>JAYEPQ010000014.1:38656744-38729244 GCA_036321105.1 Dracaena cambodiana | reverse complement strand
AAAAGCCATCTAAGAAAACACAGGTGCAAAATAGGATATCCAATGGACGTTTGAGCAAAAAATGAACAGATATGCAGAGATACAGGAAAAATCTGATGTGAACTTTCGGATTTGGATTCTTAAAATCACATTGGATGGCTTATTTGGGCAGGTTCATAGAAATGGACTTGAATTCTCATTTGAGATTCTTCCTCAAAGATTCACCGATGATTTGCTATCTCAATTTATGTTTTTGTAGGACTATCTCCATTTGTTTAGTTCTAAATCATTGCTCTCCTTACTAAAGAATTTGTATATGACTACTTGGTTCAACTTTACGTCTGTCAACTGACATTCATATTTTTTTGAGGGTTAAGCCAAAAGACTTTATGATCAAATTAAGCATTCTTCCAAGCATCAATGCTGAGCACTTCAGCAACAGGTGTTGGCAGGGATGAATACAACCAGGTTTCCAAATATCAAACTGTTTAAACTTAGTTGTATGGGTGTGGCTGTCAAGTTCCCTGCCGTTGAATTTGACCATTATTTGCCTGTTTGATTGGATCATCCAAATGACAAATTGTTTAGCTTAAACTTAGCTGTATGAGTGTGGCTTTGTCAAGTGGTTTGCTGTTGAATTCGACCTTGATTTGCCTGTTTGATTGGGGGATCATCCAAATGACAAGCATACGAGTGGCAAAAACCTTGTCAAATTCTTTTGGACTTGGCCCAAGAAATTCTTTTTTACTTTAATCAGATTCATGGGACAAATGGAAATGCACAGCTACTTTCATTTTCTAGCCTTGATTGTACCAATACCTTAAATGCACGCAATTGGCGCATCATATTAGGAAAGGTACTGCATCTGGTTCAGATTGTCAGGACTTTGATCATATTTGGTTATGCCATCATTTGTCATTAGCCCTCTATATACTCAAATTTAACATTTACCTCTCTTTTCTCTATATAAACCTCTCTCCAACTTCTTTCAAGTTCCCATCCTCGTACATACACAAACACTGCTGCAGAGACAGATTTTTTCAGGCCTATTTGTGAAGAAGTTGTGTAGGGAAAAATGATGAGAATGGTCTTGAAGAAAACCTCTACCCATGTTGGGGTCTGGAGAAATTTTTCCCGGTTGGCTGCTGTGGCAGAGATGGAGAATAACAAAGTCATTGTCCCCAAGATGCCCCCATTCAACTACACCCCTCCCCCATACAATGGGCCTTCTGGTGACGAGATCTTGAAGAAGAGATCAAAGTTTCTTAGCCCCTCCTTGTTCCATTTTTACAAGAAGCCTGTAAGTTATTTTTCCTATTGCAACTTCCCTAAATTTAAATTTACTGGCATTCATCTCATGAATATGCAAGTTTTCCCAGTTCTTTATCAAACTTGTTTAGTTGAGTTTTTCAAGCTAAACAATAGTTTATTTTGACTAAATTTTATGGAGGATAGTGCAATTCTTTTATTGTAACTTTTTTTTTTTTAAAAATCTAAGAGTATTCTGCTAGCTATTTGATAACTGTCATTACTTTTTTTTTTTATTTTGGAGTAGGAGTCTTTTACCGAGCAAGATCATATGCATTTTGTAGTTCATTTGCGTTCTTGTTACAGAAGCGAAACCATAGTTTTCCTGGGCAGTCAAGGGTCATAGCTTCAACAACGCAATTTAGCAGCATTTCAATATCCTTTTGGAGTTTGGTGAAATTGTAGTCCTATTAATACTTAATTGCAGTTTGTGGAACTCCAAAGACTCGATTGCTAAACTGCGAAATTGAATGCAACCAGCGTTTGTTGTAGGCATAGCTTGAATAACATAAACAAAAAGCCATTTTCGGGGCCTTGAATAGTATGTGAGAAACCAAGGCTAGGTTTAGATCTCATAATTCTATTTTTTATTGGCACTCTCTATCTGAAATTATTTTGTGGAATTATGACTCTTTCGGAATGCCTCTTCTTACACTCGAACTTGTATACATCTTTATATTCTTGTTTATTGACATGAGGTTCTCATTCACTTTCAATATTTTAAATGAGGGAAAGTGAAATTACCACTGCCTAGTGATAGGTTGGACAACATGTTCATGAAACTACCAATAGTATCTTCTTTTTTTTTTGTTTCTTCTTCTGTGAATGAGGAAGTGGTTTTTCTCGGATATGATTTTGCATACGCCTTATTTTAGGAAGTTGTTTGTTTTATAAACCCTTGATATGCTACTTGTAGAAATCGTAACTAACCTCAAGCCAATTTGAAAATTTAACATAAATAAGGACCCGGTAATTATGACGTGATGGAAATGGAGAATATGTGATAGTTACCTTGCCTACCTTAAGTTGGTGAATAACCAAATTGGCAATATCTTAATAGCATTTTGGTAGATGATAGGTGAGGGGATTTCGGGTTTTTTTTTTTTTTTTTTTTTTTGGGGGTTGGGTAGGGGGGGGGGGGGGGGGGGGACGGGATCAGAACACACTTTTTCTTGTTTATTTTCAGACGTGTTAAATTGAAAAGAACAGGTTGATTATTTAAGGAGTATCAATTGCGTGACTTGTATTTGATATTTAATTCCTAAAGTTTGAGTGGCTTCATATTACTACACGCCTGCTTGGACTGTCTGAGATGAAAGAGGCATATAGAGAAATATAGAATAGAATACAGACACCCAGGTAGGTGAAAACTTTGTACTCTAAAATGACAGCTAACAAAATGCGAAAACCTAGGAAGGGCAGTTGCTCTCTTGAAAATGAAATTTATGAAAGTCTTAATCAACCACCCCCTGCAATACCTAAATCTCCAATAGGAGGAATTCTTCCCATCAAGAAAAATCCAAAATACAAACAGACAGAGAAGGAAAAAGGAAGATTACATCTTATCTTCTCATTATTATTATTATTATTTTACTTTCTCTTATGCTTATTTGTTGTGGATTTCTTTAGGGGAAATACTCGTCTTATTTTGTAAGATAGGAATACTGGGACAGTTTAGTTGAGCCGTCAAGTATTACTTAAATCAAAGTAATAATGAAGGAAGAAGCAATGCAAATCATGTTTTGATCAATACATGTGAGGACAATAAATATGAAGTAGAGCAAGCAAGTCAGAAAAAATAGAAAAGTATGCAAGTAACTGTGAATTAGTTATAAATGCCCGGATCAGTTAGTTAAATCCTTGAAAAGAACTAGATGAAGATAAATTTTAGTTCAGAGGACATGGTATTTGATAAAGATTGTTGGCAAAGAGAAAGAACCACTCCCTCCAGCTGGCTTTTTTTAGAACGACAGTTCTCTAAGGATTAGCTTTCATTTATTGATAATTTGCTGATATTGAATTAGAACAAACAGCCTGATTTACGTAAAAACATTGGCAAATAATTCCATATGAAGTTGAGTCTTTTAGCCGTTTATATTTACATCAAGAGCGAGCTTCTAAGAAGCCTGCTGATCTCAATGTTCATATCATTTGACCCCCTTGCTTTGTGGATATAGAGTATTGTTCATTTTTTAATTGACCTCATCCTGTTTCCGGATATATCCTCATAGGTAATTTTCTTTAGAATTTCTGGTTCCGAAGCGATTGAGGTAGAGATATCATTCCTCTAGAAATTCAAGCCTCCAAAAATATTCTCTAGAATTTACTGGAATATTGTGACTCAGGATGTTATTTCCCATAATGATCAAAGTGTTTAAAGCTAACGTTTCTAGTTTTTGCTGTTAGCGACATCCATGAGTTCAGTGTAATGGAATTTGTATATACCAACCATGCATATTGCTACTTGAACTCGGCATATATAATGTGGGTTTATATCAATCTTTCTTGTCAATTCTTTATCTATACAGTTGAATGTCGTGGATGGAAAGATGCAATACTTATTTGATGAGGATGGGCGTCGCTATCTTGACGCTTTTGCTGGGATTGCAACAGTTTGTTGTGGGCATTGCCATCCGGAAGTGGTTGATGCCATCATCAACCAGACAAAGCGTATTCAACATTCGACGGTTGTATATCTGAATCATTCTATTGCAGATTTTGCAGAGGCATTAGCTTCTAAGATGCCTGGCAATCTCAAGGCTTGTACCATTTCACCCACTTGCTTTGTGGATGTTGCGTATTGTTCCTCTTTTTAACTGACTTTATCCTTCTTTCTTGTATTCTTACAGGTAGTTTTCTTCACAAATTCTGGCACCGAAGCAAATGAGTTGGCGTTGATGCTGGCTAGGCTTTATACTGATTGCAATGATGTTATATCACTCAGAAATTCTTACCATGGCAATGCTGCAGGAACAATGGGAGCAACTGCTCAATCCAACTGGAAATTCAGTGTCATACAGGTATATATTTAGACACCTAGTAGCTTACATATCTGGAAGATTATTAAAATATTGGCCATTTTCTCTTAAATCACAATATTTACTTAGGGTTATGTAGATTGCTCGTTTTATAAATTCTTCAAATTGTGTAGTAGTTACAATTGTTTACATCCTCATTATTACCTCGGGAAAGTTGTTTTTTTTCATTGATATTTTTGTTTGAGTAATATATACTGATGTATCTGTTAAATTACTTCATTTGTGTTTTCTTGCACAACACTTCTATTGTGATGCCTTGCTTGTGATTGGAATAAGTTTTTTCTTTTTATTGATGTTTTTTCCGTGAGTAATCAAACGCTGATATATTTGTTAATTACTTCATTTGTGTTTTTTTGCACAACACTTCTATTGTGATGCCGTGCATGTGATTGAAATATGTCCAATACGCTTGTCATGTGTATATTCTAGAATTTACCACGTATCAGTGTTCTGTGCCCCATGTCAGTGAAGCCATGTCCGTGCACTATAGATGCATATTATTTGATATCTCGTCTTTCTGAATTCTCTGAATCTAATTCTTTTGCTACCAGACCGGAGTGCACCATGCACTAAATCCAGATCCATATAGAGGGGTTTTTGGTTCAGATGGTGAAAAATACGCCAAGGATGTTGAAGAGATCATTGACTTTGGAACTTCTGGACGAGTTGCAGGTTTCATTTCAGAAGCCATACAGGTATAACTGTTATACCTGTTCATAACGTTAAACGAAGACACCTTTTTGAGTGTTATACCTGTTTATTTAATTTCTCTATAGTTATTTTTCGTTATTTCTGTTTACAGGGAGTCGGTGGAATAGTTGAATTAGCACCAGGTTACCTGCCGGCTGTATACAGTAGTATCAAAAAAGCCGGTGGTCTCTGTATATCTGATGAAGTTCAGTCAGGATTCGCACGCACAGGTAGTCATTTCTGGGGATTCGAGGGCCACGGAGTGGTGCCTGACATAGTTACAATGGCGAAGGTGAATTAAATTACTGGATAGTCCTAAATACTCTTGTACAAATATGAATAAGACCTGGACATAAGTATATATAGCTTAGTGAACACTCTTTTTCATTCTTACTTCACTTAGATTTATAATGTATCGGATAACTAAGTTGCAAGGTTTCTTGTGGGATGTCATCAGGGTATTGGAAATGGAATTCCAATCGGTGCAGTAATCACAACTCCAGAGATTGCTGAGGTCTTGACTCGCCGGAGCTACTTTAACACCTTTGGAGGCAATCCTGTCTGTACTGCTGGAGGACATGCCGTCCTTAATGTGATCGAGAAAGAACAGCTTCAAGAGAATGCATTTGTTGTGGGGTCTTATTTGAAAGATCGGCTCAAGGCCCTTCAGGAAAAGCATGAAAGTAAGCTTCTGTCTCATACAAACCTACGTTTTTCGCATTGTCTGGAGATAAATGCCACCTCACTGCATATCTATCCATTTTATGCTAGTCTGATCAAGTGCATATATGTTCTATGAAAAGAAACTTTTTTTTTTTTGGTTTAATTCTTACCATGTCAAAGAATTTTTGAGATATACTTGGCTCTTTCCATAAGGATTTGGAGTTGAATGCGTTCCTTTCAAAATCAACCTTAGGCTTATAGGGAAGACCCACTCCACTGAAATTGGATACATTATTTAAAGTGCCTAAAAACAAAGTATCAAATTTTAAAAATTTTGTTGGCCCAGGCATATCAAGTAGGTACAAAATAAGCAGTGAAAAAAATAACATTTTGCATAAATATACACTTTGGGGCTGATTATTTTTCTATTCGAATAATTTATAATGATCTGAGTACTTAAAGAAAACCTATGCATCAATTTTTATTAGGTTTTGAACATTCTGCACCGATTAACTGATCGATCCACTAAATATAACTTTTCATTTTGTAACTACTTGCATGCAAAATAACAACTTTAAAAAAATGATTTTTTTTTTTAAAGTAGAAATAATTTGACTCCAAATCCTTTTGGAAGGAGCAAATTCTATCTCGAGAATTTTGAAATGATGTCTAGACTTAGTACTGGAGCAATGCCATGAACTATTGCTTAAAGTCTCGATAAACAGGGGTAAAGACATTCACATTGATTCATTTGATGTATAAATCATTTCCCTTCACAACTACTGGTCAATGAAACTATCCTGGTTAGTTTCAACATTCCATACAGGTTAATTTCGGTTCTTGACTGGTTCCTTTTGCAGTCATTGGACATGTGAGGGGAAAAGGCCTGATGCTTGGAGTTGAAGTAGTCTCGGACAGGCAGCTAAAAACTCCGGCCAAAGCTGAAGTCTCACATGTCATGGACCAGATGAAAGGTACGCGTCCGGATAAAACCACTCTGAAAGATAGAAATTTTGCTATAAGAAAGTGTGTCAACTCTTAGGAAAGCATACATAAAACCAAGATTCAAACAGCCTGGGGAACGACAAGCAGATATTTAGCCAAAAAAAGGGGCAAAAATAGTGCATAAATTTCTTATTACAACAAATATTTTATGATTGAAGTGTGATAGTATTTGCATTGCTTGGACAGAAATGGGAGTATTAGTTGGCAAGGGTGGATTCTACGGAAATGTATTCAGAATAACACCCCCTCTCTGCTTCACTAAGGAAGATTCGGGTGAGTTTTAGCTCCCTTTTCGTTGATGAAACGTTTTCATCGATCAAGGATGTTAGTTAATGGACTTTACATTTGTTGGTAAAATATTTGGCTGCAGACTTCCTCGTTGATGTCATGGATGTTGCACTGTCAAAGCTGTGAAAGGCTCAATCCATCTCTTTACCGCTCGTTTGAATGCTTAATATTTAGATGAAATATGTTAAGGTTTTGTATATCTTTGGCTGGGGATTATATGAAGTTAGAAGAAACATACATCTGTGTATATTTACTTGATTATATTATCACTAAGAAATATGTTAAGCTTTATGCATTCCAACAGCAACAGTAATGTCACAAAATGATATAACACCCTTTGTGCGACCAATCAGCATGTATCTAAATAGAATACAAACTTCTCAAAGCAATATCAATATTGATATATTGAGATATAGATCAATTGATGGAATACAGAGGACATTAGGTGAACTTTTATGCTTTAAAAAAAAAAAAAAAAAAAAAAAAAAACGTCAAAATTGATAGTCATCACAACAATCGGATGGATCACATGTTATATCTCCATTTGTCGGCTCAACATTTTATATGCGATAAGATCCAAGCAAAATATATAGGTACTCATGTTGGTAGTTCATTTGGCAGTTGAAGTATGCTTAGCCTAGGAGCAAATGATTGCTCTATACATCGGTAAGGATGGTCGAGTTTACAAATGACCTTGATTCAATTTGACTAAGCATTTTCCTAGATATAAACTCATATTGATCAGATACGAGAAGATCTAGACGCTGACAATCAAAAAATGCAATACCCAAAGGGTTTGTGCATCCTCCTTATACAATATACACATATCGAACTCAACAACATATAAGTGAGTAGTAAAGATGAGTCCCATATATAGCTTCTATCTCTTCTAAAATAAATGAGAAGTGAATTGGAGATTATATTTTAATATGATGGTGATTGAGATGGTGAAATATAATAACTAAAGTATGAAATATATAATAGTTTAATAAGGTGGTGGATATAATTGAGACAATAAAAGAAAGTGAATCATTATCAAATAGTAAAATTGTGATAGTAATTTATTTTTGATGAAACTGATAAGAATGTCCTAAAACATGGGTGTGCGTTATAAAAAAAAAATCGCACGCGGATAGATTGACTTGAATGTAAGAGAAATATTAGATTGGAGAATGGAAATAAGTATAGATGAATATTTAAACGAGAGATTCTTTGATACCTAGATAATAACTTGATACATGGATGGTTAGGGTAAATTTGGAAGCAATAAGGGGGAAAATGGGCATTAGAACATGAGATTTTTTTTTTTTTTTTTAATCTCCTTAAGGAATTTGCATTACGATCATAGAAGTAAAAAAAATTAATTTGATCTATTCATGCACTCTTCTATCATGATTCAACAACAACTAAGCCTTCTGTCCCAAGTACTTGGGATAGGCTATATGAACTAAAAGAGAATCATACGGATCGATCACACTAATAATCCTTCTCCATTCATTTCTATCGAGTAATATCTCCTACCATGATTCAATGTTACAGAAATGCGGCATTTTTTCTAATTTTCTTTAAAATAGATTTTAGAGGGAATGAGAGAGAAATTTGGTATCTTATTTTCTTTACTTCCTGTCAAATTTCTTTTCCTCAAAAGAAGTGAACGAGATTGAAGGAATTTCTCCTCTTGGATACAAAGAAAACTTCTCCTTCATGCTCAACTTCTAACATATCGTTTGTAACTTTTGGAGAAAGGGGTCGATCTCTCTTTAAATGAAAGAGCTCAAAATTTGATTCTCCATAGGTTTGGGATTTATTATTATTAGCCTTAAAGAAGCAAGAATAAGATCAAAAAAGAAAGTCTTGCTCTTTTTAAAAGAAGTGAGAAATACTGAAGGAAGTTTCTCCTTTTCGATCCAGATTATATTATGAGTTGATTACCATCTTATCTTTAACGAGAAGCATAATTGAAAATGAATAAAGTAATTGCATTAGAACTCATGTTCTTGTTTTAATAAATATAAATATTCATATACAACCCTTTTAAAATATGAATATACAGATTGTGGATCTAATACTATGATATATTTGAATAGATATCCAAATATCCAACCTCTCTCTCTCTCTCTCTCTCTCTCTCTCTCTCTCTCTCTCTCTCTCTCTCTATATATATATATATATATATATATATGAGGAAACAGGAAATACACCGGCGGTGAAGGGAGTTTCTTCACCGCCACTTAGATGGCCCAATAAAATTATAGCACGTGACGTCATTCAAGGTAACAAATAAATGAATTCTCTTAAATGACACCACGTGTAATAATTTTATTGGTTTACCTAAGCGGCTGTGAAGGAAACTTCCTTCACCGCCGGTGTATTTCCCGTTCTCTCTCTCTCTCTCTCTCTCTCTCTCTCTCTCTCTCTCTCTATATATATATATATATATATATATATATATATATATATATATATATATATATATATATATATATATATATGATGTGGGAGTTTAGTCCCACATCGTATGGGCGGTGGGCCTTGGTGTCATTTAAAGGGAAATGCTAAATCTCACCCCGCAAGCCAGTTTTGCAGGGATGAGTCAGGGTTGGACCCTGATAATGGTATCAGAACTGGTGCGCCACGCGTTCGAGCTTAGTGGGGCGCTGGTCCGGAAGCGTGGTGGTGTAGCCGTAAGCTCAGGAAAAGTTACGGGATCTAGCTGCAAAACTATAATAATCCAATGATTCTTCTTCAATTTTTTTTAACAATTACTATCTCTACCGCTTTAGCTTCTTTTAGATTAAATTTCATAAATTTTGGAGTTCGTTTACCTTTTCATCAAATGCATACAAAATGTTTTATTCATTAAAAACCGTTAATTTTAAGTTAACTTGATGGAGGACCAAATCAAAACTAAAACTTGAGAAATTGGGTATGAGTGAACCCTAAAGGATCAAGATCATAATCCAAAAGAAATTTTTAAAAAAATATATTATTGGAGATAGTGGAAATGAACTGCAGCTCAGGTAACTTGCGTGAGCTGTCAGCTCATTTCCATCTCTCTCTCTCTCTCTCTCTCTCTATATATATATATATATATATATATATATATATATATATATATATATATATATATATATATATATATATATATATATATATATATATAATTGAAATGAGCTGATAGCTCACGCAAATTACTTGAACTGTCCTTTTCCACTATATCTAATAAAAAAATTTTAAAATTTTCTTTTGGATTATGATCTCGACCCTTTAGGGTTCACTCATACCCAATTTCTTGGGTTTTAGCTTTGATTTGGTCCTCTATCAAGTTGACACAAATTTTAACGGTTTCTAATAAATAAATATTTTATATCAACTTTGATGAAAGTGTAAATGAACTTCTAAATTTATGAAATTTAATCTTATTAAAGTTAAGAAGATAGAGATCCTAATTATAGAAAAAATTTGAAGAAAAACCATTGGAATACTATAATTTTGCAGCTTGCTCATGCAATTTTTCCTGAGATGGCGGCTCACCTACAGTAATATATATATATATATATATATATATATATATATATATATATATATATATATATATATATATATATATATATATATATATATATATATATATATATATATTCGTCCGAAAATCTACCAATATTTGATGGCATAAAAAAGAAGCATCTTAAAGCTTTCTTGCTAACCACAAGTACTATCTGTAGCCTGTAGGGGCAATTTTTCTCTTTGCTTGTGAGGAAAAATATCAAGGAAATGCTTATATATGTCCTATGATAGTTTTCTCCTGTTTGTTTGTTAGAAATGAGATTTTTAGAAAAGGTCACAATAATAACCTTGAATACCTTCTTGTCTCGTAAATAATAACAAAATACATGATGAGAGCAAACAAACAGATGAAAAGAAGGAAAGCTCCTAGGAAATCAGTAACAATAACTTTTAGAGCCTACACCAAACAAACACCCCTGATATTTAGTATTCAGTATCCACAAGGAGAAAAATTAATGTAATATGATAACACCATTGTTGCTCCATTTACACCCTTACTGAGATTACTTGTGTGGAGATTGTAAGGATACATAAATACGGAGGGATTGAGAACGTCAATTTTTACATGATAGAGATATGTAGTATTTTCAACCTTTGGATACATGCGTTTCTCCTTTTGAATCAAACAATATATAAGGTATAAAATTAGAAATGATACCCATTGATTCTAGGTGAAGAGTTGATACCCATTGATTCTAGGCGGAGGATCAGATAAAAAATAATCAGAAATCCTTAAGTACTACAGTTTTTTGTTAGAGTATAAAATTCTCCACAATGCACCGGGTAGGAATCATCAACAAAGCTGTAGAAAAAGCTTGGTAACTCGTTACATAATAAAATTATTCATAAATCAACTAGTTTGGAGCCAAAAAAACAATAACCAAAAGAAAAAGAAAAAGAAAAGACTTCTATATGCTGCTGATGAAACAAGGTACATTTATTAGTGAATGTTTTAATTCATTCAACAAGAATATCTAACAACTAGTATCAGGATTAAAGTTATCATTTTTATCGTCAATTGAGATGAGAGTATGAGCAACATTAAGTCCCAACATTATTTTTGTTAGTTAAATCAAAGGATTACTATAGTAAGAGTCAGGCAATCTACACAATATATATATATATATATATATATATATATATATATATATATATATATATATATATATATATATATATATATATATATATATTATTGTTTGGTAGTACACGCAAAAAAAAAAAAAAAAAGAAAAAGAAAAAAAAAAGCAAAAGAGTTGAGCTTTTTGAAAGTATCAGGTGTTGGATTTGGCTAAGGTAGAAACTAGAAAGTTTAATAAGTTGCATAACTAAGTCTCTATGTTTAAAGGTTATATTTAGTCGCAAATCAGAGCTTAGAGGATAGATTTCATGTGACCAAAAGAAAATAAAATGTATCAAGACATTTTTCTACATGAAACCACATAAGAAAGATTGGATACATGTAGATCTCGTTCATATATATAACCATAAATATCACAAAATATAATGATAATTTTGGATATTATAAATCTGCAATCTCGATAATCTATTAATTTCGAAAGCAAATTTCAGATTTTGAATCTAAACATCATGATATTTGAATTCCTATATTCCGATCTAACCTTTCATTCCATAACTTGAATGCCAAAAATTTACAAATCAATTTTTTTTTTCCTTTTCTTTTTCTCTTCGGCATCAGTCAACAGTTAAAAAGAGGGGGCATGATTCTGATTGAAAAAACCCTAGCAAGCAGGAAAATTAAGAAAACTTTATAATTAATTTTAATAATCAATTAAGCTTATAAAATTATCACCCAAATAAAACTAGCAAACAAAATGAGTAGATTTAATTAAACCATGCAAATTAAAACGATAAACTAATATTTATATATCTAAAACTTGCACATGAGATTGATACATCTTCTTGTAGAAAGAAAAAATTCTTAAATTACACAAATCATACAAATATCACTCCTACACCATGCAACTGCTTGATCATTTCGTTACATGACTTGGTATCTCCAAAACCTGAAATATTTTTTTTTTTTAAGGTTAACTTCATTTAGATCAATCATACTATAAATATATAGAAATCAAGATTGAATCTTGTAGCCCTACCTGTCATGGCTAGCGACCGTAGATGACAATGGTAAGTAACGGCCCGGAACTGGCAATCGTCTGCGGAAGATGACGCCAGAGAAACGAACCGCCGATACAATGACCGATACAAACTCTATGGCCACTCCACTCATCTCTTGGAACCTGCAGATGCTCTTTCTCATGACAACACCAAGAACTATGGAGACTGCCTCATCCCAATTAATCATCTTAATTTGTGTTTATTTTGATCAAGTATATAACTCTTCTTTTTCTCAATGGAGAGTTGAAGTGAAGATGAGAGGAAAGATCAATAATTTTTTTTTTCTTTTTTGTTTTTTTGTGATTGTGATGCAAGATGGTGTGCAAGTCAAGGTGACTGTTTGAAAAGGACCCTTCGATCTAAATCTACTTTTAAAAAACTGATATGTTTGCTTGTTCGTACAAGCATTTGTAGTTTTCTTGTTGGTTGTACTAAAATGCCCATGCAAATGGTCTGGCTTGCTTGAACCATGTGGCGGATCGAATTATTAATTAATAAAAATACAAGTTATAGTAAGTTCTATACATCTCTAGATTTATACTTTTCTTTAATTTTTCGAGATTTCATATTAGATGTCCTAATGGAAACTCAATTTGAGTAACGTTATAAAACAAGAATTTATATTTGTGAATTTAACTAGAAAAAAATTATTCAACGTTTAGAAGTTAATTAAATGTGAATTGTTTCTTGATATTAATAATACTAAATTGCTTCTAAATCCAATTTACTTGTACATAATTTGTAAAAAACTTAGTATAGGTAAAAAGTATTTGCCTCCTACAGTGCTCTTAAATATTCATCTCAAATAACAACAATGATATTTTTTCCAAACTAATTAGCATATGGTTTATATTTAGTCGTTCATAGTTATTTCTTATTTTTACAGTTTTATACTAAAATGTATTCATAATAAAAGAGTTTAGTCCCAAAAATATACTTATTGATATCGAAATAGTTATTAAATTCAACGAGTAATAACAATCTAATAAACATGATACAATGTCAACCATATACGATTTCCCTTTTTTTTTATTCTCAATTTTTTGATAAAAAATAATCTTTTCAATGTATACGATAAATAGACATTTATCGAAAAAAGATTTTGACAAGTTATCTGCTTGATTATCATTTAGAATATTTCTTTGTTTATATTAGTCCACATTACTTATACAAGTTATATACATGTAGTTATACAAGTTATATGTACATGTAGTTTTCAATTTGTATCTAACTAGAAGAATCGGTCCAACATGAACTCTGAAGTCCCAGCTGAGCCCGGTTCGGTCTACAAGGGTAATTTCGTAAGTTACTTCCCTAAATGTCCGAACCTGACCTGGTGCGGGGCAGGTGGGGTCCACGAGCCGATGAGCACACGATGTGCTCATTTCTGAGGACTACGGCCGACGAGGGCGGGAAAAAAATGGCGTTTTGTGGGCATCCTGTGGGTGTCCGCACCGTCATCGGGGTCCAAAATGTCGACATTGAGGTACTTTAACACTCGGACGAAAGCGACAAAAGGGTTAAAATCGGAAAGGCCGAACTTATTTTTGGACGGGGCCAACGGTAAAGTCCTTTTGAGCACACCGCTTTGCTCAGCATGAAGTCGTACAAAATTACAAATTTATTATTGGTTTTTTTCTAATATGAAATTAATTTTCAAATATTAAATTAATTAGAGAAAAATTCTAAATGCACCCCCACGTTTTTTTTGTGAGACCCAATTTCACAGTGACCAACATGCAAATTTGAAACGTGGTTTTTTCTGTTAGTAAGCCCTATCCTTTTTCTGCAATTGCTCTCTTATTCTCTTCTCTTTCGATCATCTCCAAAATCCTAACCCTATCACCGTCCTCTATCAACCTCACCTTCATCTCCTCATAGTAGCAGTAACACCGACGACAGCAACAACAAAAATGACGGCCACTACCAGTAGCAACTTCATATTGTTGTCATTGCAGTGGCGGTGGCAGTAGTAGCGGCAACAACACTAAGAAAAAAATGGGTTTTTTTAAGTGTTAAGATTTTTTTGTCGAAAAATTTTATGGCAAACTTATAAAGGTC
Source organism: Dracaena cambodiana (assembly GCA_036321105.1). Taxonomy (NCBI): domain Eukaryota; kingdom Viridiplantae; phylum Streptophyta; class Magnoliopsida; order Asparagales; family Asparagaceae; genus Dracaena; species Dracaena cambodiana. The sequence goes on along the minus strand of JAYEPQ010000014.1, from coordinate 38,714,506 downwards.
ACTAAGAAAAAATCCAGGACGGGTGCATTTAGAATTTCCTCCTGTTGGGGAACTAATCCAGGACGGTCCGAAACGGTTTGGAAAACTTATACTCTCGTTAGAAAGGTGGGCTCACCGAGCAAAGTGGTGTGCACAAATAGAAGTTCCCAAGGTCTGCGTACGAACAAATTTCTCCACGGCTTGATTTTGGTTCAACGGTCATTAGATGAGATGGGCAACTGCAGATCATTGATGCTGTCTGATTGTTCTTTTCTTGCAAAATGCATGGATTTTCGCCTTCGTGTATTGAAGACATTATGTATGTTAGCTGGGCGAAGCAATTTTTATTGCCTAATTATGAATTTGGTGAGAGTGGGCAAAATTAATAATAACCTTACATATAACTTATTAAACTGTGTAACTAATGTTTCTGAGTTATCTATAAAGGTGCCTCTAAATTCAATATAAAGAGTTGAACGATCCAAATAGTTAGCTGTGATGTTTATACTCTAAAATGATAATATATATTTATTTTCGATATTTTTGACCGTATATTGGATATGTATATAATGAAGAATTTTTCAATAATAGAACAATAAGATCTCTTGATTTGATGATATAAAAAAATATCTAACTTTTTTTTTTTTTTTATACAACACCTATTTAAAGTAAGAAAATGATAACTAATAGTTCGGATCATCCATTTAACTCTCCGAGATGTAGGGGTGTCTCCATAAATGATCTTAACTACACCATTCCATATATACATATACACACACATATATGAATAATGGAAACGAGTTGACAGCTCACGTTAGTTGCCTGAGCTACAATTTATTTTCATTATTTCCAATATTATTTTTTAAAATTTCTTTTGGATTATGATCTCGATTCTCTAGGGTTCACTTATACCCAATTTCTTGAGATTTCGTTTTGATTTGGTTCTCCATCAAGTTGACATAAAATTAACGGTTTTCAATAAATAAAATATTTTGTATCTACTTGATGAAAAGATAAATAAACTCCAAAATTTGTGAAATTTGATTTGAAAGAAGTTAATAATGTAAAAATATTAATTCTAGAAAAAAAAATTTGACGAAAAATCATTGAATCACTATATTTTTTTCCGCTAGCTCACTTAATTTTTTTTGAGCTGGTGACTCACCTATAGTAATTCCATATAGACACATACGTACATACATAGAGAATAATGAAAATAAGCTGATAGCTCATACAAGTAATGTCCCTTTCTAATCATCGAACGTAATATGAGGCGTTAAGTAGTCAATGACGGATGCAATATCTTATAATAATAATATTATACCTTAGCACCCTTGGCAATTTTATTCTCAAGAAAATCTCACTAAGCACCTCTTGTTTATTAATTGAGAAAAAATAATAGAAACCCACACGCAAGCCACTATGAATCAGCAGATACGCTTACTGTTTTACTCCATTGTCTGCAATTTATTTTTCCTGCCCCTCCAATTTTTTAGTTTTATCATTTTAATTATATTTATCTTCTGTTCACATTTTATTTGTACAATTTCCATGCTTTTTCACCTGTTCTCCCTTCCTTTCAGATCTCAAAAGTCAACGTATTTCTTTTTTATCAAAAAATTAAAAAAAACCATAAAGAGTTTGTCGGACCTGCTCATATACTATTTGAACTAAGAAATTTAATTAGATGATACTAATATCGTAGAAAGACGAAAGACGGGTCTATCCAATTTCAGCGATATTATTATAATTTTCGAATTTCTATATAAATCAATAATGAGGGAAGGAAGTTTTCCAATGTCTCATATTGATTTCCGTGAAACTTTGTTTGACAATGAATTACTCTCGTTATTATGAAATAACTATCGCAATATCATTTCTGGACATTTATGTGGTATCACTGGATGAACTTTCAAATAAATATATATTTTTTGCAATAAAATTATTTTATTATATTTTCGGTGTCAACATAAAACTTTGTAACTATACTTACCAGAGGAACAAGTCATTCTTGCACCCACCAACCTACCAACTTATTATCAGGGAAAAAAAAAACATCAATTGTATTTTTACCATTCACAATCATAACTAAGTTATTAAATATAGAGATAAATGCAAATGAATAAAATAATGATGAGAAAAAGTTCAGATATATATAAGCCTTGCTTGCACCCAAATAAAGTTATCCATCTTAGAAAAAACATTCATTATTTTAAACATTTTCTGTCAAATCTATGTGCATGTACCAAAGTTTTAGTATAAAGAAATGAAAATGTACAGATATAAGGATTAATCCATAGCTTGCCTTATTTAAAATTTAAAAAAAAATTCTCTTTCCAAGTTAGAGTTTGTACCTTGAAAATTCACCTAATGGCTCTTGTAATAATTAAGAGGGGAGGTCTCTCGTATCATATACGTAAAAGCGACATTTATCAGACATTCATCTAAATAAAAGCGTTCAAAATTTATTAAGACTTAATATGTGCAATAAAGTCACAGAGTAAAATAAATCATTAAAAATTTAATATGCACGAAATATATAAGGAAAGAACACATTAAAAATTTGGCATGCACCAAATAAATAAATAAATAACACATTAAAAAATTGGCATGCACCAAGTAAATAAACACGAATAAATAAAAAAACTTGTCTCTAAGGAAAGGAAAGTGAAAACTGGGGGCTTACTGATTACTGATTATGTTCTACATGTTGATGTAGGCTTTTACTTTATTTTACTAGTAGTATTACCGGCCGAAATCTAAAGGAACCGGGCTTGGCACGGGTGATTGTTGTTGCAGCTAAGAAAAGAATATATGGAAATTCTAAATGCGCGGGAAGCAAGGGAGGGCAGATTACTACTAAGGGACTGCTGAAGGCCCTAAGTCGACTCCTTAAAACTAAAAATGAGAATTGCTAGATACAAGGGTCCATTCTATTTAAAATTTTAAATTAAAAATAAAATTTTAATTTTACTATTTCAAAATTTTAAATATATCTAGCCAAAAATTAGACCTTAGACCGGCCCTCCTCATTCCTACTTAAAATCCATCCTCAAGGTTCAGGTACACCGGCCCTCCTCATTCCTACTTAAAATCCATCCTCAAGGTTCAGGTACGAGGCTATCTAATTGATTATGTGAATTTATTGGTTATGCAGTTTAATCTCGTTCTCTTCGTTGTCGCAGATTTCTGAACCGTGCAAGCTGCATTGATGGCCGAAGAAGACGTAGACAGAGACAGCAGTATCAGGAAACCGGGAGCTTGTGCACGGTGGAACAAGTTGAAGAGCTCAAGATGACTCGAGGCTGGAAAATGAGCTCTGGATGCTGGCTGTGTCGGAACAATCAATGCGCTGTGCACAAAACCCTACCAGCACCAGAACAGAGAGGTACAGAAGAAAGAAGCTCCCAATAACAACACAGGTCAACGATATGGCATCATAGAATACTATATATATAAGCTATGGTATGTCTACTGCAGAGATTTAAGTGTTCAACAGTGAGCCACCACCATCTGTATTTAAAAAAAGAAAGAAGCCTTTCCTTTCGGTTATCACGAGAATTCTCGCTAACTATTATACATGTTCCCATTGTGCAGAAAGAATACGATTGCTTGAGTAAAAGCTAGGCATCATGATATACAGGCACATGCACAAATCTAAACCAAATTGCAGGCTTGTTTCAAATCTAAATTTGCAGTTCAAATATTATCAATGCCGGAATCTCTCTTTATTTTCTTCCTCCAATCATACCTTGGCCTGGTGAACCGGACGAAGTTGGAGATGTGCTGGACTTGTCAGTTCTATCAGTGTTTTTCATATCTATCGGCTCCTCAAACAGCTCGCTCGGATTGACATTTGGCTTCGGAGAAGAGCCATACCCCGTTTGCCCATTGTTGGCATTATCCAGCGGAGCAGCAGCTGGAACATTATAAGCTCTGGGGCCAGATGAATTATACTGATGCTGAGGCTGGGTGGCATACGTTGGCACGTGCGAAGCAGAAGTGTTTACTGTTGATGCTGGGAACTGATCAGTTGATGCTACAAACGGATTGGGATTGGCACTAGAAGTATCCTCCCATGGTGGGGGTACATAGCTAGAAGGAATCTGCTCCACCTGCAGCTGGGGCTGTGGTTGAGGCTGGGGCTGGAAATGTGGCCAAGCCTGCAGTTGAGTCTGGGGCTGCGGCTGCATTTGAGGCTGGGCTTGGGGCTGAGGCTGTGGCCGGAAATGTGACCGAGGCTGCAGTTGAGGCTGGGGCTGGGGCTGCATTTGAGGCTGGGGTTGGAGCTGAGGTTGAGTTTGAGGTTGCGGCTGGAAATGTGGCCAAGGCTGCAGTTGAGGCTGGGGCTGGGGCTGCATTCGAGGCTGGGCCTGAGGTTGAGGTTGAGGTTGAGGTTGAGGCTGTGGCTGGACCCAAGGAGCAACATAATTGTTATACGGAATGTAGCCTTGGTTTACCATATAAGGCTGCTGGGTAGTGCAAAGCTGCAGAGGGCTGCAAGGACTCCCTGGACCAGAAGACCTATTATGGAAAGAAGCAAATGGAGGCGCAGGAGTGTGTGGAACTGATGGATATGATGGCAAAGTGACGCTCAAAAGGTCAATCATGTCTTGTTCTTTGTTCGATGTCCTAACACTGGCTGGTGGATCAGGCAGGGCTAATGCATTGCTTCCCCCAGAGTATGATGTGCTTCCTGTATCAGTATGGTTTGGAGAGACCACTTGGCCATCCGTTTCTGAAGTAGCTTGGGTCGCTGGCTTATATCTTGAGTTCCTGCCCAAAGATTAAATCAGTGATATGAAAAAGATTCTCACTAACCTAGTCCAACAAAGTACATATGAACTTTAGATTTAAAACCTGCGAGCTAATTGAGCAAAATCATCTTCTTCTTCCTCCTCTTCATCCTCAAATTGGTTAATCACTGCAGGTGTATCTATAGGTGCAACAGGGGCTTTTGGTTCTGGAATAGATTCAGATAGTTCAGCTGGTAAGGGAGAACCAGAGGCTATCGCATCGTGTTTATCAAGGAGACTTTGCAAATCATCATTTAATGCGAGGCCTTGTCCCAGGAGTTCCTCATCCCTGCCAATGTTGTAGAGAAACAGCTGAATCATGCAAACAGTGAATTTCAAAGCTTGGGATATGGACATCAAGTGCATTGAACTCCAACAGAGACAAGACAATCCAAACTTGTTAGGGAAGAACAGCGTTCCAATCAATAATGAAAAAGTAGCTATTCTGGCTTTGTATAGTATAAAATAAAAGCTATAATTATATGTATAACAATCCCCTCGAGACCAATACTTGGCCTAAACTTCAACGTAGGGCTTAGCACGGACCAAATATATGTGTACTCTGTCGAGCAGCAGGAGATCATACAACACACCTATTGCTTAATTGTGTTTTCTCTAAAGGAGTATGGACTGAATGTGGGCGACGTTTCGGAATGGATTTCGAACTAAGGGAAGATGGTAGTATATGGAAGAGGGTCCGCATACAGAATTCGGCCTCCAAAATAAAAGCTATATTCGTTGCATCGATTTGTTGGAATATATGGCGTGAGAGAAACAATCGAATGTTCAACAACACCACGCACATGCTCCAATCTTGTATTGGATTTATTTATTTCGATGTCATCTCTTGGACATGTTATCTATCAGAAAAAGGTACCAGAACACAGATCGGAATGTACAACAGAGTTAGGGGTGACAAGTGGGCCGTGTCTGGCCCGTGCTGGGCACGGCCCGTCCCACTTTGGGACAGGCCGTGCCCCAGGCACGGCATGGCCGCCCGACCCTTGGCTCGGGATCGGCCTGTCGACACGGCCCGCTTGGCACGTGCCGTGTTCGGGCCGGACCGGGCCAGCTCGTTTTTTTTAATTTTTTTAAATTATTAATTCTATTATTAAGTTAGTTTAAGAGAATAGTTAGCTTAATTTAATTAGGCTTAATAAGAATAAACGATAGCAAAAATAAAATTTTATTATATTAAATCTCATTACATTAATATAATTGCTCTATAAATCTTTTTAGAAATCATACAAAGCCCGAAAAGAGAGGAGAGGATTCTGACCGTCACCCTCAACTTATTCTTAATATTTTTTCTAAGAAATTTATTAGTTAAAAATTACATAAAAATTTTTAAAAAATACATAAAAAATCCCAACAAATGTAGAAATTACAATTTGAAAAGATAAAAAAAAAGTCTATTTTCATTCATCTTCTAGTGAGATCTCTAATTCTATTCATTGGATGATGCTTGTTCTCTTTCTTCTGCGTCTAGCCAGTCCTTCAAGCAAACACACATTTCCAGTGTGTCTACTGCTATTGAGCTTTTCCACTCCGTGAGCACTCTACCACCTACACTAAAAACAGACTCCGATACTACAGTAGACACCGGAAAAGTTAGCAGATCACGGACCATGAAAGCACAAGATATGTTTTTTCCTGTGATTTCCACCAGCCCAAAATATCAAAGATTTCATAATTTTCTGGAGACACGTCATCTTCATAGTTAGTTTTTTCTAAATAATAATGTAGTTCATTAAAAAAAATATGTACTAGATTGCTTAGCATTTTTTGGTGAAATACGGATGATATTATTAGATTTCGGGTCTCTCTAGCAGTTGGTTCCTTTATAGATTGTGTTTTATCACCATATATATTTTCATATGTTTTGTACATAATATCTAAACAAATTTTAATATCATTAACTAAATCCCTAACATTATCTTCATAACACATATTTTTATAAAATAAATTTATTAAAATTTCAAGTCCATCTAACTTACAACATGGATCTACAACAGTTGCAAAATATAATAAGTATGGAAAATTTTTAAAATATTTATGAAATTTAGTTTCCATAGGTTGAACAATATGTTCAAGTATTGGATAATTCCTACATTCATTAAAAACTGAACTAATTTCGGTTAGATAATATAGTGCAATATGTGTAGTTGGGTAATAAGTGTCTGACAGTGCTCTATTTGCAATTTCAAATTTGTTTAAAAACTTAGAAATATAATGCAAATGGTGTCATTCATTAATATCTAAACTACATATTGGTAACTTCATTTCATTAAACATATTTAATACATCTTTATATTGAATTGTTGTGTTTAACATTTTATATGTAGAATTTCATCTTGCTTTTATATCTAGAGATAAAATTTTATGTGAGATTTTTAAATTTCTACATATTTGTTTAAATGATTGTCTTCTTGGCCCACTATTTTTAATAAATAATATTGTATTTCTAAGTTTAATTATTGAGTCACTTACTATTCTTAATCCATCTTATACACATAAATTAAGTATGTGACAAATACACTTAATGTGAAATAATTTTCCATCTAAAATTGGTTTTGTAATATTTTTTAGAATTTCTATTACGGCTGTATTTTCAGAAACATTATCGAAAGAAATAGAAAATATTTTTCTTTCTATTCCAAATATCGAAAAAACACTAAGTAGGGATTGTGATAAATTATGTGTATTATGAGAAAATTTAAATCTTCTAAATCCAATTATTCTTTTCTATATACGCCAATCTTGATCTATATAGTGAGCCGTTACACATAAATAATGACAACTATTTAGAACCTCCCAACAATCTGTGTTTATAGCAATTCTAAAAATCAAAGATGTTAAAATAGCAATTAAAGTTTTCCTCTTATCTTTATATATTTTAACTATGTCGGATTTACATGTAGAATGTGGGATTTTTTAAATTCATCAGTAAATGTTAATTTTAATTTTTTTTTTAATTTTTGGTTTTTCGTAAAAAAAAAAGGTTGCTCGTCATGTACTATAAATGTTGCTAAATTATCTCTAGCGCTTATAGGATTATATTTACGAATTCCTAATGACCCTCTGTAGGTGTTTATTTGCTTTTGATGTGGTTCATTTGGTGTGTGAGTTTTGTCTAGATGTCTTTTAAGGTGACCCGTTCCACTACTTAAAGGGAATGAATATATTTTTTGACAATGTTTATGCCTAGTTTTTCTAACATCATTTTCCATAATTTTTTCAAAATATTTCCATATGTTCAATCTAGAAGTCCTAGCGGGAGTGATTTTTTGGGTTTCGGGTATGGTTGTTTTGGTTGGTTCTTCTTCGAGCATAGAAAATGATACTTAAGGAGGGTGTTCTAAGGATTAGCAAAGATTTTGATATTTTTCACTTATTAAAAAAAGGAGAAAAATAACCCGCGGCTTAAAACCAAGAAGCGTCAGACGAGTATGAATCCATTTAAAAAAATCTCGAAAAAATCGAATAAAAAATCTCAAAAAAACCAAATAAAAAACTTTAAATTACAAATACCTCTTGAGCGGTAAACCACTTGAGAGATAGAGTAGAGAGATGGGTAATAGAGGGAGGAAACCGGAAAACTGAAGAGAAACTTGCTTGAGAGATTAAAGTTGAGACCAATGTGGCGTGCTTGAATCTTGATTTTGAGACTTGCTTACTTGAGACTTCTTTTATCACTTGATACTTTCTACGAGTCGAGAGAGTTGAGAATTAAAAGGAGTTTTGAAAGTTAGAGTTTGTTTGTGTGAAGAATAGAAATTGAGGAGATGAGGAGTTATTTATAGGGAAAGAAAGTTTTTTTTTTTTGCAAATATAAATTGCAAACCCCCCCCCCCCCCAAACGGCCATTTTGACTGTTGGGAGAAAAAATTGCAGAACAAATTACAAATTTTATCTCAACGGCTATAAATATAGCCGTTGGGGGGTTTTGTTCAAAAAAAAAATTGCAAAAATCCCCCATAACGGCAAAATCGGATTTTTTTTTTTTTAAAAAAGGGTCGAGCCGTGCCTGGCTCGGCCCGGGTAGGCCGCACCGTGCCCACGGCATGGGCGATCCCGGCTCGGGCACGGCCCGACACGGCACGGCTCATCCGAGCCATGCCCGGCACATGCCTGACACGTGTCAGGCCGGACATGCCCAACGGGCCGCTCGGCCCATTTGTCACCTCTAAACAGAGTATGCCTCCAACTCAGCATGTAGGCTCAGACGCGGAGGATGGTGACGCCACTCCCTTCAGAAGGGAGAGATAGAGACTGGATGCCACCCATTATGCTATGGAGGAGGGCTTCCTACTCATTTCATATCTTTACTTTTGCTCTATGGCTGATCTATGTTTTAAAAACTCTTTTATATACTAAGTATTATCACTGGACTATGTACTTTGGTCATAGCTTTGTATTTTGTTCTATGTTATGTTAAAATTTTATTAATGGAACATGGAGGGCAAGGCCCACGGCTTCTCTTCAAAAAAAAAAAAAAAATGCCCTTGAGACTTACCCAGTTGAATTTACTAATTCCATGAGCTTTTTTTGGTTGGAACGGCACTGACTGACAAGATCAACAATCACTTCATCCTTAACAGCCTAAAAGAGAAAAAAAAATCAATAAATAAGAACAGCTTATTTATTTATTTAAAACTAAGATTGCCACAATCATGAATGTCAACAAGTCCAACTTCATGAACTAATAATTAACACCATGCTAACGGATCAACATTTAGCAATCCATACCTCCGGATCAGTGGGGTTAACAGCTTTGAGCATATCGCTTAACAGCTCCATGACACTACGGTATTTATCCAAATCTGACAAACTGAAACATGAACCAGAAAACGACCAGAAAAAAGAACAAGAAAGTTAGACAAGAAACTGAACAGTCAGAATCAACACTTGAAAAGAGGTGTCATGCACAAATATACAGCAAATAGTAACCTAAATGGGAGCAAAAGAAATCATCAGAAATGAAGAGTTACCTCAGATTGGCCATCTCCGAAGCCATTGCTTCGTCAAGTCTCAAAGAAGAATTGCTAGGCATTTCATAACCTATTTGAGGACATCTGAGTGGCGTGGTTGGATGGGTGACAGTAGGAGTAAATATTAGTGCAGAATCTGGGTAACGCCGTGGGAACTCCACACCAGATTGCTGCAGATAACAAATAACATGCTCCATGAGCTATAGAATCATTTGCTTCCCCCAATTTCCCTTGTCCATTTCTGCTTATAAACCAAACAGGAACATTCCAACAGATATGATATGTACCAAAGCTAAATAGCACAGTATAAAAGTTCTCTCTTTTTAATTGATACTTGAAAGCATGCAAACATGATGCCTGGAGTGACCAATACAAATTGCACTCGTGGAAAATCACTGAATTGCTGGAAAATGTTAACATGACTCGAAACTCAACAATCTTTACATACACAAATAGCAATGCGAATTTTTGGGTATCTGATGAAAATGTCAGATCCTAAGATTTGTTTCTATTTTCTATCCCACCTTTCCTTCTTTAATTTACTACTCTCTCCTTCTCTTCTTCGTCCTCAGTTCTCACTTATTTCTAACTTAGTTAAACCAATTCCCAGCCTGCTTACTCCTAGAATTGGTGACAGAAACACTGGTTGGCAACTTTAGATCCTATACAGTTCTCTGCAAGCCAGGCTTGCTCCATGCAGTATTCTCATCATATTAAATTTTGACTTATATGTGAACTGCAATAAGGATGAATGGTGGGAAGAAGGATTCAGAGAGACAACCCAGCACATGAGAGTTAAACCATGGATTCGTCATGGTTACAGTCAGTAAAGCTGCAACAGTTTTCTGACTAGAACAGATACAATCAAGTCCACATCTGAGAGATGAATCACTTGACCACACAACATTATCTAGCATCGAATTAGTTTTTTGTCAGTTTATAGTTATTCCTTTTTAGCAAGTTCAGTTATGAAACAAAGTTAGTAAATAGACAAAAAATGCAACAGAGGTAGTTAGGAACTGTATAAAGTACCGCACCATCATCATATTTCTGACTATATTTCCCCCAAATGCACTATCTCAAATGCAAGAGAATACAGCGTTGCAGTAAGGCCTGTATCTGACTGCACTGGCTCTACCCTATTCCCCTTCATAACCCTCCCTCTATATTGTATCTGATAAATTTAAAACATCAAAACCTGATTAGTAGACATTCACTTGGAAAATTTCAAAATCCTATATCACTAACCAGTTCAAGCCTTTCTTCAGTATATCACATTGACTTGATTACAGATGGTCTTCACAAGCAATTGGTTGCCTGTAGCCCTCAGTTATTTTCCCAGCAGAAGAGTTCATTTGCTCTTAATCTCACTACATTAAACCCAAGGAGGTACACCCATTATCATCGCATGATCACAAAATCCTTCTCCCATTAAAATGGATGGGCTATGGGGCACAACTCAAAAACAAAAAGCTTCAATACCGAGTTGACAAGGTTCAATGAGTAGCTATCAACTTGACATGAACCCTCTGAGGAAAACCACATTTCTAGACTATGAGCAAGTATGGGTTCTGCAACGATACCTTGAGCACCAAATAGGACTCGAGCATATCCATCTTTCCTGGGGGTGTAGCTTAAGCTTACATACACCAGGGAACAACCCTCCAAAGTCCCTTAGACCAAAGACTGTCTAAGATAAGATGACAAGGTCTGCTCTTGGCAAGTAAAGAAACTGCCGTCACATGATAAACAATGAGATAAAAGAACAATAATACCATCACATGATAAACAATGAGATAAAAGAACAGTAATACCATTAATATTAATTTCATATAGGGATGTATATGTTATGATACCTGGGATGATACCAACTATGACAATATGATATATGTTATACATCCGATATGCGAGGGAAAGGTTATGATTCAAACAAGATGTGTGAGTTTACTCTGCAGGAGAGGCTGTACCATTATGAAATAAGACTAACATAGACAATCATACTCCTGTTTTTTTCCAGTGCAATGCATCCAAGAGTCCTGTCTGTGTTGTTTAAATTAGAGGGAAATCACGTCATAATTTCTTTTGTCCAAACTTGCATGTGGTGGATTTCCCATTTAAAGCTTTACAAACTCTGAATATGTGATTCGTACGGCGACTAGTCGGGTTTATATCGGATACCAAAAGTATCTGTATCCAAATCCAATAAGCTTTATAGGTTTCCATACCCGATCCATCTCACACAAAGCGCTGGATGACCAATACTCTATCCACTTTATTCGGACTCGGATCAGATTTTGAACACTTATCAAATATTAAATATTCTATATAGATATATAATACTTTCTAGGTGAGAATAATACAAGTAAAAGAAAATTAAAACCACTATTTACATAACTTTATGAACTAAGAAAGTATTACCTTATTAAAACATTACTCTTTCAAAAATTATAAATATCAAGTTGATAGCTAGTCATGGCATAATATCTCAGCATCTCAAAGGACATGTGACTTATTAAAATTTTAGGTAGTGTTTTCAGATTAGTAAGCATGATTACAAATACATCCAAATCCAAACCTGATAAACTTGCGGGTGGAAGTTTTAAATTTAAACCCTACCCGAAAATTTAATAGGCATAAAATTAGCATCCAAACCCTAAAACTTGACATAAAATTAGCTAACGGGTTATCGGCCTCAATTGCACCCTTAGTGATTTGTGGAGACTTAAGTTGTGTACTTACATATAAGACAGTCTTGAAAACCATGATTAAACTTTTATTATTATCTACTCTATTCATTTGTTATTATTTTTTATGTAAAGCTGGGGAAGACTGGAAAATAATGCTTTGTATTATTACCAATTTTTTTCTTTCTTTTTTTGGGGATAGTCTTGACCTCTTTCTCGATGTTACTGCGGTATTGGATTTGGAATGCATGTCACTGGATAAAAAGTAAATTGAAAAATTAGAATAAGTTTAATTGAGAGAACAAGCCGGAATCATTACCATATCCTACAATATCATCTACTGAACAGGCCACAATTGCAGCAATGATAACTAAATCCTTACAGAAAAATTAAAAGTTTTAACCACGGAACGCAAAAGGCTTAATTCACAGACAGAAATAAGAAGTGTTGCCTTCCCCAACTATACATACCTTCAACTCGGTGTAAGCCAGATAGTACTGTGGATATTTCCCTTCAGGCCCTCCAAAAGCTTCTTGCCAAGAGTCCAACAGCACCAAAATTTTGTCCCTAATTTGCATGTCTGTCTTCAGGAACATTTGAACATATTTTAATAAACAAGAAAAGGATGGCCATAGAGCATGTTCAACCAAGAAAAAGAAATCCCAGAAAGCAGAAAAAGGAATATATAAGACTATACAATGAAATTAACAATTATGACATGCATTCTACTTGACTGCATAAAGAAATTCTCCTTACTGTTATAACTTCAATTTATCAAAAAAAATGTGGAAACCTGATTAAGTGGAACTCGCCAACCCTTCACACTCACTGGTTTTTGATTTAAATACCAGTCAACCTGACATTCAATTTAATCCACAGATGCCTTTCTAGAACATTCATCAATTATTTATCCTTTTTCCTTATATAATGTTTCCTCCTTATAGATCTCTCCAGCTCCCGGACAATTTTAATAGCCTTGACATCCACTGTGTTCTTGGAACCACCCGATCATCTCTTTTTTTGTTTACCACATGGGACCGAGAAGGGGAGTGATAGGGTTTGGGGGAATCTACTCTGCAATCAAAATATCGGATGTAATTTACATTCGTGAAACTTCTGTGAACTGTCTCCTGCTTATCTAGGTAAAAGTCAATTCCTGAAACTTCATGTTCGCAGCTGATACAAATTAAGTCAGCAGCATGATGAGAATAACTGTAGTGGCCTTTTCCGGTCCCTGGCTTCTACACAGGAGTATTAATACCAGGCTTCATTTGAGACCTGGCTACATGTTCTCTTTTTTTTTTTTTTTTCCTGTCTTGGTGTTTTCTTTTGGGGGTGGGGTGGTGACATTTGATTGTTCATGTGCAGCTCTTGCAATATAAACACACACATATGTCAGGTATGACTTTATTGTTCCCCAGGAACTCAGTTAAAGTTCTTTTCTACCTACCAAACTACACGATGGGCTTCCAATGGGGGGTCAGTGCCATTCATCTTCTACAACAACAACAACTAAGCCTTTTATCCCAAGTACTTAAGGTAGGCTACATGAACTAAAAGAGAATCACGCCGGATCAATCACGATAATAATCCTTCTCCATTCATTCCTATCAAGTAATATCTCCTCATTTAAACATCTAGCATCCATATATTTTCGTATCACCTCCATCCATATTTTCTTCGGTCTTCCCTTCACTCTTTTAACTTGTCTTGCATTGATAAACTCTCCTTATCGAACTGGTGCATTTGTAGATCTACGTTGCACATGACCAAACCATCGTAAGCGATTTTCTCGTATATTCTCATCAATGAGGGCTGCCACCTATCTAATATGTTCATTTCTGACTTTATCTCTCCTAGTGTTGTCGTTCAGCGAAGCATGCGCATCTCTGTTATACTTATCTTTTGTAAATGACATTTATTTATAACCCAACATTTTGTGTCATATAATAAAACTGACCTAATAGCAATCCTATAAAATTTTCCCTTCAATCTTAACGGAATGTTACGGTCGCATAAAACTTCCGTTGCACTCCTCCATTTCAACCAGCAAGCTTGTATCCTATGCTTGATATCATTATTGATCTCTCCATTATTTTGAATAATATAACCCAAATAGCTAAACAGGCTACTCATTTGTATCTCTTGCTTGTCCAGTATTACAACACTATAGTCTAGAATCCGTCGTTTACTAAATTTACACTCCATATACTCTGTTTTAGACCTACTCAATTTAAAACCTCTGAATTCTAACGTGTGCCTTGATAGCTCTAACTTGGCATTCACCCTTGTTCTTATTTCATCAACTAAGACAATATCATCAACAAATAGCATATACTAAGTTATCTCATTCTGAATAGCTCTAGTAAACTCATCCATCACTATAACAAATAAGAACGGGCTCAATGCAGATCCTTGATGCAATCCAATTGTGATAGAAAAATCACTTGTTAAACCACCACATATTATGACATTGGTCACTACTCCATCATACATATTCTTAATTATGTCAATATATTTAATGGGGACTCTTTTCTTCATTAATATCCACTAAAGTATCTCTCGTGGTACCTTATCATCTTCTACTCAAAAGAAAATTGTCATTCATCTTGAATGATCTTGAAGCATATTGTGGATGAAAATTTATGAGCAATTTAATGGCCTCCAAGTGCCTTTCATCCCATATTAAACAATTGTTCATTTAGCAATCACTAGATGAATTGATTAGAAATCTTCCAAACCTATAAAACATGGACATGGACAAGAAGATATAACAGGTACGAACACTAGAAAATTGCAAACCCTAAAAGTAGGACACAAGGATATAATATGTGCCTATTTGTGCATGTGTTTACATATAATACACATCAAAACCCATAATCGTTGAGACGTTTTAGCCGAGTAGAAAGAGGCACACGCTCGTGTGGGGGGGGGGGGGGGGGGGGGGGGGTGGCAATCTGATTTAAAATATAGATATTAATTAAGTAAATATACCAAAAAGAATATCCAAATTCGATTTCGATAATCTGAATAAAAGATGTGAAGCCTCTATATTTGCAAGGCGTTTGGAGTTATTTGCTTAGTATCTCTTTAAAGTCGAGAATTTTTTATATGTTCCTTTAAAAATGATGGCTCCAAGGTGCCAACACATGATCTCTATGTTGAAAGAGACCATAGCCTCGGCACACAATCTTTATAACCTTTTGAAAGTGGACACGCATTTCCAAGAATTCATCCCCAATCTCATGTTTGGCTTTAACTTGAGAAACAGTTGAAATTAGCTCTCTAACTATGAAGGATCATACCAACAATAGACAAAGGAGTAATTCATAGCCAATGAGCAAAGACTATCTTGAAAAGCTTATGCTTTTCTAAAATTTTCGTAAATTAAATATTCAAGAGATTTTGCACTATGACACTTTTAGTAATTAATGGTTACAGCTCACAGCTGCCTTACTCTAAGGTCATAATATCCTGAAAGTAATAGCTCAAAGGACAACAGACAGTGGAAAACTAGGATAAACATAGTCATATAAAAGAATTTGAAATATGGTTGCCATCAATTTATCATATACATAACTTGCAGTGAAAACAGAAATGAAGGGAAGTCAACTTAAGGGAGAAAAAGGCTGACATATTCAGAAATCTTGTGTCTTATGCTGTAATGACTTTGATAAAGTTCTATTATCATAAATAGAAATAAGAAAATGAAAACTAACCTTTTTCCTGACGATTTTAATCATCTCTTGCAAAATATCGCGGTCAACAACTTGAAAATGCACATATTCACCAGAGTTTTTTATTATAGTTTCTAGCAGCTGCAAAAAAATGAACACAAAATTACAGAAGAAGAAATGCCGCAACTTCAATCAAGAATTGCAAGTAGTCAAACAAATAACAGTTCTTTATGTACTTTCAAGTAAATAATAAAGAAAATGTCAAACATTTGGCACAGGACGCTAATGTATGCTAAGGGTTCTTGCATAGCCAACTATCTCTAAGAATCTATATTACTTAAAGATACCATTCCTTAATTTGGCTGCATGAAAACAAGAATAAAATTGGAAAAAGTGAATGCACCGCATGTATTTATACCACTTACCGTCAATGCAAGAAACTGAACCACTGGGTTTTTATGCTGAAGGCGCTTCTTCACTGCCTTAACCACGTCTTTTGCTTCCCTAATAAATTCACAAAATGAATTTTAACAAGAAAATTTAAACTTTTACCAAAAAGAAAAAAAAAAGGCTCCATATGATGATCAGTGGTAGAGGGAAAGTCAGGCAAGAAGAGGTCTGGGGCATAAAACCGTGCAGATTTGCCCAGGTGAATACACACGCAGGCAAAGTTCTAAATATCAAATATCAAAATTGTATTGGATGGGAGTTTTTCGTACTGGATTGCATATATCGGATGATATATCGAGGATACAAGCTCATATCGATGTTCATATCAAACATTATGTATACATGTAAAATACGTAATTTTGATACCTTGAGGTAATTTAATATCATTTACTTAACAAGTTTCGATTACATGTATGTAAAGGTATTCAAGAATATATGCTCACATAAAAGCATAATAATAAAATATTTCAAAGAACTAATTTAATCTAAAGTCGAAATATAGATTAAATACATAATTGAGGTTAAGGCACATCAACAACAGCTGTTGAAACGAATTGGCAGCAATATTAGTAGTGCAAGAACGACAATAGTAGTAGCAGAGCAACCAACACAAATAAAGAGAGAAAAAGTAGAAGGAGAAGAGCATCCGGAAGATTTTCAGTCTTGAGTATTACTTAAAGAACCTCAATGTGTAGGTTTCTAGAAATTTTTACTCACAGCATGAGAAAGAGATTCCGTGTCTAAGTTCCTATAGCAACAATTTAGAAATCTGGTTGATTTAGACATAAGTGAAAGAACTATGGTTTTCCTTATATACTGGAACGAGATAGCCTATGAAGAACAAATTCATTTCTAAGTTTAAAAAATGAACTATACTGCTGGTGATATTGCAAATATCACCTGATATATGCACAAAACGTATGACCCTTTTAACTTATCACCAGTGGGGAAGATATAAACCGTATCAAGAATATCCGAACTATGCACACAGGTAGATATGCTCACACGTCTGTAGTACGTAACACATAATATGTGCATGTACATTAGCATGAAGAAACAAAGTTTATCCATCTTTTTTATTATTTACTTTTGAATTGTTATTTCATAAAGGAGCAAAACAAATTAGACGGAGAAAAAACAACAAAAACATAAAATATGAGATTTTTTTTTCATATTTTATGGAGATGGTGCAAATGTCTTAATAGAAATTAGAATACCATGAAACATGTACTTATAAAGTATGGCATTTTATCCTCACCCATAGAGAAGTCTCACTTCTATTATTTAAGATCCGTAATCTATATTGATAATTCAAAATTCAATTCTAAGTAGGCATTATATATTTTTTCTCTTCTCTAACCATACTGGCAAAGAAGTTGCTAACTCAATGTGTGCCTTGGATGCACGCATCTTTAAGGCACATACACATGTAGGACGACAATATTCTTATGCTTGTGCCAAATATGATACCGCATACCACATGCCAAAGAAATTTGGTTATGTGTCATGTAGATTTATGAACGCACCAGTTTGGTAAAGGAAACTTATCAATGCATGACAAATTAAAAGAGTGAAGGAATGACCAAAGTAATTATGGATAAAGATGATACGAAAAGATATGAATGTTAAAGGCCTTAAGGAAGATATAATGCTCATAGGAACGAATAGAGAAGGATGATCTACGTGCTCAAACCAGCATATTTCTCTTTTTGGTTCATGTAGCCTATCCCATATATTTGAGATAAAAGCTTAGTCGTTGTTGTTGTATATATTTCAATAACAAAAATAGTAAAGTCTTTATGTAGTTGTCAATATACACTTTGATGAGATAAATCCAACAGTTCAATACATAAAAAGCCTAAGGATTAAGAAGTACTGATGTAAATTTAAAACTTCTGCCTCATAAAAAGAGTCTGGTTATTGCCTAGAAAAAAGTTTGCTCACATATACTAGTTGCATGATTACTAATATAAGATCTTACCAACAACATAAAAACTATCCATTTTAAACAAATGCAAGCTAAAAAAATCAAGAAGAAATTGTCAACTGAGTAATATTTTTTAATAGGAGCTCTGTATTCAGAAAGGTTAAAGATAAGTGAATGTCCAAATTCAAAAATTTATACATTTATTAGTTTGATTTATTAGATCAAATCTGGGGTTCCATTTGCAAAGCAATATAATATTTTTCTAAAGTATTTCTGCCTGACTATGATATGTAGGATACTTCCTCCAACTAAAAAATAGGCATGTATGTTCGTGTTGGACACGACAACAGTGTCCTGTGCCTAACACTTATAAATTTTTTTATACCTTTCTTCACGTTAAAAAAAAGTACAAGATGAAGTATGTTACGCCGTCATTTGACTAAATTAAGCATTTTATTAATCACTTTTTACCATTTTAGCTTTTCTATGTGCAAATAACAATCCAATCCATATAAATTAAGTTAAATGTGCATAAATATCTTTCTAAAAATGTATAAATAGCCACTTCTAGTTATTGGAGGGATGACATGACTGACACCCTGTGTCCAGTATCAGAACACGACACTTGTGTTCATGGCATAGATTATAGGCTTAATCTACATTACATCCTCTTTAGTTCCGCTAAGACTCTTAACGTGTTTACATAAATTTTGGAACTTCCCTGTTTAGTGACTTTTTGCAACTGCAAACTGAAGATCCCTACATTCGCCAACATGTTATCTATGCATGAGCACACGAACTTGCATCCATTTATGCACACGCACATACACATACACACACAAATACATGTACGTGAAAAAATTTTGGTCTATCCAAAATTTCCCATATATATATCTATATCCCACCCATTAATAAATCGGATCACAATATAAAAATAAGGGTTGAACTATAATTGGATCACGTTCTTGAAGATCCAAATTGGTTTGACTGGATCGGATTCAAATCATAAGTTGGTCAAGCGACAACCCTATAGTAAATAGGGACACAATATCATATTCAGATACAGGTGCTTAAGATAGAAGTTCTCCGCATAAAGCTGACACAAGAACATGGGTAAAGTATGTGTCCCTGTGTGTCAGCATGTGTGATCATGACCCAATTCACAGCCTTATACTTATAATAATTACTTTATATCTCTATGTTCAGTGTTTATACGGAAGATAATCAAGAAACTTCGGATTATGAAAGCTAACTACATATACTAATTTTGCACAATAAAGAAAAGTGCACTTGATTCTCCCCATACTCTTCGAGTAATGAAGTTGAGTGCCGACCTAACGAACCCATTTTGGCAGTTTTCTTGAATTTTATCCACATACGTCAAGGATAAAATTCAAGAAAAAAGAGTAAAATTATAGGATATCACCCCCGCAACACCTTAATTTCTTCTAAAATTGCACGTCAACACAGTATATATACCATCATAATACACAAAATTAGCATCAAACAGCTCAATTCCAGAAACTAACAATCAACCTAAGAAACATCTAAACACAAAGAAATTCCTTTCTCTAACTACAATTTCAAACCAAAACCACTCAAAATGAAAACATTTCCACAAAGAACAGCTCAAGAATCAAGAATTCGTGTTCAGTCGTTGGAAAAAATAATCACCCGTGGTCAGTATTGATCGAGTCGCAGACAACCATGCACCTCAATTTCTTCTAAAAGTGCACTAGTCAACACAGTATATACCATCATAAAACGCAAAATTAACATCAAATAGCTCAATTTCAGAATCGAATAATCTACTTAAAAAACACCTAAAAACAAAGAAATTCCTTTCTCTAACTACAATTTCAAACCAAAACCACTCAAAATCAAAACATTTCCACAAATAACAGCTCAAGAACCAAGAATTCATGTAAAATCGTTGGAAAAAATAATCACCCGGGGTCAGTGTTGATCAAGTCGCAGATATCCATGTTCATCGTCCAATCCGGCGCGATCAAGAGATCGCTCGTCGCTTTCTCTACCCTCACAATCGCCGACGCCGACGAAGACATCTCTCCCTCCTCTCAATTTCTTCCCCAGGAAAATCAAAAGAAAGAGCTCGATCGAAAACGAAACCCTAGAAAAGCGAATAGAAATTGAAAAAGAAAGAGACGAGCGGAATGAAAACGAAGAGACAGAGGCAGCTTCCAAATGTCCGCTAAGAACGAAACTTACTGTTCTTTACCCGTTGGCGCTTTCATTCTCCAAGCAATTAATAGATATTTGTAGACGTCAAACGGCGGCCCATTGGGAAAAGAATTTTTGCAAAGTGCAAAGGCCCACCACAAAGTTTATTAAATTTGGACAGTTTTTTGTATGATCTTCGTTTCTAATGAGGATAAAGCCTTTGTCATCATTCTTTGGATGGTTGGATGAGACTTGGAGAGTTCGTTGGACGGTGATTAGATAGTGGGCCGGGGTCAGCGTCAGTCTATGGGCTTGAGAAGGGGGCAGGTGCTTCTGTTGGAGTACAGCTTTTTTGTGGGCTTTTTTTGGCATCTGCTACCAGTTTGGGAGAAATACTTAAGGCACACCCCAACATATCTGAGGTACACCCAACTAAATTGGTTTTAATTATAAATTTACTATTATTCCTTTATACAAGCATATAATCTTCCATATCTTAGTTTTAAGAAAGTAGGATTCGAGGAGAGGTGACGGCAGGTTCACATAGAGAAAGGGAAGAGGAGGAGGGGGGCGGCGGGTTCACAGAGAGGAGAGGATGGCCAGTTCTTTGGAAAACATGGAGGTGTGCCCTCAGAGACACTTAGAAACTTGCGGGGTGTACAGTTGAATGTGCGTGCCCAAGGTCATTTGGGTTGAGCCTTTAGAAACTAATACGATTTTCTTTTTGGTATTTTATTTATTTATTTTTTCTCATAGGAGCTTTCTTTCTCACGTGAGAACTTCTTTCTTTCTTCGTGGACCACCATCTATTTGTTTAGCCAAAAAAAACTAATGTATCTATATATTAGTTAACATATCAATGATTATAGACAGACCCTACCATTTGATATTTATCCGATTAATGGTGGAATAAAAAAGGCCCGACAAGATATGATTATTTTCTAAATTTATCTTCTCTATACTTATTAGAGGATATTGAGAATCTAATAGGTCGTGCATTATTCGATCAAATCCATAGATAAACCTAAGATGCCAAATGCATGGATATAGGAGATTTTCACATTGTCCCTAATCTATTAAGATCCAAGTATCCACTGCCATAATTCTGCTTGTCACTTTTAGATCCATAAATTATGTATTGCACGATTCAGCAAAATTTTAAATCTAGCACGATTCAGCAAAATTTTAAATCTACAATAGGAATGCGATGGTCAGAGCCATACGTAAGAAGTTGGGATCTAAGGCAAAACTTTGAACAAGATCAAATTATTTATAAATATTATTTTCAGTAGAAATCTCATTTGATTCTTTATTTATTTTTTAGCTGAAAAAATACTTATCAATGACGATTACAGAGAGAGAGAGAAATTACTTATCAATGAAAAAATACTTATTAGAGAGAGAGTAAGAAAGAGAAGAAAGGGTAGAGATTAAAAATAATAGATTTGAGATTTAAGAACTAGAGAGATTGAATCTTGAGAATAGAGCTAAATATTTTGTAGTAAAAAAAGAAAATTGATAATGATCTGATTAGATTGGAGGCAAACACAAATATCAGAGAAAAATAGAAAGCTAAACTGTTGAATTAAAATTAAAAATCTATAATTAAAATTAAAAACCTATAAAGTTATAAGGTATGTTGGGTTTATCAAGCTTTTATAATTAAAAAAAAAATGGATCCTTTCTAACAAGTGAAGTCTAAGCCCAATGTCTTGTGATTTAGTCTAGAGCAGAGACCAGTCCTGGAGTCGGTGAATCCAGCATGTTAGGCTTTGGATATGGATGAGGGGATGTATTCATTGCTGGTGCATCAAGAAAACGATTATTTTCATATATGCATTGGCCAACTCTACAGTCTACACAACAATGTGCACAATACATTATTGTGCACAAACGTTGCAATGTTCACCAAAACCACTCGGCAACTTCCCAGTTGTCTGTAAAGTGTGGGCAAAGATTTTATGAATCGGAATCTCACCACTGACTGGTGATTGACACCACAAAAGCAACATCAATTCAAATATTATAATAAATGCACGGTAGAACTCCAAAAAGAAATTGGTTCCAAAGGTTGATTCCTTATTCACTTGGGGATGGTGGTGAAAGAGCATGCCAAACTTTGGGAGTTTCCAAAGGAGCACATCATTTTTCCTTGTGAGCCCACTTCTCAACCTTCATCCGGACCAAAATTTCGCTGTATAGTGGGCTCACTAGGAAAATTGGTGTGCTGCGTTGGAAACTCCCCAAACTTTCTAGGTAATTGTCATGTCAGGAAGCACAAAAGAAAGAAGTTTGTCAATTAGTTGACACTTAAGTCAGAAATGTGATGTGTCATAGTTCAATCTATATTAAAAAATAATAAAAAGATATTTAGGGACTGTTTGGTTGCTTGAAAATGTTTTTGAAACTTTAAACTTATATTACTGTAATTAAATCTACAATAATAATAGTTATTGCGAACTTATTGTATTTGGTTTGGGAGATGCGAGAGGTAATTATGATTGCAAATTTTTTTTTTATATTCAAAAGATCTAAGAAATAGTTTATTTATTAATAATACAATCATCCTTTACAAACGGGACAGAAAAAGTGAATTATATACTTTTTTTCTGCATTTAAAATTACTGCAAATGTGTAAATAGTTGTAATTATAGTTACAAACTTTTATAACTACAGCCGTAGCTAAATAACGGAAAGTGTTACTTACTGCAAAAGCGATTGCAATTCTATACAAACTTGGAGCAACACCCTTTTAATGGAAGTATCCTTTCGTTATGTGTGTGCATGTGGGCATGCGTCTTGAATAGGAGATGAAACTGCTTGTAGCCACTTTATTTAGGTTGCGTACGCCTGTGAGTATATCTCCACAAACTGCTTGTCAGATCAAGCAATTTCTGTGTATCATTATCTCGAGTCATTGTACATGTATTCCTTTAATATGTGAAGTTACATGATTTGTAGTTTATTTTTATTATCTCTAATAAAAAAAATTTTACATTTTTTTTAAAATTACGATCTCGATTTCCTAGAGTTTACTCATGTATAATTTCTTGTGTTTTAGTTTTGATTTGTCTTCCATCAAGTAGCAAAATGGTTTTAATGAATAAAATATATTGTATCCACTTGAAAAAAGAGCAAATAAACATCAAAACATATAAAATACCCTAAAGAAGCTAAGTTAGTAAAATAAAAATTTCAAAAAAATGAATAAAGATAATGAGATTACTATGCTTTTGTCATTAACTCATGTAACTTATCAGAGCTAACGATTCATATACAGTGATTCAATATATATGTATGGAAATTACTATAAATAAGTTCATCAGCTTAGAAAACTTATGTGAGCTAATAACAAAAAAAATAGTGATTCCATTATTTTTTTCAATATTTTTTGGGATTATGGTCACTCTTCTTGAGAATCAAATTTTATAGATTTTGGAGTTCATTTAGTCTTCTATCAAGTGGATATAAGATATTATATTAATCGAAAACTGTTTGTGTCTACTATATGGAATCCAAATCAAAACTAAAATTCAAGAAATTGGATATAAATGAATCATATGATTAAGATAATAATTAAAAAAATTTAAAATAAATTAATAGGATCATTATTTTTTTTTGCCTCTAATTCAGATAACTAACGTGATGTCACGATGACGGCACATTCACATCATTCTCATATATATATATATATATATATATATATATATATATATATATATATATATATATATATATATATATATATATATATATATATATATATATATATATATATTACTGTAGATGAGCTGTCAGCTCAGAAAAAGTTATGTGAGCAAGTAGCAAAACTATAATGATCCAATAATTTTTTTCATTTACAATTACTATCTCAACCTCTTTCACTTCTTTCGGATTAAATTTCATAAATTTTGGATTCATTTACTATTTCATCAACTGCATACAAAATATCTTGTTCATTGAAAACCGTTAATTTTGTGTCAACTTGATAGAGGACCAAATCTAAACTAAAACCCAAGAAATTGGGTATGAGTGAACGCTAGGAGGTCGAGATCATAATCCAATAGAATTTTTTAAAAAAATATTATTGGAGATAGTGAAAATGAACTGCAGCTCAAGTAACTTGCGTGAGCTGTCAACTCATTTCTATTTTTCTCATATATAAATAAATAAATATATATATATATATATATATATATATATATATATATATATATATATATATATATATATATATACGCGCCCCCGCGCGCACACAGACATATATATTCTGAATTGTTAATTATAATCTCCATGTCCGAAAAGGTTGATATATAAAAAAACATACATTTTAAAATATATTTTGACCATATATTTACAAATAAATAGTTTTTTAACAGTAGAACAAGTAAGATCTTTTGATTGATGATGAAAAAGTCTAAATCACATGTTTTTTGATATACTGTTGTAACGCCCCCACTTCGGCTCTACTTTTTTTTTTTTTATGGGCGACATTGCTTAAATACTATAAATAACCCAACAGTCTCATGATCTTGGAATAACCGTAACTACTGCCATGTCAAGATGAATAACCATGTCTGAAACTGAAAGAATTTCCTTTATACAGAGAGTTGATTACATAAAATGGCACACTGCTCTAAATATTTACACAAAAGGGTTAAATACTATAAGTTAAAGCAGTGCCCAGCAAAAGGAAACAAGAATAAGAAGTGTGAAGTACCCAAATAGTATTGTGCTAGTATCCTCTACTCGACCTGGTTGGTGAAGTAAGGATCGTTGTCTGGAGCAATCTCCCCTTCACTACTTTCGTGATCTGGGCTTAAGAAAACCCAGGGGATTAAACCCAGTAAGTAACACAAAAGCAAGAAACACGTGTACTATCACAGTACAAATAAATAAAAGAATAAATAAATTGCGTAAGACTATTCATTCAAATAGCAGAAACAAATCATGTAAAAGTAACAAGTGTAAGCGAAGTAAATATCAACCATGTTGCATGTAACCAGAACTATGTAGGTCATTCACAAGCTTCGTGTAAAATTTAACAGGTCTATATCACGTTAGTGTTGGAATTGAAACTCAATGATGGATAAGATAACGCGCAGTTTCTCATATTGTACAAGTGCCCGTGCATACCCGGGACCCGATCTCTAACTCATGGCGCTGAACCATGACACACCGCTAGGTGCTACAAGTCAGACCCGGTTAAATGAAACAAGTAACGGACATCACCCATATGGTGACTCATGTATCAGACGGTGACTTAGTACCACCCAGTGCTGCTAGTAAAAGGCCCTCAGCACCTAATCAAGAAGTTGGCCAACAAGATCCTTGTACAATACAGTACTTATCTATCCATCATGTAGTTTTTCCCATATTATTAATGCATATGATATACGTGAATTAAAGGAAATACGTGGACTTTCATGTCAAATTGTATACATATCATTTCACAAGAATCAAGAGTTCAGGAATCAAGATTTGGAATCATATACACATATATCATAAGAATACTTCATGTCATGTAATAAGGATACTAGAACTTGTTATCATGTCTTATAATAAAGATACTAGAATTTGTTATCATGTCGTGTAATAAAGATACTAGAATTTGTTATCATGTCGTGTAATAAAGATACTAGAATTTGTTCTTATGAATAATCTGGTTTTCATGTATCATGTTGATATTCACATGTCATGTTATCATAAATCCGCGAATCATGCCAAGTGTATAAATCCGTGTTTCTCTTGAGCGCGGAGTTTTTACGCGAGGTTAAAAATAGCCAAACGAGAAGCTGAAAATAGCCTAATGCGAAACTAAAAATAACCAAACGCGAAGCTAAAAATTGCGAAACGGCGAAGCTGAAAATAGCCAAACGCGAAGCTGAAAATTGCCAAACGCGAAACTGAAAATAGCCAAACGCGAAGCTGAAAATAGCCAAACGCGAACTAAAAATAACCAAACGTGAAGCTAAAAATTGCCAAACGCGAAGCTGAAAATAGCCAAACGCGAAGCTGAAAATTGCCAAACGCGAAGCTGAAAATAGCCAAACGCAAAGCTGAAAATAGCCAAACGCGAAGCTAAAAATTGCCAAACGCGAAGCTAAAAATAGCCAATCGCGAAGCTGAAAATTGCCAAACGCGAAGCTGAAAATAGCCAAACGCGAAGCTGAAAAGTTAGCTCCGCATTCTGTTGTGGAAAATCCTATTTACTTAGAAATTTTCCACTGCCAACATCCGTAAATCAGGCTAAGTATGCAGATCCGAAATGATGTAGAATTATCCATAAAGAAAAAAGAATCATGTACTCATAATACAAATCAAATAATTTCCAAGAAATATCATACTTGCTACTTGCACTCAAATACAGTTCAAAGAGAGAACAAGAACAAGGTGATACTTGCCTCTATTCCCTTTAATCTCCTCCTTTGTTTTAGCAAAGCCTCCCTTCTATTTCCTTTACTCAACGAACTAGAAGAACCAAGGGTAAAGAGTGATTTTTATTTTGTTCTTTTGATAAGAATTCTCTTTGAGAGAATAAGGTTATATATATACCTAAGGGCATTTTGGTCATCTTGTCCTCTAGCCTGGTCCTAAGGCTTCTTGCATGCATGACAAATGTCAACTAGAGTGTCACCTCTCACTCTCTTCTAACAACTCATCCCCACAAAATGCCAAGGAGGTGCCCTTAGAAATTAAATTTGAAGGGTTATAGAAAGAAACTTTTGACTTGATAATTTGTAATGATAGTTTTGGAGTGTTACAACTGTCTATTTGAATATGGAGATTATAATTAATGATTTCAATCATTCACATACACCCTCAATATTGTAAGGCACTTCCAAAAACAACTTCCTTTGGACACACTACACCATTTCCTATATTGAGGTTTTGCCAGATCAACCACTTGGAGTGTCCAACTAGGGGAGATCCGAGGGGTAGCATTGGGAGAGGGTGATGAAACAGAGCTGTTGAGCAGATTAGACGTCAGGGTTAGGGTTGCTTGACAGAGATGGTGGCGAGGTGCCATTGATTTATCAATTTAGCTTTCAAATCTGATTTAGAAAATTTTAACCAAGTATGATTTGAGGAATTGACTTCTTCATTCATAAAGAATGAGTGGATGAGTTAATTATATTGAAATATAATTAGGATTTCATGTTTTTTCTGTCAGTTGACTAACAGAAATGGCCAATTAGGATATTTTTTTCTGACTTTTTGAGATTTGAGAGATGTAATACTTACTTTCTTGTTTTGGAATTTTTTTTTCTAAATATTGAATGTGGAAAGATGTATATCTTAATAACCTTACAAATGATGGGGAAATTCTAAATGCGCACCACACGTGAATTACTTAGCTCCATTCCCGCCTTTGTCGTAAATCAGTTTACAATAGGACGCGGGGCTCACTAAGTAAAATGTGCTGCGCATTTAGAATTTCCCCAAATGACGGGTGTGTCCTTAGATGCTCACCTAGACGAATCGTCGCCCTCCAGCTTCTCTATGTTTATGAAGCCATTCTAACCCCAACCCTTTGGTCCAAGCATCCAATTTCCTGCCCTTTTTTTTATTTATCAAAACTCTGCAACAAATAATGTCCGCTGTCCTCCCCTCGACGTGGCAGATCCCGATCGACTTCACGATCTCTAAATGCCACCTTGGGCTCATCAAGGACGACCTCAAGGTCTACGACGCGCACGGCAACAAGCTCTACAGAGTCTGCGGCCGCTCATCGTCGTCTCGTCGGGTCAAGACTCTCTTCGAGGTCAGCGGCAATCCACTGCTCTCAGCAGTCCATCAAGATGTATGCTTTCTTTTCTAATTTCTCTTCTTGATGCTTAATTGAGCTGCTTTTGTTATCGAGTTTTTTTGCAAGAAAGTATGAAATAAATAGAAAATTTAATTTAATCAGAGAATGAAGATTTTGAAAATTAAATATATTTTGTATGGAAAATTTTGTTAGGTTTATAGAAGTAGAGACGTTGAGTTTTTTCCCCACTCTATATCGATAAGAATCACAAATTCTATGTAGATTACTAGGGTTATTCAGCTGAAATTGGATTTGAAACATGTCCATTAAATTGGGAGTTGTTGCTGAAGAATTTGATTTAATTTGGTTAAGGTTATGCATCACTACTATTGACTTTGCACTAAAGGCGACTGTTGAAAAAAAAAAAAAAAAATGCTATAATAATGTGGGTTTGGACATAACCTGCTCAAGTTATTGTATATTATGAATAGAATTAGGACATAGTAATCTGGTTTGATTAGGAACTGCAGTGTTAAGATTGTTTGCAGTGTTAAGATTGTTGGGGAAAATGGTAGAGCTTTCGGAACTCGGCCTTATCATCTATGCCAGTCTACCCTATGTCCATAACAATCCTCCCTAAGTGGGTCCGGGATAGAATAGACAACATAAGAAGTAGGCTTCTATGGATCGGTGGTCCCAAGTACTAAAATGTTTCCATCTAGTATCCTGGAGCCAGATTTGTAGACCAAAGATTCAGAGTGGATTGGTGGTTCTTAAACTACGGTCTATGAACTGGGCTCGAATGACAAAGTGGTGGTGGTAGTGGTTGTTGGTAACACGACCCAACGGCTCTCTACTAATTCTACTTCGTAATAAGTACGGTCCTTAAAAGGGTCGTGGACGGCAAGGTCAAGAAACAAATCTAATACCTCAGCATTGTGGAAAGATATAATCAATGTTTAAAATAGCGATAACGGTAACATAACGTTTTGCCCTTTTTAGGTTATGTCGCATATAGCGTAACGCATAATGTAGATTATGCAATTTTTTATGTATTTAATAAAAATAAATATAAAACTATATAAAATAATTTTAATAAATTGAAAAATAAATTTAAAATATCTAAAAAAATAAAACCATTTTCTAATACATAATCTATTCAAATGTTATATTAAGTTTTACAATAATTTTCACATATCTTCATAAATTATATTAAGTCTGCAACCGTAATTCCAGTCATCATTTAAATAAAAAAGTAAGATTCTAATTTTTTATTTCAATTCCAGTTATTATCATTGTTGTAATTTATATTTTTTAATATTCAATTTATTTTATTTATGATTGTTTATTTCAGTTCAACTAAAAATTCAATAGAATCAACAAGTAAAATATTTCAGCGACCGGACGAGAAATATAATAAGTTAACAAGGAAACAAATCGGAATCCTAACTCGAAAAGGAAAATAGGGTTATGTTTAGGATTGTGCTATTTTAAAGAAAACACATTCTTTTAGTACCTCGAACAATGGGGAAGACAAAATTTTCAAAATGATGTCAGGTCACTCTAAAGCACCTTTTCAGGACACTAAGGAATGGGTACCTATTAATCTAAAAAATGAACAGAATAAGCTATCATAGAATATAATAAGATGACTTTTGATCGAGTAGGTAAAAAATTAATGATTTTTCAAACATATAATATTTTGTACCTATTGATCTATAGGCAAATCAACCTGATAACCCATGAATCTTTTTGGTATGCTTGGACCAAAGAGATGGAGATGAACATAAAAAGTCCGATTGAATAAAAAAACGTGGAAAGTTGAGTTTTTGGTCGTCCCTCTAGCTAACGTTGGCTAGAGGGCACTCTAGCCTTGTTTACTACATATATACTAGATTTTAATAGAAATAATGTCATAATTGCAAAGATACATTTAGTCATACAGTAATGATATACAACTAAAAATTCTAATTCAAATAGTAACTTTTTTGTCGAAAAATCAAACTGATAAAGTTAATAATGAAAATTCCAATTAATAAATAGTCAGCTATCATAATACTCATAAGGAGTCGAAATCCATTACTTGTAACATCTCATGTAGGCAAGAATCTCAGAGGATGAATGCATGTAGTTTAGAATCTGGATAAAATTATCATAGACCAAAATATCAAAGGGTGGTTTGCCTTAAGGCAAGAATTCCAAAGGATGACTATCTAAAGTTTTAAATTGATGGCAAATAAATAATATAGAAGAAATGTTTTTAATCATAAATTTCGGTATAATAGTAGTTCTCGTGCAAAATATGCATGGTAAATATATCTTGTGGAAAGTCTCATAAAAATTCTTTTCTAATTACATACACAAATTATTTGGTTTCCACAAAATAAAGATGATAATAATGATTGCAAGTTACTAACTTATTCATATGATAATTTTTACTTCCAACTTAAATGATATAATTTTGGTACTAATTATATGATATGAGCTAAACCAACTTTCTATTAAACCAATAATGAGTGTCATTCGTTATTGGTTAAAGAGAAACAAAAATTGCTGCAATCAAAATAATTGATACATTTCGAAGCTAGTATGTCACTCACCTTCACCTTTGACTATAAATGCTTAGGTATCGATCCAACAATCTACTTAGATATTTTTTAAAATTCCTAGTGAAATGTCAGCATAAATGCACATAAGAATCTCTTATCACCCCCTCTATCGTTTTCAATTGCATGACTGCTAATTTTTTCATTGTCAACATCTTAATTAATATAAATAGCATTAAAAATTTGCTTACTTCAAAAATTGATCCCGAATATCTTTCGTTTTCTTTCGGACGTCTAAAACCCTCAAATTTTAATATTTCCTTTTCTTCTCTTCTTTACTATAGCTGCCAAAGATTCTTCCTTTTGCCATCCAACTCTCTCTCTTTCTCTCTTGTTCTCTCCTTTTTTCTTTTCGTCAATTTTTATTTTCTTCATATTGCAACAGTGAACAAGCACGTAAAACTTTTTCTCATGCTATTTTTCTAGAAACCTATCTTAACTCAAAATAATTATCTAAATAATAAATAGTATCCAAACCATTATAACTTATATATAAAACTTCAAAATTTATTATATATTGCATAATAAACTATTATATTTATTATGCTTATAATAAAGATAAGCTTTCTATTATTTTAGCACCTATAAAAACTGAATGTCCATTTCCAACAATGAAATGCTAGAAACCAATAAAATGGAAAACTAGAAAGGGTATTATAAATGGTTTTAAATCTCATCTAATTATAGGAGTGTAGTTGAGGATTTGTTTTTTAAGTTGTAATAGATAATAATATTGTGTACTTGCAATGTGAGAGAAAAGTTGGACAACATGGAGGGAGAGAGAAGAGATGCCGCAGGGTATGATTAGAATTAAAAAATTCAAATTCAAAATTCCAAATACTTAGGAGTCTTGATCCTAAGCACAAATATTAACCAGGTAAATAAGAGAATATGTGTGATATGACGTCCCAGCCTGAGAAAACAAGGACAAGAGAGAAATTTTCTCATTTTTTCTATTTTTTAAGGGGAAAAAATAGAATTTCTCTGCTAAGTACCACTCTTGCTTAATATTTTAGATAGAATCCTAAATACATATTAAACAATTTAGTTTAGGGAATAAAAAGTACCAATGGCAGCAGAGGCAACAACAATAACAGTGGCAATTGAAGCAGTCATGCAAAAATGGGTGGGAGGTAAGAAGAAGAAACCAAGAAGAAAGAAGAAGAAGTATTTTAAAATAGGGTCAAAGATTAATCTTAACATCTATGGGTCAAAGATCAAAAGAATAGTACATAATTGATGCATAGAAGTTTGGACCCTTTTTTGTTTTCATTGTCATTCTAGATTTTTGCATAGGCGTTTCATTTAGAATCTTGTGACCTTTTGACCTTCCTTTTCTTTGCACTATCTTAATAGTAATTGTCTATCAGCTGCAAGAGCACTAGATAACTATAGAAAAGATGATTTCTTTTCTTTACAACATATACTTGAGAGAGATGATGAAGGAGGTAATTATTTTTCCATATGAGTTTTTAAGGAGATCATTTGTACAAGACTATACATAGGGAAGACATAAATTCTCTATTCAGAAAATCCTAATCTTATTTGGTAGGACTGCCAAATCGATTTTGGTTGTAGGCACACTGACCTAATCCAATAATAGGCCGGGTCTAATATATTTCTTAATATCCCCCGCTTGCACACCCCTGAGCGTGTGAATTGACCACTCTCAAAATCATAATTAGTCCAATCCATATAGAATGTACTTATTTAACAACTTTAGATTGGGGAAGGAGGTTATTGGAAAGCTAGCACAGGAAAGCTAGCACATTTCTTGATACCTTAAGTGTATAATTGAATCGGCATATGCTATTTTCGTGGATAACCAGTTGTACCTTAAGGGTGTTATCTGAGTAGTAGTTATTGAGAATAATCTAAATAGTTATCCAATCTCAAGTTATACCTTTTATATAGAGTGTATGAAGCACCAATTACGGTTGAACGGGCTCTAGATCTCTCAACTCGGTGACAGAATGATATCCCTTGCATCCTAGACATATCCTACATGTTTGGAGTGATCCTTGCCTTGTGTGTGAACATTTGAAAGAATATGTTACTACTATTTACAGTCCGAAGGACCATGTATAAATTTGATATTGCCAGATATATTTCAGGAAAGCATTAAATCCTATACAAGTGGCGAAGTATCAATAGGAAGAAGCATCACGTTATTATATTCAGTCATACATTTTGTCGTTTTGTCACACTCCACTCCCAATATACGGTATATGAGCACGTGTAACAGGTACCGGCAATACATTCGGTTTGAATATGTTAAAGCCTCAATAAATTTGTTATAATAATACTTAGTAATTACGATAGAAAAATTCAACAAAAGTTTAACATTTTACTTATTGGAACGAAGTTTAGATACGGGTGAAACAAAATACAATAAAACTAAATAAAAGGAAACATAGAATCTCTAATCCGTTATTGGGCTTCAACATGGTCTTCAAAATATATTAGATCATGTATCAGGTTTGGTGTGTCCATCGATAAGTCTGGTGGACATGCACACTCAGATCGTCAGATTGCAACCAAAACAAAATACATAGAAAGAATGTGAAATATAACAGTTATGTTCAAACATAATAATAACACAAGTTTTAGAAAATATATATTGAGATATTTGTAATAATGATATCAATTGATTTAGGTTATTTTAATGTCATTTCAGTGAAGTCAACTTTATAACATGGGTATTTTTGTCTACAATGTCATGTAATTGGAAAAGCTAAGTGATGTGATACCACTGTTTCGATTTTCTCCTGTACGGATTCAGGAAATGATCATATGGATTGCCCGGTGTTGAGTCGGACCCGCCATTAGGCAAATAGGAATAATAGTGAGGTATGATCCAGCAAATCATCACGCACCCATGGTGTGCGAATTATTTAGTTATACAACTTAACATGTTACAATCGAAACATAGTATATTTCCATCCTTCAGTTTTTTCCCAATTCAGTATCATTCAATATAGTTCATGTAGGTCTAAATTCTGGTTCTAATAACTTGTATATATATCATATCATGTATAATATTTCAATTAGATTTTATTAATTTATTAACAGGCTTTATAGAGTTCGTTTAGTTTATACTTCATTCAATAAATCACAATTGGCTATATCAAGGATTTATTGATCTTCATACCCAGTGAGCTTTGGTTTCTTGGATTAGAACGCCGTCCCGTCCCCCCACCCCCGGCCCTTCCCCGGTCCTAGTTTGATCTTCATACCTAGTGAGCTTTGGTTTCTTGGAGAGGAAGCTTAGGCCTTCCCTAAATAAACTCTTAGGGGTTGTTTGGTTTGTTACCAATTGTAACAAAAAGCTGCGTATGTAGTTTTTGTTGCAACAATACTTGTTGTGGCCAATATGATTATAACAAATGTGACAGCTCTTTTACAACAAAAAAAAAAAAATCATTATGACACCACAATCTCATCATTTCATTCAAAAATTTGCTCCTAAAAGCTGATTGTTTACAATAATTGTGTCACCTTAGCTGATTAACTATTAATTATTGCAATAAAAGTTGCTTGCAGTAATACAAAACAAAGTATTTGGTTTCATTTCCTCACAACAAATGCTTCATGCAACATTTGTTACAGGTAAAAAGTGATGTATTTTTCTATGCAGCAAACTAAACAGACCCTTATATGAGTAGCCTCCTAGAGGACTTGTGTTGAAAAAAATTGCATCCCTCATCCTTCTTTCTGGTGTTCAAGTTTCCATCCTATAAATGATACATGTATCTTATCACAATAATTATCTAGGTATTTCATAGCTGCTAGATCTGGACTACTGAAACCATGTGAAGAAGTGGAACTTCAAGAGTGGGAAGGATGAAGAAACAAATTGTTTATTTGCAAAACTCTAAATCAAAGACAACGATATAAAGAACCTAACTTTATACATTCATTACTGATGGGGACAATTAAGTCATAATTTATTTAGAATTTGAACAGATTTATTTACATTCTAAGTTAGTTAACTTTATCTTATTGGCACATGTGGTGTATGTAGAATGTTTTTATCTATTGCTTGTAATACTTCATCTTTAATCGGAGAATTATTTTGAGATTATTCAGATGACGTAATTTGTTTCTTTCAAATCTTTTCTCCAATGATTCATGTGAGAGTATGTGACTTGCCTGTTGTAAGACCCGAACCTTAACCCTTTGTGTCAAATCCTAATTTCATCTCCAAATCTTTAATTATTCGCTACTAATCCTAATTTTCCTTCCATCCTGTATCAAATTTGGTATCAGAGTTTAAATCCACCATTTTCATTTCTTCCATTTTCTTTTATTATTTTGTTTAGTTTTTGAAAGAAAAAAATTGGAAAAGAGGAGTAAAAAATCAGTGAGAAAAAAGAGTGAAGAAAAAGAAAAAAATCTATAGAATTCAATCACCTTTAGCTACGACATCATCATCATCAACAACACTATCACTGTCATCAATGATGAAGATTTCCATTCATCCTCAAGCAGCATCATCCACATCGGAACATCATCTCAAGCATTTGATAACACCGCTCGTCACTCGTCCACCCTCCCAGCCTTGCCCGACCCAAATCCAGCCGACAACCTCGAGCCACCCCCTTCTGCCTAAGTCAACATGGTCGAAGCCATCCACCGCCTTCTTTCCTTGCCTAAGTAGCAACTTCATCATCATCTATGCCTTTCTACATCGATTGAGCTCGATAATCATCTTTCTCTCCTATTAGACTTGATTTTAGTCGGACCCAACTTATATTTCATTGGATACAGCTGTCGACATGTCTCCCCTTCTCATATACGCCTCCCCCTCATTGGCCATTTCTGATCGACTTTGTTTTTGTTAGCCCCAACATCTCTGACCACTGCTGATTCCTGATGTCCCATCGTAAACCTGTCGACCACCTCATCAATCCCACATCATCTTTCGAACGGTCGAAATGTCATCTTTGCCCTTGATCTTCCTCATTTATTCGGTGTCTCCCTGCTTTGAATCCTAATGAGTCTCTTTCCTTTCTTGTCACCTGAATCGATCTCCGTCAAGATCGTCAGAGCCGTCGGCCACTTACCTCCCCAATCACCAACTCTCTTTGGTTTCAAGTCGACATCACTTCAGCTCCATGCCTCAGATCCTTTAGTCTACTGTTGATATTGCTGTTTTGACTCTCATTTTCAACTACCATCAGCAGCCAATCACCAAGAGCTTCTGTCTTCCACAAATGACGCAGAGGGAATTTGGGTGCATTTTAGAAACCACTGCGTAACAATAACTGGCCCAAAGTTTAACCTTAATTCATTTCAAGTTGGGTCTAGAACTGAACTAGAATCTGACCCATTAAGAACCAACATACCCGTTAAGAGATTAATTGATAGTTTGAAGTCCGTTTCAACTTTGATTCGAATCCAATTCGAACCAGATCGAGCAATTAGCATCTTTAGTATTTTCTAGAATCTATGCATAGAAATTTTGGATTTTGTAGTTTAATTCTTTATGGGATTCATATTTTGTGGAAATACATCAATATTATTACTGATTTCAAATAAGTGTTACATGATATATATAATATGATCCCAGCTTTTTACGATTTTAATGATTATAATTATTATAAAGATTGGGAGAGTCATCTGTAATAGTTTTTCCATTATTTTCCTCAGATTTCGCAAAAGAAATATTATTATGCTTAATTAAAGTTAGAGACGTTTTTAAGTGGTCCAGGTGGATGTAACTTTTGTCCAGATTGGAATAGCTTGTAGTTCCACTTTGTGTATAGTATACTCCACATTTCATTTAAATTCCTCACCAAAACTTTTTAAGACTAGTCAAAAGTGTTTTAATGTGAAGAATACATACACTTCGCTTTTCTATATCCCTCAATTAAGTGTTCTGCTTGTGAATTTTTTTTATCACCATGATTATAATTGTCTCGAAAAGTTCAGATACCAACATTACCGTTTTTGAGAGTTTAAGTGATATTATAATTGAGACCGAACCAATGTCGAGCTTGCCATATTGCTAGAAGTTCTTGTTGAGTTCTTGCCAGTAAAAGAAAGTTCCTCGTAGCTTATTAACGCTTCTAGAGATCTTTCAACAAGAAATATTATGCTAGTATTACTGCCTTCCTCAGTTGTGAGAATTCCCTCATTTATGAGATTGCCGGATGACTATGATCCATTCCAATTCTTTTTATTATAATAGGTATTTTTAAGAAATTAGTTTTATTATGCTGCAAACAACACTGAGACTTGTTCGCCGATGCAAATATCATGCTCAGATACTTTATGTTACACCTTTCGGTCTTATTTTCGCAGTTGAGATTTTTTTCATTTGATAAGATCAAGTTGTTGATGCACGAGTTTTAGAAGTTGCTACAATTATTATTATTATTATTTTATTTACTGGAGGTGAATGGTTCCAAGCGGAGAGAATTGATGGGTATAATTAAGCAAGATTTGATTAGAATTCAACAGATTTATTTTGATTATTATTTAGTTGACTTTTCATTTTGTTTGCTCGTGTGGTGCGCATAGGGGGCGGTTTTTTTATTTATTGCTCGTAAGATTTTACTTTTAATTAGTGAATTGTTTTGAGATTATTGAGATTTGAGAGCATACGATTTATTTTTTTTTAAAATTTTTTCTCAAGTGATTCGTGTGAGAGTGCGTGTGCAACTCGCTTGGGTATGAGACTCAAAACTTATCCCCTTATATCAAACCCTAATATTATCCCCAAATTCCCACTTATCCACCACAAATCCTATTTTTTCTTTTATCCTGTGTCAATGATCCTATCTATTCTTTACCAATTTATGATAATCCAAATACACCAGACGTTGTTATTGTGCATCATCGAGATAAGATTCTAGGCACGTGCAATGAGCATATATAAAATTATGTGTAGTGCATGTTTGTGTTTATACTATCTAAAACATGTAAGCTAAAAGATATATAATTTAAATTTTTATACAGTCTCCTAGATTTGATAGTGCTGGTGTTTGCAATTTGTAATTAAGTAAGCTTTGATAAATGAGGAATCCTAGTTTTTGACTAGGGAAGAACCTGAAATATTGGGCAACGTTCATAAATTTGGGGAGGCAGTAGATGTAAGTGGAGCCTTGACATACTCATTGTGTTGAGTATCACTGTTTCCTGCCAATGAATATATGAGTTTCAGTTGGCAGGTGGCTCAAAAAATGCTTTTTACATTATATTTCATAATGAGTTAATCTTTGAGTAAAATTATTTTGAAATATTTTTTGTCCAATGGCAAAAGGAGACCTTTCCTCTTGAGTACTTGAGAATACTTGGGTTACTTTTTTAAGGCCTAAAGTGAAAACAACTTGATGCCTAGAGAGGACTAAATGTAAATTGATATTTTATATATTAGCATCTCATATCTTGCTAGACCTTTTTATGAACAGTTGGTTGTTGCAGGATTTGAATGTTAAGTAAAGTTATTCATTTATTTAGTGTTAGATAGTTTAGTTAATAATTGGTTCTGGATATTTGATAACCATATTTAGATGAGATTTAATATTAGCCATTTGTAATGACCAAGGTTTCAAATATTGACCGATGCCATGTCACCGATATCGTATCATATTTTGAGGCACCTTATATGGTATAAATCTTTTAATATCAACACTAATATTGTTGGTATTCTTGGATTTCTAATATGACTGACATATTTGTCTGATATTGCCGATTTTTATACCGTGAACCATCATTAGTACTGATTCAGAGACTTCAAGCCTTGGTAATAATTAAGATAATTGCAAACCTATTTGGCTTGATCCAACAGTCCTACCAATTTTGACCTTCACTTTAAATGGTAGGTTTTGGGTAATTCTAAATGAGCCCACCCTTTTTCTAAGTGACCCATCTAGAAAGTTTAAAATAATTACAAGTTTGCCATTTTTTTCTTTGACTAAATTGCCCCTCTCTTCTCCCCTGGAACAACCACCCTCCCATCCTAATAAAAACCCAACCTTAAGCCAAAAACCGCAAACCTTAACTCCAAGTCCCTCACTATTTTCTTTACTCTCAATTCTAATTAGAAAATTATAGGATTTGCTTTGTTTAAAGGTATTAATCAACTTTTCCTCCATCTTTTTGAACTAAACTTCCATCATTTTTTAGGGAAAAATCTGAGAGTAATTTTGATTGGCAGTGGAAATTGAATTTTGTTTTGGTATTAATACCTGAACAAGTATTGCACCGTCCGAGTATTAATAACTGAACGAGTATAGTAGCTTCTGGGTATTAATAGGGATGGTAATTTACACGTCTATCGGCCAATTTTTAGCCCATCTTATACAAAATTTTGAATTAGAAAATAAAATTTTTATTTTTAATTCATAATTTTATATAGGATGGGCCAAAAATTGACTCATCGATGCATCCAATACCATCCCTAGGTATTAACAACCGAACAGATTGTGCAGACGAGAGAGGAGCGGAAGAAAAGGAAATTAAGTGTAGGATTGGAATTTTGGGTGGGCTCACTTAGTAAAACACCTTCTTTTCAAAAGATTGGGTGGGTGTACTTAGAAGGGGGCGCATTTGGAAAAATGGTGGGCTCATTTAGAATTACCTGTAGGTTTTTCAATCTAGTTCATACTTCTTACTTGTATAAGCTTGCATCTTAATGTGGATTTTGGACAATAGGCAACCTTATCTTTGGCTCAGCCTTTCGCAGTACAATCATAATCCATTGGAAGCAATCTAGTTCTCCATTTTACTAGTATATACTTGGATCTTTATTTTCAATATCCCTAATCAAATGTGGAAAGATTCTAGATCTAATGATCTCGTTCTTTTAGCAGTTGAATGTTAGCCTGAGGAGGAAAAAAAAAAATCAGAATTAATACTTGTCTTATCTGTGCACTTGTTGGCATAAAATTCCTAGCTATTATCATTTGTCTGGCTTGGCATTATCGCTTGATATTCCGTAACTGTGCCATCTCATATTTGAACTGGTACCTCACTTATGAATCTCATTTGTTGCATGAAAGCATGCCTTTAGATCTTATTCCCTCTAGTTTTTTTGAGATATTGGTATCTTTTCGTTGTAGGGTGGATGGCATTGCTTCAGAGGCAACAGTCGGGAGCGAGAGGATTTGGTGTTTACAGTGAAGAAAATATGTGACTATCAATTTAAGTCAGAGCTGGACATATTTTTGTCAGGAACAGATGATGCAGATCAGAGGTCGAGGTTCAGGTTAAAAGGCAGCCCATTTTGTAGATCTTGCACAATATACAGTGGCGACGCTATTGTTGCTCAGGTAACTGAAAAGCCTTACTCAGCTTTATCAATTTTCTGCTTCTAAACTTTGACTCGAGCATTACATAGATTCTATACACTAGGTACATATGTTTCGCAGTTCTTATTTTATGCAGACGAATCCATTGTACAGACTCGGGAGGGTA
The DNA here is from genome assembly GCA_036321105.1 of Dracaena cambodiana. NCBI lineage: Eukaryota > Viridiplantae > Streptophyta > Magnoliopsida > Asparagales > Asparagaceae > Dracaena > Dracaena cambodiana. The sequence goes on along the minus strand of JAYEPQ010000014.1, from coordinate 38,674,042 downwards.
ATCTACTCAAGGCATAAATTTAGGCTCACGGTGTATCCTGGAATTGACCATTCTCTGGTCATAGCAATGCTCATCACATTTTTTGGATGAAAACAAACTGTTATAGTAGAAGAGGTCCATCAATTGTAAACGATTTTAGTCTGATTTTGCTAATTTTATTTTATCACCTTAGTTTAAAATCTATTAGGTTGCAATTCCTTTGAGTGTGTATGTAGTACAGGAACATCTCAGTAGAACTTGCTTGTGTATTTGATCCCTATCAACAAACAAGAATAATATTGTGTTTGTAAAATCTCACAGTGTCTATGTAAGTTTCTCATCCTTCCTGTGTAGCCTGAGACGAATCCATTGTGCAGAAATCACTGTAAAAACAAAGTTCTTGATGAAATTTCATTCTTCAAAAGAATTTCTAGTTTCTCCTCTCTGGACCTTCGTACTTGGATCTGTGCCATAAAGTTCCTGATAATAGCCTTAACCTTTTTCTGGTTGAGGCTGCAAATCTAAACAATTGGTATAGATTTGGACTAAGAGATGATATCAGAGAATGCGAGGTGGATGCGTACATTTTTGACAGTCCTGTAATAGTGCAAGTATCGTCTAATCTATGTTTGATGAGCTCGATTTATAGGTTACGTGGAAGTTTATCTTAGGCTATGGTCATCACCTCACAGAGCAATACTACAAGCACTAATAAATAATGCAACTTCATCATCATTACTAATTTATAATGTATAAGCACTAAGGGATCACAAAAACTTCTTACTGAATGTTGATAAATTTTGGGGGAGGAGGAAAAAAAAAAAAAAAAAACTTGGCAATATTTCAAGGACCTTACGAGACTGATTGCCATCATATTATTGTAGGGTCACAGTAGTGTGTGTAGTAGAAGAGTACTGCATAATAATAAAGCGTACTCTACGGATTCAACAATGCAGCTTGATTCTCAAAAAATGTAACATATATCGGGTTAACTTTCATTTATTAGTTCAATCAAATATACGCTAGGAGGCTAGACTTTGTGTATAGGTACTCTTGATTGCAAAAATGCTACCTTGTGATTGCAAATGACATCTCTTCTAGATTTTCTAAGTACTTATTGTACATACCGTTAAGTTAGAACATTGGTTCTGAACGATTGGCATTATTCAGTTACATTGTAAGGTATGGAACCTTGTTTTAGTCACCATTTATCAGTCATTTTGGTGGGAAGGAACACTTACAAAATCTATATTTATGGTTCTCTGTTGAACTTAATGAAAATCGATGATCGGAATAAAACCCAAGATCTGTTGTTCATTTACAATGTGAGACTGCAGTTGTGCAACAGGCCTGCTGGCGCCTTCTTTATATCCTTTACCTGGCAAACAAATAATACTTGGAACTTGATACAGTTTTACAGCAACAGAAGGGATACTAAAACAACCCATTATGTTTAAAAATCAACATGCTGAATTAAATCACTTGAGGAAGTAGCTGGGCGGGTGTTGGATTTATTATGACAATGAGAGAGAGAGAGAGAGAGAGAGAGAGTGGTATGATACAAGGCATTTCATGCCAAGGGTCCCATTCTCTGAATGAACTGGTACTATCTGTATGATGATATATATAGGTCATTTGATCATATAATGATAGGGCAATATATGGTGATATTCCATTGGGATAACTTGTACTAGTTTCATGTAAAAGTTGTATAATAGATAGAAGCTTCTCTATTGCGGAAAGTTAGCCCATATATGGTTGGCAATGGCTCTGTAAACTTGATGAAAACTTGATGAAAACTTCGGTTACCAACCTGAGAACTAACCCCAGTGATTGTTTTATGCAACACATGCATCACTTTTGAACCATCTTTCCCCACACATTAATTTGGTATTATCTCCAAAAAAAAAAAAAAAAATGTGGTAAAAATGTTTCGGCAGAAGTATGATGTGTGATACTTTAGAATAGTCGTATAAATAGTTTGGTTTATATCTGTATTATCAACAATCTGTCCATCTAAACTACGAATATGGATATAGATATGGATACCAATAACTTATCAGAAATATCCGATAGATATCCATGTAACAAAACATATATCCAAAAAATACGAGAACATGTCCAGCTGAATGGAAATTTGCAGCCCGTTCAAGTACAGTTCATGTGTTTCGATACATTTTCCTGTATTTGTGTAAGGACTAAACTTGAAAGTTTAATTCATTTACCCTTTTAGCATCATTAGCTATATTGTGACATCGGATTATCATCTGTATTTCGTTAGTATCAAACTCAGATACTAACTTCTATACCTTGACAATATTCAGGGTTGACTGTAGGTTGACTGTATCTGCAACGAGAAAATAGACAATAACATGATATGCAATCGTATTTGATTTGTTTTATCTTTCCCCACCAACCTACCACACGAACAATATACTAAAGCTTCAATGGGTCAGGAGATCTAGAGTTGAGAGTTTCGAAAACTAATACATTGCAACCTCTTGAAAAAATTATACCAAAACTGCCATGTACAAAAACTGCCATATGCCGATATCTATTGGAAGGAAGCCACTTATTGGGAACAAGTAAACTGTAAGGCAAAGATATATTGCAGCAACCTATTGTAAAGTAACTATAAACTATAGTGACACAATAATCTCGCAACAAAAACAAAATGGTAAATTTAAGCTTATCTAACGAGTTCTATATGTATCATGAGTGAAACAAGCTAGCATGGGCACTCTGTATGAAACAATTTAAGCTTACCCATCTCATATCAGGTTACGATGACAACTAAGTGAAGAATTAACCCAAATATAAATAAGTATAATCGAGATGAAGGAATAGAAACTTCATAAGGCTAATTCATCGACAAAGAGGATATCGTTTCATGATGACATAGATAGAGTATGCACGATGGAGAAGAAGAGCACATGAAAAACTATCCAAACTAGTAGCTTTTGTCACAGGATCGAGCCCGTTAGATAGTAATGCACGTGCCCTGCTTCTCCATCGTGCGCAACCCACCTCTCATTGCCCAAAACTCCGATGCAGGCCTATCGCTCCCCTTCTCCACCCTATGGTTCTGAGAGATGAGTGCATGCTTATATAAGGGTGAGGAGAGACCAACCTCAAGCAAAACAATTGGTGGGGGGCCAATATCAACTTGCTTTTTGCTCACAGCGGGTGGCTTGGAAACCCACCAACCTAATTAAGATGGTAGGTCCAGATCCAATTGAGCAGTCCCTAGAGCAGCTATATTGGTCTTTTATAAATGTAGTCAAGAAAAATTTGCGAGTACTGTTTCATTCACAATGTCACAAGCACACAGACATGCCCTGCAGGTGAAGCTAGCTACTTGTCAGAAGTCCTATCGAATGAATTAATGTATATACGAGCTAGAGTTTGCGACATGTGGAGTGTCTAGCACCAGGTATAGGTCGATATGTGGAGTGTCTAGCGCCAGGTATCGGTCATCTAGCACCGCCCTCGCATTCATTAGTGCTACTTACGTTCAGCAACTCCATATGAGAATCAGTAGTTACATTGGAGAAACTTCTGTGAACTAGTGTACAGGTTATGATGCATTGCAAATACGAGTAAAACTATCATGTCTGACAAGCCAAAATGAGAACAACATTGTCCCCCAACTTTCCCAGTACGAAGAAGAAACGTGTGTCGTGTGAAGGAATAAAAAATGCGAAAGCTAAAGTTGTGGTTCTCTTATTCTTATGCTGGATAAAATCAATATGCATCGTATGTTGAAATCTATTGCCCAGGTGAGAGGCCGGATTGCTTTTCATCTGATGGAACTTTTCGACTAGGAAACATGTGAAATGACGTTGATTACGTGCGTGTAACGCGTGTAGGATGGCTATGGGTGATATTATTGGGGAACTTGCAGCATCATTTTTATGATTGAATGCGAAAAATGTTATTAGTGTCGGATTTATTTCAATTGTGGAGTATGCGAAAACAAATAAAAGAGTACAGGTTTGATTGTGGTAGACGTTGATGCAAGATGAAGGCTTTTCTACAATGTTGAAGTTTGGCTCGTTTTAGAGTTCTTCTGGTGTAATCTCTATCGGAGGATAACTTGCTCTATGGTAGAGACCTGAGGAGAAGGCTAGAATTGAGGGCTGCTGCAGAAGAGTTGTCGTTACAGGTGTTAGAAACCTTGGAGGAGCGACAAGAGGACCCAATTATATAGAATCACCGTGGCGACGTTGTACTGATTGCGATGTATTTTACTTTTTCTTTTGAATGCGGAGGAGTATCTATGGCTTTGCTGTCACATTTACTGTATCTTAACTGAACTTGGTTAATGTAGATATCGATTAATGAACAAGATAGCACTTCAATTTTGCATCACCTACATTGCATATCTTAGTTAAATTTTTACAGGAAAGATGCAGCATTCAAGAAATGGATGCATCAACTAGTTCTAATAATTGCCAACTAATGGTAGTTGCATCTTCTTCTTTAAAAAAAAAAATATAAGAAAAATCAATAAACACAGAGATTATAACCTTTTAAGCTTCTTTTTCTCGCTTTTTGCTAGTGGAGGATGAAGATGCAGGATTTGGGGAAGGAACATCATCATACTCTCTAGATACATAAAATTATGCATCACATCATAATTTTTTTGTTTTCCCAACACCACTTAAACTCTAATTCCGATAATTAATAGACTCAAAGTGAACTCAAGAGTATAATATATTTTGTCTTGTGAACGGTTTCTTTAAGAGAATATTTCTATATTACTCTGGTAAGGGACAGGACATAGGATATCCAGTGGTTTCTATATGCTAGAATATGTAGAGAGACAGGAATTATAGAATTTTTAGAGACAAATCTTATATATTGGTACAATGTTTTATGCATACTCATCTTGATGTTATATATCAAACAAGAGTTTCGGAGGAGGGGCGCATTCAGTTCTCCGATCCCGATGCAGACCTACATCATGAGGTTGACACGCGGGAGGAGAAAGCCACTCTCAGGGAGGCCACTGAGGGAGAATAGGACAGTCTTGATAAGCCTTTACGTCCCGTGTTCGAATTTCATACTATTGATGTAGCAGGCAGTGTACTTTGTATTTTGTATCTTGGTATTTTTTTTGTGTTTTATTATACTTGCACTTATCAGAAAGGTAATATATGTAAAAATATGTTTATAATATTTTTATACAGTTCTATTATCTCTTATTAATATAATACGGATGTATAATCCCTTGCATGCTATCTTTTAAAATAATAATAATAATAATTCCATATTTCTCTTACTTTAGTCCTTTTGGAGTCAATTTTATATGGTCCAAATATCGGAACTCTTTATGTAATCTGATATGGAAAGTGATTATAAGATCTTCATCATTACGACTAGATTTTGTATGGGGAGTGAGTAGATCATTAGGCTTAAAAAATTAAGCCTTTAGAGAATGTCAAATGCTTGTGAGCCTATAAATATAAAGTGATGTGTTAACACAGCACTTGTCGTGTGTCTGGCTTCAAAAGGTACTCATTACAGTCACTTAGGTTGGTGCTGCATAAAACTGGTTCAATTAGTGGGAGGATGGATCCAACTAGGGAGTGATTAGTATAAGCTTTGATGTGCAATATGGCAATTTTTAAAATTTTGAAGGAGGTTAGTGGCGATTGAGCATGCAATAAGGTAAGTTAACAGTGCAAGTAATGATTACGAAAGGAGCAAGCATGCAAGATTGCAAGTATTTAAAATTTTGATGCTTTTAGAGCTCTGGACGTAGAAATGGACAAAGTAACTCTCTTTCGTCTAAGGATGTTCCGATTGAATCGGTCGGAGATCGGATCTGAGCGTAGAAGACTTCGATCGTCACCGAAAAAAGTTTCCGACCGAACTCTGACCGATTTAGATCGGAATCGAACAAAGTGCCGGAGCCGGCGATAGAGTTCGTTTTTAGATGTTCAATTAGTCGATCGGTCGAAAATCGCAGTTCTCCTATTTGATCTGAAAATAGAAAACTACGATCGTCGCCAGAAAAAATTTCCGACCGAACTACAACCGATTTCGGTTGAAGTCGAGCGAAACAGCTAGAGTTAGCGGTCATGTTAAACCCTACTTTCATCTAACTATTATTATAATTTATAATCACAATATCAAAGAATAATGAACACTCCAGACATCAGTTCTTACGGTTATGTCGTGCGAATTGGAGAATATAAGGAAAGCCAAATATCTTGGCAACCGGATGCTCATGTACCCCTATTTATTTTATCTACTATTTTGAATTAATTAATTAAAAATTAGATAAAAACTAAAAAATTGATTTTTTAAATTCATCCAATCATCTATTTTGAATTCGAATAGATTTCTATTAATGACAAGGGGAGTTTTTGAGAAGCCATCATATAAAGGAAAAGTAAGATTAATTTTATGTGTAGTGGTTACATTAAATTAATTAATCTTACCTTTCCTTTATTTGATGACTTTCCAAGTTTCAACACTCCCCTTGCTATTAATAGAAATTTATTCAAATTCAATATAGATGATTGGATTAAAAATCAATTCAAAAAGAAAAATGATAATTGCAATATTTTCCAAATAAGACTAGTGAATACGGACTATAGAATCATCCCCTGCATTGCTCTAACTTATGGATGAGAATGGGCGAGTTTAACATTCTCATCCCTCGACTAATTCACCTGTACATCATTAAACACGACATGTTTCTAAAATAGAAAAAATCATGACATCAACAAATTAAAAAGAACTTAAGATGGAGAGAATGTCTTTTTGGAAGTCATTCTTGTGAGTTAGGACACTCGGCATTCTATTATAATATAATATAATAATATATACAACAAAGAAAAGGATATCTTAGGGGATCCTTACATAATCCACAAACAGAGACAGAGTAAGAACTAAGTTAAAGCAGTAAAAATAAGCCCATAGCGTATTGAGAGAGGATCAAATGCTATGGGTCTGGAACACCATCTCACTTCTCTAGCCCTTACCTGAACTCCTTGTTATCTAATGCAGAAGATTTTGGAATGATCTCCCTATGTTGTGGAGGGCTCAGGTCGAGTGTGCGCCCAAGTTCATGAGCACATTTGATCCAAATACCCCTTGCATATGCACATGATAACATGCGATGGGGGACGGACTCCAGTTTGACATGTCATAGAGTACATTTTCCTCTATTTTGCAGGTTGCTTCAGGTCAATATAGCATCTTTGACAACCGATCATAGAAAAATCCTTACTTTCCGAAAGCACACGTAACCTGAGCCGGCATGATCTTGTCTACAAGTCCCATCATTTATATTATGGTATGAGGACTCTACGACGAATTTGCTCAATGTTTCCAATCTCCGAACGGGCCTACCGTCGATATACCTTGTCAACATGCATCCTAATATCTTGGCTTATATTACATTGTAAGACTAGACTTCATCCCCCCTAGTGTTAGTAGTCTTTCACCGTCACATCTTTATACATCGCTGATTCAAATTGTCGTGAGAACAAGGACAGTAACGGAACTTGTGTGCACCACAAATCATGCCAAATAACAAAATTGTCCCCATCGGAAAAGATTAGATCAAATGGAGAGAGAATATTGACAATAATTGTTGAAAAGCCCACAAATAATTTGGGGGCAATGATATTAAAATGCAAAGAGTTGGATGGGATATGATGGGGAGATCAAAGATATTTTTGGTTTTTTTTGGGGTGGGGGGGGGGGGGGGATTTCTAAACGAACACACTACTAGTCTTGGTGAGCACACTTTCCTTTACTGAGTTAGGGATTAAATCCTAAACAGTCTTCAAATCGTTTAGAAATTAATCCATGTAAACAGCATTCGGGAATTGATTCTTGATCAAGTCTAAAAATAAGGTAACTAAATAAAGTAGCAAATTTATAATTTTTTACAATTTTAGAAAACGTGCTCACTAAGTCCAGTGGTGTGCTCATTCCAATTTCCCTTTGGGGGCGGCTCTATGGAGAGTCCAAGCAATCCTAGTAACGAGTCATCACTAGAAAATCCAAGTTTGATGGCAAATTTAGCTAATGGACAGTGGAATCAAAATGTCCAAGGTTGGGCTGGGCATGGGCCCCGTCCAGGCCGAAACAAGGCCTAAAGTAAGCACATTCCTAGCCCTAAAAATACGGAAGTTCTAAACGCGCATTAAAATTTCTAAAGGCACACCCAATAACTCAAGCCCAAGCACGCTTTAGTGTGCCGTTAGAGTTTCCTCTCAAAATATCCTAGCCCTAGAAACCAGTCCGGGCGATGTCCAGTTTCTCTTAGGGCCTGGACTTTTTCTATGGCCCAGGTGAGTTTCCATAGGAGCACACCATTTTTCTTAGTGAGCCTATTTTATAACTGTCCGGATTTGAGTCCAAACAAAAAAAAAAAAACACTGAAAAGTTGGCTCAGTAGGAAATTTGGTGTGCTCCTTAGGAAACTCCCTGGCCTAGTTAGGAACCTTAGGGCTGGACCTGATCCATTACCAAACCAAAATTGTTCGAAAGTGCAAGGGAAATTCTATTTACGCATACGACAATTTATTCTTGATGCACAGATTTAAAACTTATAAATAACTACAAGTTTGTCATTTTTTTTTACTAAGTTACCCTTTTAAATTCCAAATCTCTAAAACTTATTAAAAATTTAAAATACTATCATTGTCTTCCTCCTTTATTCTCTCACCAAAATCCAAAAAAATAATTTTTTTTATGCTGTTTAAATCTTTAAAAAAAAACACATTGCCTATAAACTCATTTATTTTCTGACTCTAAATTTTTTATGTTTGCATTCTAAAAAAATTAGGAAGAATTTTAAATTCTTTGAATTCACTTTGACAAGCGAAATTAGTATTTAGAGTTTAAGAAGTTGTTACTCAGGCGACAGTGGCAAGGGTTGGCCATGGTTAAATTTGGGAGGAGAGAGAGAGGGAGGGAGGGTTAAATTTGGGAGGAGAGAGAAGCAGTATTGACTACGGTTAAATTTAGGGCTCAGTCGCGATAAAAGAAAGTAAGAGAGGAGGAGACAAGGTTAAATTTGGGGAAAAAAAATTTAGGTGTAAATATTAAATCGGTGATGTTTCAAAACGGGAGGTTGATGTAAAATATCTATGTTAAAAGTAATTTGTCATGCGCAAGAGGCTCGATGATGGGAAATTCTAAATGCGCACCACACACTAGGTAGTAAAATGATTTACAACATGGGGGAAAAAGGTGCTCACAAATAAAATATAGTGGGCATTTAGAATTTCCCCCTGATGACCCAGCCTAGTCGGGAGTTAAGTTGGACCTGAGCAATTTAGTATCTGATTACCATACTTTTGGCCGGCCCAATTGGTAAGCTTATGCAACAGTAAACCGGCGACATAGCGAGGCCACAAATCAAGACCGATAATCATCAATAAAGGTATTAAAAGGAAGAAAAATTAGGAAATTTTATAGACTTCCATAATAACCCCCACCTAATTTCGCAAACGCCAAAAAGTTGGTTTCTTTAGGTTTAAGCTTTCCTGAATCCGCGAAGAATCGCTCAGAAATCGCGAGCTCGAAGATCTTAGTTTCTTTTGGAGCTCTTCGATGAGTTCCAAGCCCCCAAATCTCACTTTCAAGCTCGTTCTCCTCGGCGATGGTAACTTCGATCCCCCTCAATTTCTTTCGGTTTCTTGATCTAATCTTGAGCTCAGCTGTGATGAGTAGTTACAAATTTTGGCAGATCTTGTTATTTCAGCGGAATTCTAGTCTAGAGTTTAAATATAGTGGAAGGATTTTGCACATTATGTGTTTGGGGGTTGCAAATGCAAAATATCCCAATTGGGGATTTCACATTTTGCACTGATTTCTTGAGTAATGAGGTTGTAGCCTTTTTAGAACCAAACAGTTCAAGTTTATCTTTATGTAATGAGCTAACTAATGCAATATAATTATTTAGTTTGCTGTTTCTAAGCATTTTATGAAGTTCATTTCTTGAGCACATGGAGGTTATAAAGGACTGTATGTGGTATATTGTTTTATGGCTAAAGTAGAAGAAAGCCGCACGAAATATCAAAGTTTTTTCAGAAACCTATGAACTTTTTTATGTTATGTAACCCCCAAGGAGTTTTAAATTTTATAGAAAACCCCAAGCGGGGTAACAGAAAGATTAATTGATCGATTTAAAAACGTAGTAAATACTCACTCTTCGGCAATTTTAGATATACATTTTTTGAGTAAAATATACTAAATCAGGAAGTGGGTATTTAGAAAAGTCGAAGAGTGTATATTTAGTGCATTTTTAAATCAATCCATTAATCTTTCTGCTAATGTTGTTAGTGGGTTTCTATGAAATTCGAAAATGACAATTTCAGTATATACTATGCTGCAAGGAAGCTCTAGGGAATCTCAGTATGTGTGTGTATATATATATATATATATATATATATAGAGAGAGAGAGAGAGAGAGAGAGAGAGAGAGAGAGAGAGAGAGAGAGAGAGAGAGAGATGAACTGACAGCTCACGCAGGTTACCTGAGCTGCAGTTCATTTCCACTATCTCTAATAAATTTTTTTAAAAATTTTCTTTTGGATTATGATCTCGCCCTTTAGGGTTCACTCATATCCGATTTCTTGGGTTTTAGTTTTGCTTTAGTCCTCTATCAAGTTGACAAAAAATTTGACGGTTTCAATGAATAAATATTTTGTACCTACTTGATGAAAGTATAAATAAACTCCAAAATTCATGAAATTTAAACTTATTAAAATAAAAAAAAGATAAAGATCATAATTCTTAAAAAAATTTGAAAAAAAACCGTTGGATCAATATATTTTTGTTGCTAACTCACGTAACTTTTCCTGAACTGGCGGCTCACCTATAGTAAACCCATATATATATATATATATATATATATATATATATATATATATATATATATATATATATATATAAATTAGTGTAGGACTAGAGTGCATCATGTCTTTCATTGTTGAGGAATCTTTCAAACATGAATGGAGTTAAGTAGAATATTTTTCATAAAGGCATTAACTTAGCAAAAATGATGTATAGAAAATATCCTAGATGACAAAGCTTACATAAAAAGTTTGTGGTTGTGCTTGTGCAAAGATATTCAAGAGGTTGAGCTTCATCTCTAGATAATGCACTTTGGTGGATACAACTAAAAGTAGGATTGAGATCAAAGTGTGTGTGTGTGTGTGTATATCCAATAAGTGGAATACATACATAAAGTAAATTAAGGAAACACAAGAGGGTTAAGGTAATGCCATAGAGGACAATGGAAGATGAATTCTTGTTCGACAACCACCAAAAGATATCAAATGATTGGAATGTTTGAAATATCCCCAATACTTGTCCAAAAAACCATCAAGAGGATGTCAAATGCTTGGCATTTGATACCTTTTGATTTGTCTTTGAAGGAGATAAAAAGTATGAATAGTTAGTACGTTAAGAAGGCTATTTTTGCGACTTCTAGTTTATTTATTTATTATTGTTATTATATAAACATGATATCAAAGCAATTCAAATTTTGATCGCTGTTAACTGAGCATGTGACCCTCATCATCACTTATTGACATCTTCTATATCTCCCCCATCTTTGATCACTACCATCAACATTGTCCACCCTTTCCATTGACTCTGTAACATCATCATCATCTATACATATTGGATCACTACCTATGTCGTCATTGTCACCATCATCCACCTCTGCCTCCTTGCTGTGATCTTTACAGTCTTCTACTGTTAGATATTGATGCATTAGAATGCCCACAACATGCAAAAAAAAAAACGACGATAAAAATAATTTGAAAAGAAAGCAGCACGTAACTCCAAGAGGGCTACGTCCACCTGCCAATGAAGGAGACTAGAGATTCCATTACATTAATGAGTACAATTAGGGATCAATTCCAACATTTCAACAAGACTCTTTTGATGACCTCAAAAGAGGAATCCTCTTAAAAGAAGCTCTCTTCCCAAATCCCAAGAATTCTCTTTAGCAACAAGCTTTTGGATGATTCATATAAAGACTCCCCTATTCTTTGTATGATTGGCTTCTAACAATCCTAGTTTAGTTAAAATCCCAGTACAATTATAGACTGATTACATAATAACCATATACTTGTTTTGATTCGGATGCCCGCTACTATCCAAATAAAGTACCAAACTAAAGACTTGGGCTCTAATTTGAATGACTATTATTTAAAAACATGGAGATGAATACAATACATAGTTTCAATTGTCTCCACCATGTCAGTTATTCATCATGCATTGCCTTGCGTGAAAAATCCAAGTGTTGTCTATGATGGTGTTATTTGTTTGGACTTTCAAGCTTAAATTAGGACTATTTTTCTAATGGGACTTTTCCTAGAGTTGGACTATAACTTGAATTAGTTGGTTGGCCTCATTACTTAAAATAAATTGGACTAAAACATGGATAAATTTGATGGAATTTTGATGATATGGGATGTGAACTTTAATTATGCAATAATATAATATTATGATGTTAATCAACGTTTCTATTAATTAGCCTAATCCATAATGTTAATTTAGATTATTATCTTAGGTATAATATAAATAATCATAATTATTAACAATTTAATTACTAATTAATAAACAATAAAATAACTTTTTGAACTTTTGATATGCAAAACTATTTATCATATTCTTAAAATAAGTTAAGAATAGCAAAACTGATTATAATTTCTTAATTAGCAATAGTTAATTAAGCAATTATAATTATTAACTAATTATTATTTTTATTATTATAATATATATATATATATATATTTATCATTTATTGTTAATTAGTTATAATATTAGCAATATTATAAATCTTTCATAATAAATAGTAATTTTGTTATTATTAATAGTGCCTAATCAGTTGAGAGAGAGAGGAGAGTCTAAGAGGAAACTTAAGTCTAAAATGAGAGTCTAAAGTTTTTCTATTTGACTTTTTTTGTGATTGGGTTGGTGATTTTTTTTGTAAACGATTTATTACTGGTTAGTGGTTATTGCACCTTCGTTGGGGATAATTTAGTGACATGTTGGAGTAAGACGGAGTAGTTGCTGGATCTATTGTTGAAACTGAGTACCCACACTGCTTGAGACAAGATGTGAATTCAATTTCTTGTCAATGAGTTGGGTACTTTCTATCGCAAGCCTATGTTAGTGTATTGTGATAATCAAGTTACGATATACTGGGTTAACAATCATGTCTTTCACAGGAGGACTCTATGTTTTGATGTTGGTTGAGGCTGCAAGTATGCAGCATAAAGTAGTCACTTCATATGTTTCCTCACATAATTAAATTGGTGTTATTTCCATTAAAACATTGTCAAGAAAGAGTTTTTATCTTGTTTATAACAAGCTCACTATTATTGATATGCTCCAGCACGAGGGGAGGGAAGTTATGACGTATGGACAATTCAAAGTGTGTTGTATCCATATCTGTTACATATCAGGCATCGACACTTTCATGACACTTGCCAATACATATTGGACGCACTGAAACCATGTCATATATTAAGAATCCAAAAACTTGTGTTCAGAGCCGTGTCTGCTTTCAAGAAGTCATACAATTGTGTATTGAGGTCGTATCCACTTTCAAAAATTCATAAAGATCATGTGAGATCACGTATTGAGTCGTATGTTGTCTTAAAAAATGTGTTTTTTTTTTACATGAAAATGATACTAAGTTAATAGCCCCAAATGTTTTGCAAAGATAGAGGCGTCAGGTATTTTATTCAAGATATCGATTCTGAATTCAAATTCTTTTCTTTATATAGTTATTTGGTTAGAATATATGTTTCAAATCATTAAGATTTTTTTTCTTTTCTTCCTACTTCAAATAAAACATGGCGTAATGTTTATGAGTTTGATGCATATTATATATATCACATGAATAGATATGCACATATTTATGTAGCCGTGTCTCCGTCTCCTTGTGTCTGTTTTAGGATTTGTCTTGTCTCTTTGTCCGCGACGTACTGTATTTGTGTCCCGTGTCTGTATCCATGTTTCATAGGAGGGGAGTGTTAAGGAGGGTGTTCCTATAAGTTAGTTAATATCTATATACAAATGTTAGTAGCCAATCCAATTTGTGTTTCGATCTGTCTCTTCTTCCTCAAGACTGGCCATGTGTTGGCAGGTGAATCTATTAGCAAATTTTATGCTGTTGGGCGTTACCATACTCAGGGTGTCAGTCTGGCTGGGTTTCCTGAATGTATGATAGAATATCCCTTAATTCTTGTCCATAGGCACAAAGTGAAGAAACATATCAGCATGGAGTTAAAAAAGGGGGAAAAAAATTGAAAGTCAATGTTCAGGACAAGGAGTTTCAACAAGATTGTGTTTTTTTAGTACAAAAGAGTTGCAAATTTATTGTTATGAACTTATAAGTATCAATTTAAGTTGTAAAATGTCACGCCCTGCTCCCATATACGGTATATGAGCACGTGTAGCAGGTACCGTCAACATATTCAGTTTAAAATATGCTAAAGCCTCAATAAATTTGCCACAATAATACTCAGTAATTACGATAGAAAAATTTAACAAAAGTTTGACTTTTTATTTATTGGAACGAAGTTTAGATACAATTGAAACAAAATATAATAAAATTAAATAAAAGAAAGTAGGAAATCTCTAATCCATTATTGGATTTCAACCTGATCTGCACAGTACATCAGATCTTGCATCAGTTTTGGCGTGTCCATCGGTAAGCTGGACATGCACATCTAGGTCGTCAGATTGCGACCAAAATAAAATACACAGAAAGAATATGTAATATAACAGTTATGACCAAACATAATAATAACACAAGTTTTAGAAAATATGGAATGAGATGTCTGTAATAATGATGTCAATTAATTTAAATTATCTTAATATCATTTTAGAAAAGTCAACTTTATAACAGAGGTATTTTTGTCTGGGATGTCATGTAATTGGAAAAATCTAACTAATGTGATACTACTGTTTCGATTGTTTCCTGTACAGACCCAAAAAATTGTCACAGAATTGTCCGATGCTGAGTCGAATCTGCCGTCATGCAAACATGAATTATAATCAGGTATGATCCAACAAATCATCACGCACCCACGGTGTGTGAAATATTCAGTTCTACAACTTAACAAGTTTACAGCCGAAATAGAGTATATTTTTATCATTCAGTTTCTCACCCAACCCAATGTCATTTAGTTATATTACAATATATTGATTATATCAGGTACAGTATTTCAATTGAATTTTTCTTAATTTGTTAACAATATGATTCATAAAGTCCGTTCAGTTTATACTTTATTCAATAAATCACAATTAGCTATATTTAAGAGTCACTGATTTGAGACATCATAGAGATATCAGTCAGGCAATTATATGGATGCTGGGAGATTTTCCGTGCGTTGCACGTTCCTTAATTAGAGAACCAGTATAGAAGATAACTTTTCTAGACACCGACACAAAATGATATCATAAACAGTATTTTTCCGTGAATATAACTGTTATGTGATTTATCAAATTTGTATATATGATTATTCTAAAATCTAACTATACTATGTAATTTAAATTTAATGACAATTGACAATAGATTTTTAATGACAAGAAACATAATAAGTAATTGATAAATCTCTACAAAATAACAAATCAATTTACACAAAATAAATAATATGATTGGAACAACAGGTATATAAAATAGCATGATTAGTGAGTCCAAAAATAAACTCACCTGGATATTGTTTCCCGATATCGATCAACGAAGCAATCTACATATTAAAAATATTCTAAGAATATCAAAAATGGATTAATATAAATTTAGATGATTTTTAGGGATTTTTTTCAGTATTTTTAGAACGAACTCAAAATTGATTTTAAAGTTAAGTGAGTCTGAAATTAGGAAATAGTTTGCCTCCATTTTATTGAGTTTATAAGATGATGGATGTTTTTTTTTAGATTATTAGGGTTATTAAGTAGTGAGTGAGCTAATTTAAAATTTATTAAAATAATTTAATCCAAAAAGAAAAAGAAAGATAATTTCTTATCTCTTCGTTAAAAGATGAGAAGTCAAAAATGTGAAGAAAAGGAAGAAGATGCTTTTCATTGGCGAAGTAGTGGCGATTCCAATGGTGGCTCTTATAGTGGTTCCGGCGACTCCGAAGGTGGCTTTGGCGTGATGAGAGAAAGAGAGAAATTTTAGAGAATGAGTGTAAAATTGAATTTAGAAAAGATGTTAGGTTTATATAGTGTTGGATTTAGGAGTTATAGAATGTGAAAGGTTTTGGAAGTTATAGAATTTAAAGGGTTTGAGGTGTTATGGAATTTCAAGAGTTTGAGGGGTTATGGAATTTGAAAGGTTTTAGATTAATTTGGAGGGTTTAGAATATGAAAGGTTTTAGTTTAATTAGAGAGTTTAATTTTGAGAATTAAATATGGGAGTTTCATTATTGAAATAATAGAGAAGATGAAGATTTTGGAGGTTGGAGAAGATGAAAAGTTTAGGAGGTTATAGCAAATGAAAGGTGTGAGAGTTAAAGAAAAAATGAAATGTTATATTTATTATTTATTTATTTTTTTAAATTATTTTTAGCTATAAAAGATGAAGGGTTATTACATAAAAATATTGGATTTGGATCATACAAATGCAAAATCCAACCCTGATCCTTGTATGAGTACATCATATATGTATTTGGGTTTGAATTCAATATGTAGACTATAATAACAAACCTGATATTTGACTGGTTGGAAATCTGCTTTCATTCCAGATTTGTGCTAATTATTCTGTCTCTTTCTTTATTCTTTCACCTTTTAGCCTAATTAACAATTCACATGTTTGATAACCATGATAATGTTGTTATAAATCACCATTGTCTTAGTCAATGTATCAAAGTATTTCTGCATGTGGTTTATTTTGTTCGCATGCCAGTATTCTGTAATTTCTGATGGAAGTTATGGTTTCTCTCTTAGTCAATGTATCAAAGTATTTCTGCATGTGGTTTATTTTGTTCGCATGCCAGTATTCTGTAATTTCTGATGGAAGTTATGGTTTCTCTCTCCACACGTGATCTCATTTTGAGGCCACCAAGTTTTATCCTTAACCCATTAGAATCTTTTTCGTCCACTCACCTTCCTGCATTTCTTATTCTCAATTATTTCTGGCTACTATCCCGGTTGTCGCATATGTTTCAATTGTCCATCTATATTCCTGTTGTTGCTTGCACACAGATACACACAACAAAACAACAACTAAGCTTTTTATTCCAAGTACTTGGGGTAGGCTATATGAACCAAAAGAGAATCATGCCAGGTCGATCACATTGATTATCATTCTCCAATCAT
>JAYEPQ010000014.1:38261744-38651744 GCA_036321105.1 Dracaena cambodiana | reverse complement strand
CGTAGCTAATTCGGTGGATAACATGTGGGAGGTTTATGATTTCTGTTCTCTTCACAGCGAAATCAAATATTCATGAAGGTTTAGGGATGTTTTAGGCGATATCTTTTGATGTATTTTAGACCTTTTCTGAGAATATTTCTTATGGAAAGATCCATCAAATCTTTTGAATATTGCATAAGATTTCATTGTAATCTATAATAAGGGTTTTTGGTGACAGTTGTGTGGCGTAGAAAGTTAGGAGAGTAAATAGAGGATTTATGTTAACCCATTGAGGGTTTCTTTTTGTATTTTCTTGTTGACAGTCAAGAGTATGCCTGAGGTTTGGCTTGTGTGAGAAATTATGACTTTTGTACTCCTCCAAGAGTATGCCTAAGGGTTGGCTTGTGTATAGGGATGCTAATGGGTTCGGGCCTATCCAAAGCCCAATCGGGCTAGTCCATAAAGACTGGATTTAAATTGGCCCGTTTTGCAAGTGGATCCAATTAGGTACTAAGTATTTCAGTTTTTCTTTTATCGGTCTGGGTTCAAAAAATAACCCAAACGAACCAAATCTATTCCCAAAATTTGTGCGTTCGTTTGCCCTAATTCTTTCGCCTCATCCGAAGACGACGTCGAAGAAAAGGATCCTCTCTCTCTCTATCTCTCTCTCTCTCTCTCTCTCGATCGCTCGAAAGCCCTCCTCTCTCTCCTCTCCATCCCCTTCTCCATCACTCTTATTGCCAAACGCCGAAGGATTCTCTCTTCTCATTTGTTCGCCCTAGTTTGTTCGCCCTAATTCGTTCGCTAGAGTCTCCTCGATCTTCGGCAAACACCGAAGATCAGAAGAAAGAAATATGAAGATGGGTCTGGAGATTGTCGAGGAGGAGGTGCTGGGCTCTGTAAGCGTCAAGCGATTTGATTCATTGAATAAAATCTCCCTTGTTCTCTCTAATTTGATTCATTGAATAAAATAGCATCCACTTTAGTTCAATTAGCAAGTTATATCTATTTTGCATCTATGTATTTTATATTATCTTATTGTCCAGTTTTAAAATTGATGTGCACAATTCTTCGTATTACAGTCTGCTGCATTTTTTTTTCTAGCCAAAAGTTATGATTGGTTTCTTGCTGATAACCTATGCTAACATCCCATGTTTCATGTGTATCAAAATATTGATATATTTTTTCTATCTATAGAGAAGTGTAGTGAGTTGGTTTCTTTTTGTTGAACTTTGAACATGGTTATAAAAGCTGAGTTGTTATTTTGTTTTTTTACTCTTGCTAAAGAGACGATGGAAATATTGTTAGTCTTTTTGCAACAGATTATGTACTTGGAGGATTTTCCAAACTTAAGTAATTTTGCTGCATTTCTTGCTTGATATTAGATTATGAATGATGTTTGTAGTGGTAATGAAGTTTTTTATATGATGGTTTTTTTTATTGTCATAGCATCATTTTTTTTTTTTTGAATTTTGATAAGGGCAGATCCAGTGCTATGCACTGCCTATCCCAAGTCAGGATAAAAGAGGAGGGTTGTGGTAGGCCAGTGACAGCCAACGTAAAATATTCACATATTATGAAATGAGCCAAAATATTAATTTCGTTGGGGTGTTTCCTACTGAGCGACGCGCTACATCGGAGCCCGGGTGTAGTGAAAAATGTGTGAGGGTTACTAGGTTGTCGTCCAGAAGCGACGCGCCACGTCGGCGCCGAGATGTGGTGTCAAATATAAGAGGGTTCCCACATCTTAATGAGCGGGTGGGGGTAAAAAAGTTAGCTCATAAATATAAATTTCGGTTGGCATCATGGAATATAGGTTCCTTTACAAGTAGATTAGCAGAGTTAGTTGATACTATGATTAGAAGGAGGGTTAATATTTTATGCGTGCAGGAGACTAAGTGGGTAGGTGAGAAAGTTAAAGTCATAGAGGCTTAGGGTTATAAACTTTGGTATACGGGTAGAAATAGAAATCGTAATGGGGTAGGTGTAGTCATAGATAAGTAATTACTTGGGGATGTAGTGGAGATTAGGAGGAAGGGTGATACAATTTTATTAGTTTAACTTATTTTAAACGGAGAGATTTTTAATGTCATTAGCGTCTATGCACCACAAGTAGGACTTGATGAATCCAGTAAATA
This sequence comes from Dracaena cambodiana, assembly GCA_036321105.1. Classification (NCBI taxonomy): domain Eukaryota; kingdom Viridiplantae; phylum Streptophyta; class Magnoliopsida; order Asparagales; family Asparagaceae; genus Dracaena; species Dracaena cambodiana. The sequence continues at coordinate 38,649,627 of JAYEPQ010000014.1, read as the reverse complement.
TCAATTTTGGGAGGATCTAGATGAGATAGTATAAGGAATACCCGCTAGAGAAAAACTATTTGTTGGTGGTGATCTCAATGGGCATGTAGGAACTAGTCGTAATGGGTTTGATAGTGTACATGGCGGATTTGGTTTTGGAGAAAGAAATGAAACATGTAACTCAATTCTTGATTTTGCTTTGTCTTATGATTTAATTTTAGCGAATACTTGGTTTAAAAAGAGAGTTTCTCACTTAGTTACTTTCAAAAGTGGATCGAATGCAAGCCAAATGGATTTCTTTTTAATTAGGAGGGTAGATAGAACTAGTTGTATCGATTGTAAGGTAGTGCCAGGTGAGAGTATAGTTACCCAATATAGACTCTTAGTTTTTGATATTCAGATTAGACAGAAACTTAGAAAAATTAAGTGTAAATTAGATCCTAAGATTAAGTGGTGGCGATTAGAAGGTAATAAAAAAGTTTTTGTATATAGAGTAGTACAAGAAGCAAATTGGAGGGACCATGATGATCCTAATGTAATATGGAACAAAATGGCTAACTGCATTAAAAGGATAACTAAAGATATATTCGGTGAGTCGAGGGGCGGTGCTCCACCATGTAAGGATACATCATGGTGGAATGAAGAAGTAAAAAATGTTATTAAGATCAAGCGAGACCTTTATAGAGATTTGAAGAATAATAATAATAATAATGGAATAAGTTTTGAAAAGTATAAACTAGGAAAGAAGGAGACTAAAAACGCTGTTCGGGATGTAAAAACTAAATTATATAAACAAATATACGAGAAGTTAGATAATAAAGAGGCAGAAAATGATATATATATAATTGCTCGAATAAGAGAGAGAAAGTCTAAAAACTTATGTATTTTAAAGTGTATTAAAGATGAGAATCAGACAGTTCTAGTTTGAGACGAAGAGATTAAAGAAAGATGGAAAAATTATTTTGATATATTATATAATGGTAGTTTTATTCAAGATTTGGGAGATCTTACTATTCAATGTGAGGATATGAATTGTAATTTTACGCGCAGAATCAAAGAATCTGAAGTAAGAGATTTTGAAGAGAATGAAATTAAGAAAAGCTGTTAGTTCAGATGAGATTCCTATAGAGATATGGAGATATTTAGGAGGGATTGGTGTGAGGTGGCTAACAAATCTTTTTAACAAGATTTGGCAAATTAAGAAAATGCCAAATGAATAGAGGAAGAGTACCCTAGTATCTTTATATAAGAACAAGGGCGACATTCAGAGTTGTTCTAACTATCGGAGAATAAAACTCATGTGTCACACTATGAAACTTTGGGAAAGGGTAATTGAAAATAGATTGCGACAAACTGTTAAAATATCGGAGAACCAGTTTGGATTTATGCTGGGGCGATCGACGACAGAAGCTATTCATTTACTTCGTCAAGTTATAGAGCGATTCCGAGAGAGAAATAGAGATTTGCATATGGTATTTATTGACTTAGAGAAAGCTTATGATAAAGTTCCACGAGAGATACTTTGGTGGACACTGATGAAGAAAAGAGTTCCTATCAAGTATATCGACATAATTAAGGACATGTATGATGGAGTAATGGCCAATGTCAGAACATGTGGTGGTTTAACAAGTGATTTTTCTATCACAATTGGATTACATCAAGGATCTGCATTGAGCCAATTCTTATTTGCTATATCGATGGATGAGCTTACTAAAACCATTCAGGATTAGATACCTTGGTGTATGCTATTTACTGCTGATATTGTCTTAGTTGATGAAACAAGAGAATGGGTAAATGCTAAATTAGAGTTATGGAGGTATACATTAGAATCTAGAGGTTTTAGATTGAGTAGGTCTAAAATAGAGTATATGGAGTGTAAATTTAGTAAACGCCGGACCATAGACTATAATGTTGTAAAACTGGATAGGCAAGAGATACAAATGAGCAGTCAGTTTAGATATTTGGGTTCTATTATTCAGAATGATAGAGAAATCGATAATGATGTTAACCATAAGATATAAGCTGGCTGGTTGAAATGGAGGAGGGCAACGGGAGTTTTATGCGACCGTAATATTCCGTTAAGATTGAAAGGAAAGTTTTATAGGACTGCTATTATGCCAACTTTATTATATGGCACGGAATGTTGGGCTATAAAGAAACGTCATTCATAAAACATAAGTGTAGCAGAGATGCGCATACTCCGTTGGATGTGCGACAATACTAGAAGAGATAAAGTGAGAAATGAAAATATTCGTGCTAAGATAGGTGTAGCTCCCATCGATGAGAAGATGCGAGAAAATCGCTTACGATGGTTTGGTCATATGCAACGTAGGTCTACAAGTGCACCAGTTCGAAAAGGGGAGTTTATCAATGTAGGACAAGTTAAAAGAACGAAGGGAAGGCCGAAAAAAACCTGGATGGAGGTGATACGCTAAGATATGGAGTATATAGGATTAAATAAGGAGATATTACTTGATAGAAATGAATGGAGAAGGAATATCAAAGTGATCGATCCGGCGTGATTTTTTTTTTGGTTCATGTAGCCTACCCCAAATACTTGGGATAAAAGGTTTAGTTGTTGTTATTGTATAAGGGCAGATCCAAAAAGCCCATGGGCTGTTTGAAGTCCATTTGGATGAGTTGGACTTTTTTTTAAAAAGGCAAATTTGGGCTTTGGATCGGTCCAAAGTCCAAAATTTTATTTTGGACATTGAATGGATCCGGCCCAGCCCGTTCTCATCCCTACTTGTGTAAGAAATTATTACTTTTGTACTATTCCATAGTTCCATCTGTACTAGTGGTCCTCCAATGGATATAAGTCGTTAATGCTGAAATGTTTTATATTTTTGCGTTTCTCTTCAAGTGAGATTATCTTCTCGATATCTCAAGCATTTGGACCTACTGATCGTGTCACTTAACTGCACACTTCGACACCCGACATAATCCTTTTCCCGTGCTCAGTTAATAGTAAAAATCCTCCTTTTCTTCCTGATCTTGTTTCCAAGTTCTTAGAATCTGTTTGTTTCATTTTGTTCCTTGAGAGCTTGTCATCAGCTATAATGATCTGTTTCCTAAGTATCAACACTGTCATAAGAACGGTTTAGAATTTTATGTGTGCATATTTTGACATGACTGTTTGTCCCTTCTGTTTTCCTCTTTTTCTCTGCCCAGTACCATGAACTCAGGCACAGGGGCGCATGGGCTGTGCATCGTGATAAACTGCATACATGCAAGCATACATCTAGTCCATGCTTTCTACGCAGTTTTGCATGTCTACTTGCCCATGTTTCTTGGCCCTTTACCAGATGCCATAGTGTCATTTTGAGCTGTTCGGATGAATTTTTTATATGGTTGACAAACTTGACAGAGTTTGAATACAAGAAAATAATACTAATCCACTTTTATCTGACCCATATCCAGGTCAGTTCAAGTATGTTAACCCTTTTAACAAACTTTATTATCTCCTAACCTGCACAAAGAAACAGTCTGACAACCGTATCCATATATATACGAGTAAGGGAAAGCATGATATGGATTATGTACAATGTAAGCAGGGTGATAAGAGAATAAAACAAAGCAACAGGGGTGTTCATGCTCTCTCATATTTTCACAGGCAGACTTGCTATTCTTGCCCTGCCACTGTTCTTCTGTTAACACTGAAATATTGCTATTTACTTGACTATTCTTCTCCTTCAGGTCTATTGCAGAAGAAAAACGAAAATGCTGAGTGCTTGCTGCCTACTCCTCCAAGAAAAGGCATTTTGATTGTGGATGATGAACCTGAGATAGAACCCCAACCAAAGTGCTGTTCATAGAATACATATACTTGATTTTGCTAAGGTATGTTAAATAGCACTCAGGATGATATGAAGTTATGAACTGTTGCTTGTTAATGAAAACATATATATACTTTAAAGAAAATTCGATTTTTAATTTTAATTCAAAAATAGACTGAGTTCAAATTTAAGTACCAAGATTGTCCGATTTCTGGCCATATCAGTACTCGTCTTGCCAACTTGGTTGATTCTGTTTTATTTTATTGTTTTCTGAATCTGGGGTTAAGAACCTCGGATTCATTTTTTTACAAAATATCTGGATCTGGGACTCCCAGCCATGGCCATACTATTGTCTAGCAATTCATCTTAAGTAGCATGGCTCTTGGTGCTAGCATTCATCTTCAGGCTGCTATTTTTGACTTCCAGTCACACTTCCCAAACCCCACAATCCCACACCCCCCCTCCAACCCCCCGCGGCCCCTCCCCCACACGCACGCATTGACAGTTATGTGCTGTACTCTGTCCATGGAGTTGATCTCTAATTGATCCTTGATCATATTATGACGAAGGTTTTACATTTTTCTTTCAATTTCATAATGAGCCTGAAAGAGAGTGATTAATACATGCAATGAGGGTGAAAGGTCAAATGAACAAAGGCTAATTGACACAGGACAAAAGTGATTTAGTGTTTTGGTGGATTTCGGGAAGGACACGGTTTATGGTTTCAAAAAAAAAAAAGTTAGGATTTGGGCCTCACACGATGGTAACCATTCACCAACGTCCAGATCACATGAATGATTTTTATGGCGAACACAAATTTGACTAATCATTCACTGAATTAACAAGAGTCTCATACAACATAATTTATAATATAAACTATATACATGACATGTGCAAATGACCAAAAATAAATAAATATTAAAATGTCCTCTAAATAACTAAATAATTGAACTAAAATAAATCTTAAGAAGGATCTTATCTATTCTCTTAGGCCTCGAAACAAACTACTGGTGAATGATGGTGATGGTAGCAATCGAATAAGTCTAGGTGAACCTGCTCAATCCTCTCGACTCTTAACCAAGTGTCCTCTAAATAGGGCCATCCTTCAACTATTTTTAGTAACCTCTTACACCTGTAACGCCCCATTATTTATCAGCAGAGTTTGGCATCGTATAATAACACAATGAGCCTTAACATATAGAAGGAAAACAGAATAAAATAGAATTCAACAATCTTAGAATATCTAAGTTTCTCAAAATAAACTATATTTATTAAATTTAATGTCTAATAAAATCTCATAAATATTCTAGATTAATCTAAGTTTACTCAGAAGTATATTATTACATTTGTCAAGCAAATATAGAAGTTTAGTAAATTATTAAATAGAGCCAAGCCTTCTTATTTTGCAGTTCTGACCAAGAGCATCAGTAAAGTGACAATTCAAAATGAACAATAACAAACCAATAATGAGCCAAGGAAATATTCAATGTCACTGCATAATTATAAATAAATGAAAAGCCAATGAAATGTATTATTAATCACTCATGTCCATGTCTTTATTTTATTTTATTAAACTCATCAATCATTTTTACTTATAGTATTTTGGAAATACAAGCAAGCGTAAGATTTAAATTGTCTGAATGGAACCCCATTCACCACAGACAAACGGATTAATCAAGAGTTTGGTAAGAGCCTATCCTATCTTAGTTCAATTGCATGTTTAAGCAATACAAGAGTTCAAGAGTTTAAGTACATTCAGAGTTAAATCTTACGAGCTTGATTTTTCCCACTTGACTCGTGTTCGATGAGTTTCAATTGTCAATTCAATATCTCAATTGATGTCAATGAGGTGGTATTCGATTTCATGGTCAATAACCAATACAATATCAATAGCTCTATGATCTCGTCCACCATTGCATGTATATACTATCAACTTCCCTATGTAGTTCAATAAATACTATCCAATATCCATTATTTAACTTAGTGCCTTCTAATACATAAAGTTACTATCAAATCAATGTCAATAATGTCTTGGTGATTTAACATGATATTATAGTTGCTAGTATCCTAATCTTGCAATATACAGTAGCAATGGATTGATATAATTCAATAAAAATAGCAATGCCATTGTACAACCTTATACACTATTTGGCACACTGGGCTACCGGTAAACTATTGGTAGGTCCCTTATATCAATGGTATCAGCCCATTGACCTACCGGTAGCCCTATCGGGGCTACTGATGCACTCTGGTCAATCAGTAAAAATAAAACCTTTTGAACTTTTTTAGGGTTAATCTTTATACTAAAATATTGATAACACTATTTTATGCAATAATAACAAGTTAAACAAGATTATATCAATTAAACTATCAAGAACCTATCTTTTTGTTTTTTAGCAAAATAACAAATCTAAATTTATGCAACCAATTAAATTATAATGAGAGCAATGAAAGCATGAACTTGCATTGGGGGCCTTGCGTAATTTTGGCTCACTTTTTGGAGGTCTTAAAGTTAGAATTAGAAAAAAGTATAAACATAAAAGTTGTATGGAATTGGATTGCCTTTCAAATAAAACTAGAATTAACTAATTTGGAGTTCTAGATTAAAAGTTATGACTAATTTACTGAGAAAGTGCACGGACGCCAGTTGCTTCGCGTTTGCACAAGCAACTTTAAAACCCAATTTTGGAAATGTTAGAGATAGAGTTAGAAAAAAATGTAAAGTACCAATGTTGTGAGAAATTCAACTCTCTTTCAAACATGACCAAAATCATCTCATTTGGAGTTTTAAAAAGCAATATAACGAAGAGTTGTAGGATTTTTATCTTTTAAACAAAAGAAGAATCAACTTAATTGGACTTGAGGTTCAAAACATATGCCCATTCTAATGAGCATTGCTAAACTGTAAGATCACTTACTAAAAGATCCATGAGTGTTATGTAGTATGCTTTCTTGCCTTGTTCTACTAAAAATTTTAAATCCTATTATATAGCATGTTTTGAGTGGTTCATGGACTCACCTAATTTGAACAATGAGAAATCTATAGTTTTCATATTGAAAGGTGTCGAAAAGACTGAATTTCTTTGATTGGGCTGATCCTAATGCTTCTCTCCTCTCTTCTCTCTCTCTTTTTCTTTGATTTTCTTTGCTTTTGGGGGAAGAGGGTTGCGGCTAAGGGTATCCTCTTTATAAGGGATTGAGGGATCTTATTTGATTTGGTTATCTTTTAGAGGGAAAGTCTATTAGGAATTATAATTCAAGTTGAATTAGTTAATTAGGTAAAATATTAAATTCACTTTAAGTAAATAAATTTATTTTATGATCTCAATCACTTAACCAGCGTAGTTGGTTTAGGTTTGGATTGGGTTCTAAGAGGTTATTGGTTTAAGTGATAGTCTCCTCTAAGAGGTTAAATTAAAGCAATTAATTAAATCTACTACTTTTTTCTTTTAAATTTCTTTTTAAATCCAAAATCTTATTTTCAATAAATTAGGAAATCATAAACAGAGTGGGCATTATAAAAACTGTTGAAGCTATCTTAGCTTGCAATATATCATATGTATCCACATCTAATGCCTTCGTGGTAGTAGTGATGGTAGTGTATAAAAGCTGAAAAGCGATTTGCATTTGCTACAAAGGATGATCGATCTGGAGTAGTAACTGGAAAGTCGACCGGAGCATGGTACCGAGTCATCTCCATCAAAGATTGGGCTAATACCATGGTCTTATAGAATATTTAACTCGTAAATATTTGAACCATTCTCCCTTGTAATCTTGTAGGACCTATACATTAAACATGAAGGTTCTCTACAGTTTCGAGGGGAAACCTCTCGGGATAAACCCTAATCATCACCTCATCTTCGACCAAAACTTTTTGCATGCTTTTATGTAATTGCAGCAAATTTGTAAGCATCATTGCTGAACACAATTTGTCGACGAGTTTTTCCACATCTCGGAGGGGAATGTGATGTGCAAATGATTCTATATATGCATTAAACTCGTCTCGAAGGGGAATATGAAGTAAGCCTCTTTAGGCCTAAACACTACATGCTCCATCGGATCCATGAGATGACTCTGACTCACAAATTGGAATGATTAACTACCTTTCCTATCCGTTACCATAGATGGATTTTTGATGAAAAGGGAGTCAAAACTACTTTCTTTCCTAACTAGATATGCACAATTTTCATGGATAGAACATCACACCAAATACGATGATGGTAGCTCGAAAACTAAATAAGCACGAGATAATATTGGGTAACTGAATCAAAGTTCTTATCAACACGAATGATATATGGTTGTACTTGCGGTTTAGCCTTGAGACCTCTTTCTCACCAACTGCTTGGAGATTATGTTCATACTGTAATCATTAATCATAATTTTATTGCTCTTATCTCAAATTTAACATAGGTGTAGAACATGCTAGACCTATGTTAGTCCTTATTTCTAGACGCAGCCTAACGAGCATGTATATGTTGTTGGATATGTGTCTGTGTCGGACATATATCCGGTGTGAATACGCCACTAACACGATAAAAAACATGTTGAACACATTGCACGCGTCCAATAAAAAAATAACTTGTCATTATCGTGTCATTATCATCTCCGGGTTCTCGTGGATTGTGTATGAAAAAGAAGAGTTAAATGGTTTGAAAAAATCGGAAATAAACATTGCTAAATTACTTATATCTCTATCTAATTAGTTTTATGAATTTATGCTTTATTATTTTCCTATACACGTAACCTATTAACTGTACTATTATATGCAAACTCAGTCATAAATAAAACAGTATCCACATAGTCAAATGATTACCCGTTAGAAATCGAAGTAAATTTCCATGACTATGATTGACTATCTCAGCTTGTTCATCAGTCTGTAGATAATAAGCCATAAAAAACTTGAGCACAGTATCCATTTGCTTTCAAAGAGTTTGTCAAAATTGTTGTGAGTGAAACTATTTGTCAGAAACAATCGAATTAGGAAGACCATACAAGCGGATTACCTCTCAACAAAATATGTGCGCAACATGTGAGGCATTCACAATCTTGTTACAGGAAATGAAATGTGCATTGGAGAATTTATCCTTCATAACCAATATAGAATTATGCTTCTTAACTGTACGAGTGAGACCTAAAATGAAATCCATATTGAGATGCTTCCAAGATGCAAAGAGTGTGGTTAATGGTCTGTAAAGTTTTGTATTTGCTTCTTATTCTTAGCAACTTGACAAATCCGACATTGTGACACAACTCGCACCATCACGCTTGGCACTAGACCAATAAAACCTAACAGCCACCAGGATGATGGTCTTATCGTGACTAAATTGTCCAGCAAGCCCCTCTACATACATCTCCCAAATCAAATGGTCACGCAAAGAAGTATTGGGCATATATAAACGGGTGCCCCGAATAAGAAACCATCAATAATAGTAATCGCTCGATAGTGGTACTTGGATCCTGTGTTGAAGAAATATATATGTCACCAAAATCCTGACAAGTAGGATGTCCATATATGATACATTCAATACCAGTCACCTTCACATTCGTCATGTAAAGTACAAAGTTTCCTACTTAATGTGCCAACAGGTTTGTTATCTGCACCAGAGTAGTGTTTGAATATGAAAGTATACTGAATAATTTCAAAATAATGTGTCAATGCCTTACTTTCTTCTTGGAGAATATATAACAGAGTGCTTGATTATTCGAGTAAAAAATACTCTTCGGATAGCAAATAGTGAGGCTAGTGATGCAAACTCTGCTTTATTGCGTAAAATCTCGATAGTAGATATCGTACCGTTGTTTGGCCTCATTCAACTTCTGGCTAAAAAGACAAAAGGATGACTCTCTTGGCTCAACATACCACATATACTTACACCCGATGCATCACACGCTATCTCAAATACTTTTGAGAAGTCACGAAGGCAATGAATCGGTGCAGTAGTCAACTTCTTAATTTCCTCGAGTGCTTTGTAGCAGATTTAGTCCAATAGAACTCCATTTCTTAAGACAATTTGTAATCGGAACCATAATAGTATTAAACCTCCTAACAAATCTCCTATCAAAATTGGCTAGCAATGAAAACTCTTGCCCTCATAGATCATATCAGTAGGTCACTCTCTAATAGCTTTAACTTTGTGAGAATCAGCTGCTACTCCGTCTTTAGAGGCGATGAACTTTAAAAAGTAAGGATAAAAATGTAATTTTTTCAAATTGATAAATAGTTTCTTCTTATGAAGAGTCTCTAAAATCTTTATTAAATAAGAAAGATGCTCTTCTAGGGTTCGATTAAGGACGAGAATGTCATCAAAATAGGTGATAACGAACCTGCCTAAAAACAGATGCAACATCTAGTTCATAGCTCGTATAAATATGCTAGGTGCATTAAATAATCTAAAGGGCATGACCAATAACTCATACATTCCATCCTTGATCTTAAAGGTAGTTTTACACTCATCACTTTCACCGATATTGATCTGATGATTTCCACTACAAAGATCTATTTTCGAGAAGATATGAGATCCGACCATCATGTCTAATAAATCATCAAGTCTAGGAATGAGAAATCTATACTTAGTTATTATGTTGATGACACGACTATCCATGTACATCCTCTAACTACCATTCTTCTTAGACATAAGGCAAAAAAGGCATAAGAATTCAACTCTATCTAGTAGAGCCTTCCCACAGTAACTCGTCTACCTGTCTCCTCAGCTCAGTGTGCTCAATAGGGTCTCATCCTCTGATGAGAGGAATTAGACAAACTAGACCCTCTAAGAGGGAAGTTCATGAGGTAGCTCATCGGATATGACATTACGAAAATCTGTGAGAATCTGATGAACTTCAAGAGGAAATTCAACAGGTGCACTAGGAGACTCTCCTAGGACTATTTCATACATTATCCCCTCCTTTCTACTCTCCTTCAGGAACTAAGGCTGGTTCCTAGGTGAAGGGGCTTTTTGTTCACGTGATTTATGACCATTCCAATCTTCTGACTCTCCAACTTGGACACCGTACAATCTTGTGACGATACTCATGACACCTGAGTCACTATAGCGTTGGGAGCATGATTCACCTATGACTTATTAACTTGGAATTCTTAGTTGTATTTGCATTAGATTTGACACTATCCTTAGACTGACGTCTAGACTATCACCGGCTTTAGAAGTGAATATGTGGTATGTCGATGACTCAAGGAAATGCTCTATGTTTTTTGCTGGCTGGCTAGTTTGTGCAAGTTAATTCGCATTCTAACTGTGAACATACATGGATTGCTATATGTCAGATCTAAATCCAGAATGGAACCTCTATATAGCATGGTGACAGTCCTTTCGATCTCACAACAAAAAGTCAACTCATCAAATTGGGTGATATAGTCCTGAACTAATATATTATCCTAATGAAGATTTGCAACATGTTTAGGAGACAGTTCCTAAATATTGAAGGTACTTCTCTTTAAATCTAGTTTCCATATCTCCTCATGTTTCTATGAAGTTCATGTACCTCTCTCTCTCACCACCGATATCTAGTAGATCCTGGCTGGTCATATAAGTTTTATTCAAGCAAATCTGACCTTGTACTCCTTGGGCATATTGTACTAGTCAAAGTACCTCTAACCAATCACTAAAAGCTTTAGGTCATGGGCACCATCAAATATAGGAGATTCCATCTTGATCCTACGCGTGACAATATCATTAGTGTGTTTTGGCTTATGGATGCTCTCATCCCTAGGTCTCTTGTTGTGAGTGTTCCTATAAGATCTATCGTCTATGCTTCTAGGACGCTGATTCATTTTTCTCACTGATTAAAGGATCATATCGCCTGAATTAGTTCATCAAGTTTGTCTTCCATATCATTCGGACTAGTTATACAATTTATTATTGTGAAGGGGCATGCACTAAGCTAGGATAAAAATGAAAACAAACAAACAAGCAGATACAATACAAATTTGAGACTCAAATAATGCTAATTGAATGCACTAAATGAACAAATTAAAAAAATCCCTAAAGGCTCATCTTCTAGAACCCTAGGGAAATGCATCCTGAAAATTATTATGCAAGCAAGCAGTATTTAGCTAATAATAGTAGTAGCTCTAACCAATAATCATGCATAAAGTCCACAAGAATTTGCAAAATTTGTTGTCAGAAAAGAGTGTAGAGATTACCCAAAGACAATGAAGACATTTTCGTACGAGTGACGAGTCGTTCGGAGCTTTTCGAAGAAGATTCGCCTACTGTAGAGTTTTAAATTTTGTCACAAGTGGTGAAGACTAGCTCCAGAAGTATAACACTTCAAATCCAGCTCGAATCGAACTCCAAACGACATATGAGAGCTCAAAATACCCTAATAGATCTGCTGTTGTGCAACAGGCCGGGTCTGGATGGCACATATGAGAGCTCAAAATACCCTAATAGATCTGCTGTTGTGCAACAGGCCGGGTCTGGATGGCAGTGAACTCAAATTTAAAACTGAAAGTGGACCGGGTCTGTATCAAATTCACTTGGTCTGGATTCGACCCGAAGTTGAAACCATGTATGTCTGCTTTCATAGTAAAAAAACCAAAGGATGTCGATGACAAGAAATCCAAAACAATATTGATCTTGTTGATGAAGTTGAGGACTACGAACCCAAAGAATGGCGGAGGGATAGGGTCAACAGGTGAAAGCCCTAAGAGAGAGGGAGCCAAGACGGCGATGAAATCTGGAAATTCTGCCGGAGCAGATTTGGGGATTGGCGAGGATTGAGCAGTGGTCGGCAAGGTCTTCAGACTGGGTCAAAGAGTTGATGAACTTTTCGATGTGTCTGAATTCGATCAGAGACTCTAATTTGGATCTGATGTTGATGATGATCTAATGATTTGGTTCCTGAACTTCGAAGAGGGGGGATCGATATTGATTTCTAGTGGACGATTAACGTGGGAGTTCGAATGCAGATTAATGAGAGTGCTCTGCAGTGTGGGAGTGGGTGGGCGGCTGCTGGAGGGGCGACGGCGAGGATCAATTGATGATATCACAGATCGATCAATTTAGGTCAACAAGGAGTCGTGGGTTGTTCTCGACGAGCAGAGGGGACCCTGCGTTGTAGGCTGATGATTAGGGCGACATTATGGTGCTAAATTGGGGGCGAAGCTTGGTCAGAGGGATCAGAGAAGTCTTCATCGATCTGGAGCGTGATCAAAGAGTCAGTGACTATCGATCAACGATAATGAGGTGGTTGGTGGCTTATATCGGGAGCATGGCATATTGTAGTGGAAAATCGAGGTGGTCGCATATTCAGTCTCTGTTGTGAGTTTGATTGGATCGATTTTATCGAACTCGGCTGATGGGAGCCCTAATTTGTGTTCCCCCCTTTTTGGTTTTGAAGTTTTTCCTTTAAAAATCAAATAAAAAATGGATGTTCAAAAAAATATATATTCTGCGATTTGAAAGAGGAAATTTTAGTTTTGGTACCAATTTTATGCAAACTGAAGTTAATTAGAGTTTATAGAAGGAGAAATAGGGTTTGATGGTGGAATTTAGGGATTTTGGTGTATTTGGAGAAGAACAAATTAGGGGTCGGGTCTCAACACTTCAGCAACTTCATGCTCACTTTCAACAAATCAACGAAGCAAAATTTCAAGAACATTAGCAAATCAACATGGTAGAGTTTCAAATTTCAATATTATATCATGTTTGAAAATTCTATTTACATGGCTTATTGATAGGAAACGAACTATGTACTCTTCCGTGCAATTAAAGAAACATCTAACCAAATCTAATAAAACCATAATAATAAAATTAAATCATGTCAGTGATGTCACATCCATTGGCAATAAAACCAAAATTAAATAAAATCTCTAATGGAATCCTGGTCTTTCTTTGTCTTCGTATCCTACTTTGGCTCAAGCAACGGTGAAAGCTAGGGTTTGAGTTTTTTTTGCTTTCATTCCTTCTGTTTTTCTCTTCTTCTTTGAATTTTTAAAATTTTTTTAAAAAAAAAATCCTCCTTTTTCGCTTCTGATTATTTAGTTTCTCAAATCTAGAAGCAGATGGAAGAGAAGATGGTGGGATGTAGGGTAGGGTTTCATGAATAAAATGAAAGACTGAATCTCTTTTGGGCTCTGTTACCAAATATGATGCAGGAAAGAAGTAATTTAGGATTTTGATGGATTTGGAAAAGAACAAGATATAGGGTTTCAAAGAAACAGCAAAGCTAGAATCCATGGTGGCTCACTCCCCAACTTTTAGATCACATTAGAGATTTACGAAACACATATTTAATTAATTATTCAGTAAATAATGGAAAATCTCATACAACACTATTTATAATATAAACTATGTGCACAAGTAAAAATAAATAAATGCCAAAATATTCACTAAATAGCCAAATAATCGAGCTAAAATAAATCTTCTTAGAATCCCATATTCAATTGTTTGACATTTGATACAAGTCAGTGTGACTCCTGGGCTAGGAATCCCATATTCTATTCTTTCAAACTATATGGATATGGTGTCCCAACTCTGGATTCAGAAAAATAAAATGACAGAATCAACCAAGTTCAAGAAGTGGGTGTTGATGTGGCTGAAACTTGGTTGATTCTAACAATTAAATTTGAGCTTGATCTATCTTTTTAAATTTTAAAAATATATTTTCTCTAAAAGAATATCCTAATGAAAGGGTAAATAGTGTTTATGTGAGTAATGGACTAGTTTATGTTGGAGATTTGATGGCTTTGATGGAGGAAAAAAATATGAGAAATAATTTAAAATTTTGAGACGCATAGTTGTTATCTTTGAAATTCTTTTTTGCCCCCAATTTAATTGACTTTTTTAATAGGTTCTATGGGCAAAACACTTTTAGGATACGATAAATATTTGAGGGATTGCAAGTGGCAGTCTAGACAATTTCTCCAATCTCAGAATTTGCAACTTTGACTGTTAGATAGAACGCTCGAGAGACAATTGAATTATTTTGGTGGTTAGAATCATTTATATATAGTAGTTAAGAAGCATTCTCGGGTTATTGAAATGTATAAAATGTTTCAATTTTGGAATTTTGCACTTTGAAAAGCTGCAAGCGTGCAATGTTTCAATTGATTCAAAGAAAAATTAACCGTTATGTATTTCCAGTAAACCCTAGCCCTAGTGCACAAACCCTGTCAGTTCCTCAGTCAAGTCCATGCACTCACGATCCTCTTATTTTGCCCACATGCATATAGTAATATGGGAGCTAAAGATTAAACAGCAGCCATTGAGCCAACAAACCTTATCTTCGATAATTACTAGTAGTTTAAATAGTTTCAAATACTAACCATTCCTTCCTTTTTGAAAATAAATAATATGTTGATAAATATAGTTGTATAACAATACAATGAATACATGTTGGTACCATTCCAGTTTGGACCTACACTTGGTGTAACTGCCCCCAAGTTTCCGTAGTCACCAATGGCCTTAGCTTTAAACTCGGATCTCCTATTTGACAAAACTAAAGAGAACACATTTATACTCTTTAGTTTCATTGTTAATAATATGAATGGTGTGAATAAACAAAAAAGTGTATCTCTTCTATGTTTAAAATAAAAGATTAAATAGTTAAAAGTACTCGTGTTGTCTTTGGTTTAAAATAAAAGTGTACATATAGTATATTTTTTTAGTTTATCAGACCTATAATTTTTACTTTAAATTAGAGATATACTTTCAAAGTGCATCTCTTCTATGTTTAAAACATAACAGATAGACACTATTATATTGTCATGCAACTGTTATTGACCTGCACATTATATGTTTTCAAATAGGTAGGCACTGCTAGTATTTTAAAATATTAAAACTATTAATAGTTATTGTTAAATATCATTTTTGTGGGCTCCATGGGTTGCTTAATCTTTGGCTCACATAATACTATATGTATATGGACAAACTTCATTGTGAAACAAGAGGACATTGAGTGCTTGAACTTGGCTGAGAAATGAGAGGATACATTCACTTGTGCTCGAGTCCATTGGAGGTATATAATGGTTAGTTTTTCTTTGTATGAATTGAACCGTTAGATGCCCAAAATTGAAATGCTTTCTAATATTTCAATAAACAATATGCCCTTTTTAATTACTATATATAGATTGTTATAGCCACTAAAATAATTCAATTCTCTCTCATCCTATCTAATAGTACGAGTTGGGAGATTGGAGAAGATAGTCAAGGACTCACGATTGACTACTTGCCATATCCCCAAACTTGTCATGGACTCGAGATTGATACTTGCCATCTCTCAAAACTTTGTATCCTTAGAATGTTTTGCCCATGGAACTAATTAGCGAACTCCTCTGAGTTGCGCTCAAAAGCATTTTAAAGATAGTGAATACGTGATTCAAAGCTTGAAACTGTTTTTCTTTTTTCTTTCTCCATTACGCCCACCAAATATTCAACAGTGTATGCACACCAATGTGCACCTTAGGATACGGTTGATAGTGTGATTACTCTAATTTGCTCATGGCATTGGTCATATTCTTCTATCATAGGGAATTAAGATTTCTTTGTTAAAACATGACTGTAGTCTGAAGTCATCATAACCGCTTATGGTGTATCTAAGTTATATCTCCAAAACCCGTAAACTTTTAACTGTTAAAAGGCACTGACACTCCGATAATATAGCAATCATTTTTCACCCACACTTGGATAATGTTAGCGTGTTTATATTATTTGCATAAAAAAGGCAACTTCAACCAGATCTCTCAGCAATCTGCGTAACACAAGTAGTTCCTTGCCTGGAAACTATGTGCAAAGCATTTGTTTAACATTTCCTTGCCAGCATATTGTCTTATGCAAGCCTCAATTCATGATAAAGTTGATAGTGTGGGGAAAATATTGAATTCGGATAGTATGCTTGCTCTTTGGGTGTGCATGTAATGGGCTACCTGGTAGAGTCTAGTAGTGCCAAGGGTTAGAGACTCATCAGAGTTTAGACTTGTCTCTGGTAACCATAGTGGTACAGAACGAGGTGTATGCAACATTACTCTCTCATTTAGAGTCAGTTTCCGATAATTCAACAATTGTGTTCACTTTTATTAATTGCCTGAACTAATTTTTAACTTTAAAAACTTTTATGGTTTAGGCTATGGAGTAAAAATTTTAATCTTTCACCTTTATTGAACTTTGTAGTAAAAATGACTGCAATACTTCTTCTAAGCCCATAGTTATGAGGCAGTGATTAGTTTGGCCTTACTTTGTATTTCTTAAGTTTCTGCTGTATTGCTCTAGCAGAGCTAATTACCATTTTTCTTTCCAGGTGCAAGTCAATGCTGTTCATACTTGTCCGGAGTTTGACCAGGCTGCAAGTGACTTTGACGAAGCTTACAGCAACATTTGCAGGAAAGACCAAAATGTCAGTTTATTTGACTGGTGTCAGATGTATTCGATATGACATCAGTTAGCTTCCTTTATTTCTGATATATACACTAGCATTCTTTGTAGTTGTACATTAACCGTAAAAAACACATTTTAATATCGAAAGAAAACATGTATAAATCAGGAAGCAAAGCTTGTACATCTTTTCGATCTAACATTATTTGATATAGCATGGCTTTGAACCTATTTATGTGTAGTTTGCATGCAATGAGGGTTTGGTTGAGCATTTGTTTTCAAGATTCAGGTTAGGAGTCACATTATTGGTATGGTTTGTCAAATAGTCATCATATTACAGAAATTACCCTGTTGTATAAATGTTGAGCTTCTGATTTTGGTATAAGCCTATTAAGATTGGTGGAGGAAACCTTTATTGTGGCTGTGAATTTGAGGATATGAAGTTTGTCTCAATGTTTTTCAGCAGATTGGCTATCGGTATCATGTACGGACCAGTATCATGTACGGACCATGCCCATTCACGTAGAGATAATAATAAACACATTTATGGGTCAATTTTTAACCGTCTTATATAAATTTTTAAATTAAAAATAAAAATGCCATCCCTGATTTTGGAGAGAAGGTTGAGAATGAATGCTCGTTATTCTGTATACTTTCATGTTCTGAATATTAGGAAAATTAGACAGGTGATTATTGTTGTTCCCCTATTGCCAAGAGGTTTGACCTTGGAGGCCTTATGGATAATGTGGTGTTGAGCGATATATGCCCTACGCGCAAAAACACGTACCGTGTAGGGCAACTTGGTAACTAATTTATTTAAGTAACAATCAATTTTGTTAAAAAAACTCAAATTACTAGGTTGAGTATTCGAACTCGGTAACATATGCGCAGAAATTTGAAAACCCGCTCCTAAATTTGGGCTCATCTATAATAATCCCTTGTACAAACTATGGGATACAAAATGAAAATGAATATCAAATGTTAATAGATTAAATGGTTACGACATAAATTCATCCGTTCGCCTTAAACTTATCTTTATTATCTTATTTTTTTGGCCAAATTCAGATTCATGCTTACTGTCTTGTGCATATTTCACACCTCATACTAATTTTTGTTCACTAGGTTGTCGAGTCTATCATTTAATTTAACAATATTTTACGGTAACAACTAACTTTTAAGAACAAGGGCCTAGTTTAAAAGCTACTTAGACGATCTTGGGAACTTCATGAAGAATACTATCATGCTGTTTACTTGTATATTAGGATGTACAAGCAGTTTTATGTTTGTATAAGAAAATCGAGTTTGAATTTTATGATATGTAGTAAATGAGGGAGTTTCCAAAGGAGCACACCATTTTTCCTAATGAGCCCATCTTCCAACTGAAAGTCCAACTGAAAAAGAGCTATCTAGTGAGTTCACTAGGCAAAGTGGTGTGCTCTTTTGGAAACTCCCAGTAAATGATAAGGCACATAATAATTAGTCAGCTTCGACTTATCTGTTGAGAGATATATGGGCTAGTATTAATAGTTCTATCTTAGAGTTAAACCATTTTGGGATGTGGTAATGTTGAGAAGGTTACTCTCGTTCCTTTATATCGTGTGTTTGATGTTAAGTCGAAATTGAGATTTCGTGTTTATGATAAGTAGTAGGAATGAACATATACCTCCGCTCCGACCACTCAATCCGACTCTGAGCAGATTTGGTCGGAGTCTAGAAAAGAGTTCGATGGGAGGTGTATATCTGAAATAGTTAGCATCCTGAGGTGGTCAGAAGATCGTTGGAGTCGGTCAGACTCAGATCGTCCGGTGAGCGTGCAATAGTAGTGGCGAATCTCCAACGATCTTCCACAGCTAGAGATGGGTTGAGATCCAACTCTAGAGTTCATACTCTCTGTCTCCCCCTCTTATATTGTATGGAAAAAAAAAAAAGAGAGATTAGTTTTTGTGAGCTTGCTTCTTCTTCTTCTTCTCTAGGTTTCTATGAGCTTGCTTCTTCTTCTTCTCTAGGTTTCAACTCTGCTTCTTTGATTCTCTAGTCGCATGCAATTTAACTTCAAGCAAGCAAGCAAAGTACGCATCGAACCCGGTACAATTTAACTTCAAGTCATATCACTGTCCTAGTATTAATGCACTCTAGGCTCTCCTCTCCTCCCTTTACCTTCACTTCCAACCGACATGTGACAGTCAAGCTCATTATTTTCCGTGCCCCTTCGCCTTCACGGGCTCTCCGTGGGGCCCACAGCACATTAGACCCGGTGGCACATGCTTCAAGCAAGCAAGCAAGCAAACCAAGCAACCCACTCATTTCCAAAACTGCACACCCCCCAAAAGAGAGTCCTTCCCTTTTCGCTATCAAGATCAAGAATCAATAATGGTGGTCTTCCACTCAAGAATGTCTGAACCGCCACCAACAGCGAGCCAAAGTCTGATGAAGAGTGAAAATGTCAGCAGACCCCCTCTCTCTCCCCTCTCCACTCTGCCTTTCCTTCTACCTCTCTCCCCATATGTCTTTCTGTGAAAACTTCGACCGACTTCATCGGATTCCGACCGCATTCGACCGATCCGGAGATCGATCGGACTCTGGCGAGCAAGACAGTCAGAGTTTCATCTCCTTCCCCTTGTCAGAAACGGTCGGAATCGTCTGACATCCGCCGGCTCCAATCGACCGATTGTTCACCCCTAGTCATGACCAAAAATGTAATTATTACCTGAGTAAATACAAAGAAGTCACTATTGAAACTTAGAAAAATTTCTGGTCCCTAATAAGCAGGTCATGACCAAAAATGTAATTATTACCTGAGTAAATACAAAGAAGTCACTATTGAAACTTAGAAAAATTTCTGGTAATATATTGTTGGTTCAGGATCATAGAAATTCGAATCTCTATATGTTGATTCCTATTCTTTGTTTTATACAACACTTAGTTCTTTGTGATTCTCGAACGACTATAACCCCTTTGCTGTGTACCTTGTAAACTTCGACGGAGAAATCTAAGCGAGTCGATTGCGCATATTGTATTATATCATGTATAAGAAATAGAAGGGCATATAATTAATTGTATGTATTGCTGTTTAAGCAAGTCTTCTAATAAAATTATTATTTATGTATACAAAGGTCCAAGACTTTCATAGACAACAGGGGAACACATGCAATTTATATTTTCTTCTACAAAAATGTTGCATAGTCGCTAACAAGCCTTTTGTGCTCTTTATAGTCACTACCACAGTATTGTATGTTGTAGAAAGAAACAAAATTGTTACATAATATTGCATTATGTACCGTATATATAATATTTCACGTCATATAACATTAGCAAATATTATTAAAAAAATCAAGCTGCACAAATACTAGCATATCAAATTTTTGATGATAAAGTGTTTTGAGTTATGAATTTAAGTGGGAATTTCCAAAGGAGCACACCATTTTTCCTAGTGAGTACACCCTCTATTTTCAAATGAGATGGTTTTTCCTAGTGAACACACAACCTATTCCTAAAGGGGTATTTACAGATCTATCCCTTAAATCTTTATAAATTATAATTTAGTCCTCCAAATCTTCATATTTAGGATTTAGTCCCCCAAATCTTTTAAGTTACTATAATTTAGTCCCTCAGTTTATATTTTGGTCTGATTTTTCCGTTTTACTCCTGATTTCCTTCACTTAATTCCCCTTCCCTCTTCCCATTCTTTTCTTAGTTCTTATTGGGTTCCCCTCTTGTTCTTCTCTTCTCTCTCTATTCATTTATTGGGTTCTCCCTCTCTATATTGAAACTAAATATATTATTCTCTACTAAATGTATTAAACATTTAAGTCTCAATATAAATTCATTTATTGGGTTCTCTCTTTCTATATTGAATAAATTCATTTCTAAGTTTAATACATTTAGTGAAAAATAATACATTTTGTCTCAATATAGAGAGGGAGAACCCAATAAATGAATAGAGAGAGATGAGAGAAGAAGAAAGGGGAACCTAGTAAGAACTAAGAAGATAGAAGGAAGAGGGAAGGAGAAATTAAGTAAAGAAACTCATGGGTAAAATGGAAAAATCGAGCCAAAATATAAACTGGGGGACTAAATTGTACTAACTTAAAAGATTTAGGGGACTAAATCCTAAATATGAAGATTTGGGGGACTAAATTATAATTTATAAAGATTTAAGGGACAGATCTGTAAATACTCCATTCCTAAAACGCTCCTCCGTCTTTCTTCTTTTCTCCGATCTTCCTCTTCATCTTTCTTCTCCAATCGAACAAAATCGAGGGAAAAAAAAAGAAACTATTTCCCTCTTCCTCTTTCTTCTCCGATCGAACAAAATTGAGAAAAAAAAACCATATATATATATATATATATATATATATATATATATATATATATATATATATATATATATATATATATATATATATATATTCTTGCCAAAATTTTTAGGGTTTCATCTATTTTTTCCCTCGATCTTATCTCCATATTTAAAGCCCTCCCAATTGGATCACAGTACAATGTCGCGAGCTTCAAAATTTGGATGAAAATTTCATCCATCCGGACTAGACAGTCGAGATGGAGAATGTTCCATCCGGACTCTAGTCCGGATGGAGAATGTGCCATCTATACTAGACAGTCCGGACGAATAATGTGAGAGAATAGAGAAGTTAAAGATGAGAATATTTTTATTCTAAAATTTAAATGACAAAACTCTAAATAAAAATAAATTTTTAAGTTAACTCGCCAGAAAAAAAGGTGTGCCCTTTGGAAATTCACATTTAAGTTGCAAAGAATATCATAGCTCTTCTCTCTCTCTCTCGCCCGGAGAACTAACCAATTTAAAATTTAAAAATTATTTTATTTTTAATTAAAATTTTTTAATTAGACGGGCCAACTAGTGTCTCATCCAACCAAAAGAGAGCACAGGCCTTGGGAAAAAAGGAAGAGAGAAAGGCCACAACATAATCCAAAATTCCAACTGCTTGGCCAGTCCGGCCAAAGCTAGCGCTTGCATCATCTCCTCATCTAATCCTATTAATGACTCCGATACTGTGATTAATTAGTCTCCGAACGCTGTCCTTTCCTTTTGCTGACGTGTTCCGTATGGCCCATCCGTTGCCGGCTGCCAAAATGCAAAGAAAATAGCAAATTTATTGTACGCCCCTAGTTGGACTTGAATTTTCTCGCTTGATAGCATTATTTCAAAAATAAATAAATAAATAAATAAATCAGGAAGCTACTTTATTCTTTACTTGGTCGATCTATGGAGTTAAATATGATACTTTATAGTAAATTTATCATTTTTTTTTCCACCTTTTAGATATTTTTCTAAGTTAGAAAAATATGGTGGATGCCATTTGGCCATTCTCCACTATGACGTATCCCTTTCTTGTGCCGAGTCGATTTTTAAGTTATAAAACAATATAAGAGGATTAATGTTAGATTAGCAATTAATTGTAAAACTTAATCAAATATTTTTCAATGGGAAAATGCTTGGATAACGAATGAAGATGAATATGATTCGTACAATACTTTTTGATATTTATACCTTCTTTTTTAATATTTGTACATCTTTATTACATTATTGGTGGCCAATAATTAGTTGGGACCAACTCGTAATATACAAGAAGTTACTTAAAGGGGAGTTTCCAAATAAGCCCACTGCTCAGTATATTTTTGGTTCAACTTTCAGTCCAAAATGTTTTTAAGTGGGCTCACTAGGAAAAATGGTGTGCTTCTTTGCAAACTCCCTACCTAAAGAGGCTAAATCATTTATTCGTGATTGTTTGATGTGCGATCAATACGAAGAAAGGAGTTTTTTTCATTTAAATTTGGATTTTCCTTTTCATGATGGTAGGACACTTTTCTTCTACTATGGCGTGTATCATGTAAACCTACAAACTATTATCCAAAAATTTAAATTAATTCTAGTTATTATCAAAGGAATTAATATGAAAATATGGTTATCTAGTATAATTGAAATGTGCTAGTGTAGTATAATCTTCACCAACATTCCACTTGAGATTTATTCTTACCATTTTTATGTGTATAAAAAATCACATAAACATAAGATATCTTCAAGAGCGAAATTGTAGAAGTGATTAATATTTACTTTTGTTAGTTAGCAGTTTGTGGCTATTCATATCCTAATTAACTAATTAATCAGTTAATTAATATTTTCTTTTATAAGTCAAGCATTCCCTGTACATATTCGTACTCTTAATTAATCAATTAATAATTTGCGCCAAAATTCCATATTCGAATAAGAAATCTCTTCATAAATATAAAAAAAAAGTACTACAAGTTGACATATTCACACGTATTATCTATTATTTTATATGAAGGTAAAAAGATATAATGCTAATTTAAAACTCTTAATAACACAAGGATTAATTGTAGAAATAATTATTTTATTATTGAGGTAACAATAATACCTCTTATAAAAATATTTTCAGAGAGACACCCCGATAATTGATATGAATCAGTGATTTCTCTATAAATCTTTTTATTAGATATTAGTGATATATTATGTTGCAATTAACCTTATTGGCAAAATATTCTATATAAGTTTGATCAGAAGGGTTATAATAAAACTTGAGTCACAAATCCAGGGGTCAAACTAAATTTACCCAGAAGAATTCCGAAGAATTCGGGCAGTGGGAATCCAAGAAAACGACCCCCACATTTTAAAATGGGTGCCCGAAAACGACAAAGATGTCCAGGCTCTTCTCCCTCCTCTTCACATTCTCAGGATGGAAATATTTAAAACCCTAAAAATAAAATAATTCGCCCCGATCACTCGACTCCACTTCAAATAGTCCTCAATTCCTCAACCTTCTCCTCTCAGCACAAACGCTAGATTTGCTTCCGCCATGGCTTCTCTCTTTCCATCTCCCCTCTCACTTCGGCTCGCAAAGAGAAGCTCGGGTTGCAGAGAATTCCGTGGCTTGGCCCCGAGATTGCCGATCAATTCGGCGAACTTTGGGAGGTCGAAGGTTGCGTTGGAGAGGGAGGGGTCGTTGAAGCGAGGGTTTGGGGTTCGGGCGTCGGCGGCGGAGGTTTTGGAGGAGAGTAAGAGGGAGGAGGAGGAGGAGGAGGAGGAGGAGGAGGAGGAAGCGGAGGAGAGGCCTTTGAAGGTTGGGATTGTTTGCGGGGGTCCGTCGGCGGAGCGTGGGATATCCCTGAACTCGGCTAGATCGGTTCTTGATCACATTCAGGTGAGTGAGTTATTCGTTGATCATAAAGTTGAGACTTTTTCTTTTAATAGCTGGGGCAAAATATGCGATAGAATTGTCAGTTGTAGTCATGTGAATGTGATCGGACCTAAAGGACACTGGTCCGTCCTATTCAAACTTTTAAATTAAAAAATAAAAAAAATATTTTTTTTAATTCAAAAATTTGAATTGGACGAGCTAAAAGCTGACCGTTGGACTTACCTTCCTCTATTTTATGTTCTTTCGATTACAAACCAAATATCTGGTTATACTGGCACCAATTTACTAGGGTAAATTTTGTATTTGGTGCCTCAAATCTGATTTACAATTCTGTATTTTTGTGGCTGATATTTGAAGCCTTGTTTTAGGCATGGTTGTAGGCTTACGTTTACGAACTCAAATGAAATAGATAACTAGTAAATTGTTAATTTAACGCAATCATCATGAATTAATTTAATTAATTGTTTTGTTTTGAGCTAAATTATAGCTTTTCTCACCATATTTGGGGTATGTTCATGCTGTTATATTTGATTTTGAACGAACAACTTGAGTATTTACTAATTGTTGAACACTGTTATCATTTTGAATTTCCAAACATCATGGGTAAAACCATCAATAAATTTGCTGATACCTCTGGTAGTAAAAAATATGCTCAATAAATGGATGACATTATGAAATAACCGGACAACAACAGGTAGTAATGGACACTGCATAATGTGTACCGGTAGAGGATGAGAGAGAGAGAGAGAGAGAGAGAGAGAGAGAGAGAGAGAGAGGATGGAAAAAAGAAAGGGGGTGGGGGGAGAGAAAGGCCAAAGTCTCAAAAACTTATTACTTCATTAAAGTTTTTTTTGAAAGAGTTCCTATAGCACTTCTTAATTAATCTTTTTATAGACTTTACATACATTTTACTATATAGGAACATATCCAAATCTAAAATAAATATTAACTACATAATTCTAATTAACAATCTAATCAAAAATAAATATAACAAATTTGAGCTGATTCTAACTTATTCTAGATCCTATCAAATCAAATAACAATTAATAAGTAAAGTAAAATAGGTTTTGATTTATTGAAGTCTACCACATTGCCTCCGTACAATTCCCTTTTGGGATGCACACTATTTTCAAACCTAAACAACTAGATACATACTAGACAAGTGATTTGGAATAGAGTTCGGAGTCGATAAACTTAAAAATAAACTGAATAGGAAGATGAAAGCTAAGTTGACAAATAAGATAACAAGAAAAATGGAAGTTCTATGTATTGCGATCCAAAACAATAAAATGGTAATATATATTTGCTTTAAAATTGTTCAGTTGACCAGAGCATTCATCTCTTTGATAGCAGCTCCTTTGAAGCTGTCCATATTCCCCATTTTTGATGATCAAGTTCTGAGAATCCATATTCATGTTCTATGCATCCATAGCTTTTATAGGATCACGTTGTTTTATCTATAAGTCGATCATGTTGGTTGCTGAACTCCCACATCTCTCCATGCGAGTTACTGATGTGCTGCTTGTCTTTGATCAACTCTCCCAATTACTTTATACTGTGAAATTTCTAGAAATAAGACATCCGTAGTTTGGACTTAAAATGCTTGACATGATTAGTAGGCATCGGATGTTTTTAAATTAGAATATTAGAGTGTCGGAGTATACTGGTGTTGGATTATTGGTACCAGAAGAATGGTCAGCTCAAAACTCTAGGACATTTTTTTATGGGAGAAAAGAGTCTTGATAAATTAGATTATACATATTAAAGACGAGGTAGATTGTGCACATTAAAGCCACGTAATCAGCCACGGAATTACCTTCTCCAGAGATGTAGAAAATCTAAACTCTTGTATGTTAATTGCTAAGAATTATGGAGTTACTATTGGCATTGTAAGTTTGGTTTGTTACTTAATATTGCAAGTGCTGGGTGACTAAGTATTACCAATTAAATGAAGTCATGTTTTCCATAGTGCAACTTGGATGTAAGCTAGTTTAACTTAGAAATCCAAGCTTCAAGAATTAGACTTAATGAGGAAAAACCAGGGTTTGACAATGCACCTAATTGGTGTATACTGGTTAGTTCAAACTTCTGGGGGTAAGTAGAGGCACTATAGATTAATAAACTTTAAAGTTTTCAACTAAACATTTTTGCAATCCCTTTATATTTTGGGGGAAAAAGGGAGGGACTGTTCTGTTAGCAAAGTGTTTCAACTCTATCATATATTTAATTTTGGAACATTATAATTCAATATTTGCTTTTCTCTCTCTCTCTCTCTCTCTCTCTCTCTCTATATATATATATATATATATATATATATATATATATATATATCTCAAAAAACTTAATATTGGTAATACTTGAGTAATTTTTTTAGTGGATTCTGACATTGGCCATAATAGAATTTCATTAAATTTTTTAATGATCTGTGTTGTTATACTATTGTAGCTAACATTCTTGTTTTCATCATAGGGGGACGATTTGCATGTCAGCTGCTATTATATTGACTGCGACCTTAATGCATATGCTATATCACCTGCACAGGTTTGTTAACTAGATCACAAACCTATCAATACGTATGGATATTGTAGTTAATCTTTTTATAATGCTCTAGATCCCAATATCAATCTCAACTTTTGTTGAGCAACATCTGTTGCATTCCACTCGAAAAACCACCCTTGCTAGTTTATGTTATTTGCATGCTGCATATAATGTACATAAATGTCATTGCAGCTGTTTTGAGTGATGCGCACACACATACACACACACACACACACACACTTACAGGTATTATACTTATTAGCATTTATAAAAAGAGTTTAGTTTAATATAAATATATGTACAATATGATGAACATAATTACATTGTACCTACTTTGGTTTCAAAAGTCTTTATTAGTTTTCTTGAGATAAGGAAGATGTGATATTGTTTCGCAGGCCTTCTTCTTGAAGCTCAAATATTTGCTTCCAACCACTCATACAAGGAAGTTTGTTTGCCTACTATGTCTCTACACTAGAGTGTAGAAACTTGCTTTGTTTTATACTTATTCTCCTTAGGTAAGATGTAGTTCGGAATGATGATCACTAATTCTGATGAGTTTATTGATTTTAGGCCATAGTGATCAGAGCTCAGGTACATGCTTGTCTCTTATTTTCTGTGAAGTGTTCTGTTTGAAGCTTATCCTTGAAAGATTTTTGTTTTTGTTTTTGTTTTGTTTGTTTTTTTTTTTTTTTTTGCATTCAATAACTTTTAGTAAACCATTATTCTGCCACGCAATCAAATATAGGAAGCGGGTAGCTCAAGCAATTGCCATTTAAATGAGATTCGCATGTCTGTGGGTTATATTGGGTTAATTGGAAAAACTGCAGATATTATTAGCTGCGTAGCACTAATAACCCCTTAAGAAATTTATTAGCAATGAGACCCTCAAAATACTTGGATAAGGGGAGTGTTAGAGCTACACAATCAGGGGTCTCTTTGTAAATTAAATACTTAATGGAGTATTAATGCTGCAAAACTAATAGTTACAAGGATAGTTTATGCAATTAATCTGCTATATTTGATGCAGAATAAAGTTTGACACAAATGATGTAACTTAGGTTAATTGGTAATTGAGCTAGAATTTGGGGTTGTGAATACACAAATTTTTGACTAAACTATAAGCAATGCTATGGCTCATATTTCTAATATCTGATAGATACATTTAGTGGAATTGAGATGGATAAATGATCAGGGTTGGAGGAGACCAAGACCTAAGTGAAGGCTAG
Source organism: Dracaena cambodiana (assembly GCA_036321105.1). Classification (NCBI taxonomy): domain Eukaryota; kingdom Viridiplantae; phylum Streptophyta; class Magnoliopsida; order Asparagales; family Asparagaceae; genus Dracaena; species Dracaena cambodiana. The sequence continues at coordinate 38,621,584 of JAYEPQ010000014.1, read as the reverse complement.
ATCTAGTTGATTATGAGATTCATATGGAGGGAGAACAAAACGACTTTCATGTCATGAGCGAAATTTTGTCCAGTTCGAAAGAATATGGATTTTGAATGTTAATAGAACTGCCAAAGGAATTCCGAAACTTATATTCGTCCATGAGGAAGATATAAAGATAAACCAAATAATACCCCAAGGAAAAAGAAGTAGAAGAGGTTACAAAAGCGTAGAGTGACTTCATATGAATTCATTTATCAAAATACTAGTTTTCAGCTCATAACTTTTTCTGATTTAAACTTTAAAATATCATAATACGATATGGCTGAATTTTTATGCTGATCTATTATATTAATGTGTAACTCACATGAGCTCAAGGTTGCCTAGGACATGTTGAACACCTTTCCTTTACTCATTTCTTTCATCTTCTGATGATGAGGCGTAATACTTTGAAAAGGACATATTTACTTATGTTTTACTTCTCTCTTTATAACAGATTGTGCTGGACCTTGATTTTTAATTGAGAATTTGGGAAAGCAATATTGCAGATCGATTGACGCTTTAATCAAGTTTGTTAAGGAATATTGGTATGTCACATAGGATCTTCCATTATTTAGGAGCATGTTTTACATATTGTCATATTAAGTAATCTTCTATCAAATATATGCAGTCATCAATAATCAATGACAAGAGTTGAGAGGTTTTATTTTTGTAATTATTATGTTAATGTAAAAACGTAAAGAGAACCAAAACTCAATCTCTATATTCAATTACATATATTTATAGACCTCTCAACTCCGCATAAACCACTCAATAGGCGATATGGTACTAAACTCAAATTAAATCCAAATACAAAATAGTATTCTAATCTAACACTCCCTCTCAAGTTGGAATATAAATATCAATCATACCCAACTTGTTACATAGATTAGAAAACACAGTTGGTGATACAACTTTAGTTAGAATATCTGTCAATTGTTTTGATGGAGTAAGTAGAGTACATATTATTTTCTTTACCAAATTATCTCGAACTAGATGACAATTTACCTCTATATGCTTAGTACGATCATGAAACACTGGATTTTGAGTAATATAGATGGTTGACTGATTATCACAGTATATAGGCATATGATCTTTTGAGCTGAACCCAAATTCCGTAGCAAATTCTTTGACCATAACAATTCGCACGTAGTATGTGCCATGACCCGATATTCTGCTTCAGCTGAAGATCTAGACACTACATCATATTTCTTACTCCTCCATGTGACTAGATTACCTCCAATAAATATAAGATATCCAGTGGTCGACTTTTTATCTCCTTTATTTTCTGATATCCAGTATCTGAAAAGACAGAGATTTTAACATGTCCATATTTTTTTAAAAATAATCTTGTTCCAGGAGAGCTCTTAATATATGCCAAAACTCTCAGAGCAGTTTTCTGATGTACGTCCCTTGGTTTATGCATGAACTGACTTAACAGCCCAACATCAAAAGAAATGTAAGGTCTAGTGACTGTGAGATAGATAAGTTTCCCAACAATTCTTCTATATTATTTGACATCCTCATACAAAGCACTATCTTCATTCCACAAATCTAAATCTGACTCCATTGGAGTATTAACATGTTTACATCCAAAGCGACCGGTCTCTTCCAAGAGATCTAGCACGTACTTTCTTTGAGAGAGAAGTAACCCATGTTTATTATAAACTATCTCAATTCCAAGAAAATATCTCGGCTTTCCCATATCTTTAGTTACAAAATGTTGCATGAGATAATTTTTTGTCTCAGTTAAACCTGTTGTATCACTCCCAGTTAGTAGAATATCATCTACATATACAGTAAGAAGGATAATACCAGAATGAGTATGCCGGACAAAAACAGAATAATCATAGTGGCAACGCTGAAATCTAATAACAGCAATTACAGTAAAAAAACCAGACTCAAGAACTCTGTTTAAGACCATAAATTATTTTTTTGAGTTTGCATACTACATTCTCCCCCTGAACAATATATCTTGGAGATTGTTCCATATACACCTCTTCTTACAAATCACCATATAAAAAAGTATTTTTAATATCCAATTGGAATAATGGCCAATCAAGATTCACAGCAAGATAGAAGAGAATGCGAATAGAGTTCAGACGTGCTACAGGAGAAAAAGTTTCAAAGTAATCAACACCATAAGTTTGGAAAAAACCTTTCACAACAAGACGGGTTTTATAGCGATCAATGGAATCGTCCGACTTATATTTGACAGAGTAAACCCATCAACAACCAACAATACAGGTATGAGGCGGAGACAGAATCAAATTCCAGGTTCCATAAGAGACAAGGAATTGCATCTTCTCATCCATAGCCAACTGTCAGGCAGAGACTAACATTGCTTCCTGAAATGACCTGGGTATAGAGACTGAAGAAAGAGAAATGACAAACTGGCGGAACATTGAGTAAAGGTGATTATAGGAAATAAATTGAGAAATAGGCTGAGCAGTAGTAGAGCGCTTACCCTTCCGAAGAGTAATGGAAAGATCAGATACAAAAGCAAAAGAATATTGTTGTTGCTGGGGACTTGCAGCTGGAGATGGCGGAGTAACAGGTAGTGAGCTGGGAGGAGGTATTTTCTATCGACGAGAAAAAACCAATAGTGGTTTCTTGTGAGTCACCTGTTCATCCCCTTTATGAGGCACTGATACTTGTCCAACCTTAGTAGTAGAGACAGGTAGGGGTAAAGGAAGAGAAGTATCTAACTGACATTTTGATGTGGAAGTAAAGTAGGGAACATACTAAAAAAAAGTAATATCAGCAGAGACACAATACTTTCTAGAAATTGGATAATAACACCTATATTCTTTTTGTGTCCTAAAGTATTCAATAAATACACACTTGATAGTACGAGGAGATAATTTGTCCAGACCAGGAGACAAATATTGAACAAAACAAGTACAACCAAATACTCGGGATATAAGAGAAAACATGTGTGTATCAGGATAAAGATAGGAAAAATGGGTTTTACCATGCAAGATAGATGGTGCCATCCTATTTATTAAATGACAAGTACACAGAACAACATCAGACCATAGATATCTGGGAACATGCATATGAATTATTAATGTCCGAGCAACATCAAGAATATGCCTATGCTTTTTTTTTTCCAGCAACACTGTTTTGCTGGGATGTGTGAGAACAAAAAGTTTAATGAATAATTTCATTATTAGTACAAAATAAAGAAACATCAGTTTTCATATACTCCATAACATTATCAGTGCTCAAAATACGAATAGATGTAGAAAATTAATTTTTTTCTTTATAAAATAGTTCAATTATACTAGAGACAGCAGATCTTTCACTTAGCAAATACATCCATATCATGCGAGAAAAATTATCAAAAAATATAAGAAAATACCTAAAAGCCTTAATAGAGGGAAAACGGCATGAACTCCAAATATCAGAATGGACTAACTCAAATGGAAACTTACTATGTGGATTGACTCGACTTGGATATGAGACGTGATGATGTTTACGCAGTTCACAAGACTCACAATGTAAAGTAGATATGCCAGCCGCAGTGGGTACAACTAGATAAAAACTTTGGAGAGAAATATGTCCAAAACATTGATGCCACTGTAAAAGAGAATCAGAGGAAGCAATAAACCTTGTAGGTGATGTCTCATTGAGATAGTACATCTTCCTTTGCTCACGCCCCGTACCAATCCTCATCATAGTCTGGAGGTCCTGAAAAATACAGTAAGTAGGAAAAAATGTTACTGAACAATTGTTAGTTTTGGTGATTTGGCTAATAGATAACAAACTAAAAGGAAAATTGGGAACAAACAAAACATTATTTAGGGTTAATAAATTGGTAGCGTGAACTTTTTCTTTACCAATAACTGAAGAAGATGAGCCATCAACAATATGGACGGAGGATATTTATCTGAAAAATATAGGGAGGCAAACTTACTTCTAATACCTGTCATGTGGGAGGAAGCTCCAGAGTCTATAACTCATGGTTGGTTAGAGGAAGTAATGGTAGTATCAGTACCTGACAAGGATGCATGAGTAATATGCGAACTGGCCACGGTGGATTGAAGACGGAGAAGTCTGTCAAGTTCGCGTTGTGGAATTTGAACCATCGTTGAAAATGTCGAAATACTAGCAAAATTCATTGTCGATACAGTATTTTTTGTTGGAGGTAAAGGAGTAGCAACTTATGCCAATTCTGATTTTCCATATTTCTCCCAACAGTATGCAGATGTGTAATTTTTCCTGCCACAGTAATCATATTCACGGAATTCTCGTCGAGTTTCGATCACCATTGCCACCACAACCACGGCCTCTCCTTGAATCACGACCTCGACCGCGACCACAGCCACGGCCACGGCCTCGTCTCTGACTAGAAAATAGGACAAAATGGTCATTAGAGACAAGGGTTTGAGGTGCTGATGTAGTAGAACCAGTAGAAACACGAAGGACTCGGAAATACGTTGCTGTCAAGGATGGAATACTATCACCAGTAAGAATTTGACCCCTCATTTGGGTCAATAAAGAGGAATCCAATCTGCAAAAAATTTTTGCAACAGTTAGATCCTGCCGATATTGTCTCAAGGTCTTAAGATCTATAACCAGTAGCCGGTGAATCTCAAGCTCATCCAATATGCATCAGAGAGTGGAATAGTACTCGGATGCAGACATTTTGTCTTATTTGGAGTAAACAAGCGCTCATACAATTCAAAAACTCATGATATATTTTTCTCATTGCCATATACTTCTTTAACGGTGTCTCATACCTCTTTTGCAGTTTTCAAGAGTATAACATCAGAACTTATTTTTTCTTCTATACTATTAAGAAACCATGTAATCACGCAACAGTCGTTAACAAACTAATCAAAATATAGAGGATCGTGTGCATCTGCTGGATCATCCAGTAAATGCATAATTTTTCTTCGAGTACCGATAAATACTCTGAACGATTGAGCCCATAAAACATAATTATTGCCATTCAACTTAACAGTAGTAGCAGTAAGACTTTTTAGATATAAATTCTTAGTCATGGTAGTAATTGTAGTACTAGTAGTAGATGAATCACCTGAAGTTGATGATCCCATAAAAAAAAGATGGAGAACACAAAGTATAGTGAAGTGTTTTGAGTAATAGCAGCAATAGACCTGATGCGATTTTTAAGTAAAGAAGTTTCGGGCAAATACATTTGCTGACTGTCTAAGGCAAATCTCTCTGCTGCTGCTGCGCTGCTGGCTGCACTGCTGGCTGTGCTGCTGCTGCGCGCTGCTGGCTGCGCTGTTGCTGCTGCTCTGCTGGTTGCGCTGCTGCTACTGCACCTCTGCTAGGGGTTTTGAAGGAAGCCGCCACAGGTAAGCTAGGGTTTTTTTTTGAGTGGATGGTTGAGATTGATAGATAATCGAATCACACGGTTGAGATCTATTTCTCAAATCTGCTCTGATACCATGTTAAAAGTAAAGAGAACCAAAATTCAATCTCTATATTCATAAGTCAGAGGAATATATATATTTATAGAGCTCTCAACTCCACATAAACTACTTAATAGGCGATGTGGTATTAAACTCAAATTAAACCATAGTATTTTAATCTAACAGTTAATATAGTAGCTGAGCCATCCCTCATAATCCTAACTCTAAACCTATCCATTGGCGGTTGTGATAATGATGAACTATGGAGACTGTGTATCTTTGAAAATATGGTAGTCAGTTGTTTGATGATAGTGCATTTGATAGTATGTTGGTTTCTTGGTAGTTAGTTGCGTAATCTTGTGAAATTGAAGTCATGGAGCTAGAGTATCAAGGAAAGTTATGTAGTTGGTTATTAGTGGTGAAGTTGTGTTGTTGAATGTTAATTTTTCTGGTAGTTTGTGTGAGGTTCTAGCCATGGAAACTAAAAAGATAATTCCTCAAATTACTATGCACATATTGAATGGAGATACTTATTTGCAGTTGCAGTGATCCAAGTCTTTCAAAGTTTATTTCTTAGGTCTAGGGAAGCAGCACCACCTTAGGAATGATGTACTAGAGGATCACGCTGATACACAGAAGCAAGTTTCAGTTTGAACCACAATTCTACTCTTTTGCTTTCCTCAGTTTGGCAGTGATACCTGAGGTATCACATGTTTTGGTGGTTGTGCTTGGTTTGGAATTTCCAGATTGAAATATATTTGAGACAAAGGAATATGATACGTGCTCCAGCTTAAGGCAGAGTGGTAAGAAATATTGATATATTTAGGAAATTCGTGTTATAGGACTTTTCATTATTTAGGAGTTTTCATCTTATGTCATCTAGTTTGTTTATATGTGTCCTGTCATCAATAATATTTAGGTTCTATTATTGTTATGCATACGAATATAAGACATTCATATTTTATTTTGATTAAGCAGTTTGGTGTATGTTTTTTGACCTTTTGACTATGAGTCAGTTAATTCGTGCTTGCTATCAATTTAAGGGAAAGGTGCATCTTTTTTAAACCAAGAATAGGCAGCTCACTGTTGCCTCTTCCTCTCATTTTGATGGAAGTCTTCTTACATGATTTTCATTTCCTTATTTTGCAGTTGTATTCCAATACACCTGCAGATTTTGATTTCAAACTAGAAAGGTCAGTTGCTCAACTTCTGTGCTCAGTCGTCTTCTTTTACCTTAATGTTTATACTGACTTGACTTAGACCCAGTTCATTTTCTGCAGTCTTGCCCAAAATTTCTCATCTTTATCAGAGTTTGCAGAACACCTTGCTCTTTCAGTGGATATAGTATTCCCTGTTATCCATGGTCGTTTTGGTGAGGATGGCGGTATCCAGGTTCATTTCTTGATTCCGAGGATGTAAAGATTTGGGCTGTCATATTAAATATCACCTTTTTGATAATTATATTTATATTCAATGTTGAACTTTAACCGCTCAGGAACTGTTGGAAAGATCTAAAGTCCCATTTGTTGGTACTCCCTCAGCTGAATGCCGCCAAGCATTTGACAAGGTATGTCATCTCTCATCTCCTTTTGCTTAATTCTCGTGTAGCCAAGCAAGCAAATAGAACATAATAATAACTGACATCACTCACCAAAAAAAAAAAAAAAAAAAAAAAAAGCAAAGAAATGCCTAATAAAAAATTAATATCCACTATTGCTCGTATTCTTAGTCTTGTTTCTAATTACCTAAGTTTAATTTTATTGGAAGATAGCCTTAGGCTATTTTTTTCATCACCACTAGGGAAAACTACGAACACCAAGAAAGCATTACAATTTTTAGCCACACACACAATAACAATCGTGGGTGTTGACCATGCATAACGGTGTTGACCATGTATAACTTCAATGGCTAGATAGTGATGCTAATAAAATAACAATCATGGGTGTTGACCATGCATAAGTTCAATGGCTAGATAGTGATGCTAATGTAAATCGGATATCTAGCCTTAAATATTATTAGAAAACATATTTTTTGGTATTTAAGTTTCTTAATATTTCCCGTCTAGTTTCTGCTACTGATGTTTTAGTAGCAGTAAGAGCCTACCTGTCTATCTAGGTGCTAGTCAAGGCACACCCTTGTCTGCGTAGCATACATGAAGGTACTCAGCACTATGGACTAGTTGTCCACACAGCATCCTTTAACAACCATGTTCTAATCTTTGAGGTTTGACAATCTAACGAAGTTCTGCCATTATCAGTTAATCCTCTGCATTAGTTCTCCCTCTTATCCATTTGCCCAATTGCATGTAAAAGTTGGTAAATATGTTTATCTTAACTTAAATCTTGTTTAGGTTTCTAGCAATCTAGCCTATGCAAGTTACTGCAGATTCTAATTGAGCCATTTATTATCTAATTAATAATAATTGAGCCTAGAAATTAACCATGACCTTGCCATGTTAAGTTTCATAAATAAGGAAGATAAATTTGGCCATCAAAGAGCTACTATTAGAGTTGTTCATGGATTATTGCTCAATATACTTGACCCTAAGAACTCCCTAAAGTATTATAGTTCTAAACAAGTAATTACCTGAGTCTCTTTTCCAGTAAAAGATGTTCGTCAATATATAAATGAGAGAATATCTTTTTTGCAGGATAGCCTAATATGCTCTCTTTTATTGGAATATATCCTAGAATATTATAGATTTAAATGAATTAGTTGTTAGAGTCCTTTTTTTTTTCCCAGTAAATATAGTTTCAAATGCACATTTTAACATGTAATGAGTATACGAGAAGTGGTTGAAGCCTCAAAAATGTGCCCAAGTAATGTCTGAATTGAAAATATACCAATAAACTTAAAGACACATTTATAAAGTCTAAGATATCATCAAGAAATATTGGTCTCATGGATGCGGCTTCATGATTGAAGTGTGCATGTTGTGGCAGATATTAGTACATGAATAGGTAGTTCACTTCAAGCGGGTATATTTGAATTCAGTTGGCATTAATGTTTATGTTCTACATCTATACTAATTATTTATTCTAAAATATAATTTTTGTGTTTTCTTGTGGAATAAATTAATAAATTTTCATTTAATTCAGGCCTATTATTTTCATCAGTCTTCTTATTGCTTTTCTTCTGCAGTACAATGCTTCGGTAGAGCTTGCCAGACAAGGATTCGTGACAGTACCTAGTTTTCTAATACAGGTACTACACCAAAATAACCATTTGCAAGCTATATTTGTTTCCATGCCTATTGTAAGTATTTGTATTGCATATCCTTCTGAAATTCTCAATTCTTTCTTCGTGTAGTTCTTGGGCCTATTTGTTTGCTCGCAATTATTGTTGATTGACAAGTATTATGCACGAGTGCATTTAAATATTTAGAAGTATTATATGTTTTGATCGTGGATGGATCATTTTTTGTTCACTGGTTTGCATTTAATTTTCCTTTATATTTAATAGTTTGTATTTGGCAAGGGATAAGCGGAAGGGTTTGGACTCATGGTCATTAAAAGAACACTAAAACATATGAGTTAGGCTGTGTTTGGTTTGAAACAAAATGGAAAAAAGATAAAGAAAGAGAAAATGAAAGAGAAAATAAAAGAAAAGAAGATGGAAAATGGTTTTTTTCTTAATGTTTGGTTAGTAAAAAAACATTTTCTTTTCTTTTAAATTTACCTCAAACCAAACAATAGAAAACATTTTCTTTCTTATTTTGTTTTCCTTTCCTTGATTTTCGCACAACACAAGCCAAACAGACCCTAAGAGAGTTATCATGATATGCGTTTTTAAGTGTTGTAGAATAATATCTGATTTTAAAAATATAAACGTGAAGAAGGGATCCTACATCATTAGATAAAGGATGTATTTGATTAGACTTAAGAACTTAAGGACTGTGGTGCATGAACACAGATATGGGTATTATTATTCTAAATATTGATCGCTACATTTGTATAAACCCCAAAATATTGTTTTTGGAGGGCAGACGCAGCAATACTTTGAAATAAGGGGCATATTCTTTTTTGCACATATTGGCCGATATTTGTAATATCATCTAATATAGCATCATGATATGTTTTATTTCAATTGGGTTTTTAAATTGGATACATGTTTGAGCTTAATTTTCATACCTGTAGCTGTTGCTGTTTGTAAGAAACAAACCTATATCTTTCACTTTTGCCCATAATCAATCAGATTCATGAATCTCCTCAACAGAAACTAGAAATGTCTCTCATGCTGCCGGAGAACTAAAACAACAAAGATCTACATTGGAGAGCTTTTTCAGCTTATTAGTTGCTATTCTAGACTTCAAAAGAATCAAAATTTTTTAAGGTCCGAGATTTTTCTTTCTTCTTCTTTCCTCGTTGTAACTTGCTTTATTGCTATGGCTGTCCCCTCTTTTGTCAGTGTGTCACTACTTTTGCTGCTGCTATTGCTTTTTTGTTACTGATGTTCTTGTTGCTGATTTTTTCACTTAATCTCAACTGTCTCATTCTTAACCCCAACTTATAATTTATGTTTTGAACTTATAACTGAATATATTTCATAATTTATTCTATTATGTTGTGCTTGCACGAAAATATATTGTTATAAAATGACTTTATATGCATGTTATACCACTTCTATATATAGATGACAACTAGAATGTGAGATGGCCTTTAAATTATCCATGTTATATATGTTGTACGTAAAGTTTGATATTAATGCCTGATGTAAGTGTTAGGAATTGGAAGTCGCAGCGGAAGAATTAAAATCAAAATTTTCAAATTCCGATTGTGGATCTGTCAACGGCGTTTAAATCGAGTAATAGAAAAACGTACCTTTTCTTGCGTGTTCGTCCTTTGCGTTCGATCTCAAGGAGCTAACGACTCGGATGAGCTCCCTCTACCGGTATCCACACGAATAAGAATCCAACACGAACAGCGTGCTAGCGCTTTCCACGTTTGTCCGTACGTCAGCCTTGAAGAGATCACGATCTCCTTCTCTCGGCACTTGATGTCTCGCTTTCTCTGTCTAGGGTTTCTGTTCGTGACTCTCAATCTCCCAAAAACCCACAGAAAGCTACCGTCTCCTTTTCTCTATATACGCTACGGTACTTTCTAATTAGTTATAGGATTATTGGATTTTTGAATTTAAAAGGATTAATTCGAAAATCCTTCATCTTATCAATTAACATTTAATCGATAAGATAATAAATTAAACAAATCTTATTTTAAATCTGTCCAACAGATTTAATTCAAATTATTTATTTAATTTAAATAAAGAGCCATTCGAAATTAATTTAATTTATCTTATAAATTAAATTTAAGATATCATATCCTATTAGTTTTAATTTGATATTATCTCATAAATTCAAATTTCAAAACTAATATGATATCTTTCTGATTATGTTAACTGTAAAATCTGATTTATCACATAAATCTGAATTTTAAGATTAACACAAAATTATAATATTATAATATATATATATATATATATATTATGATACATATATTTATCAAATAAATATATATTATATATATATATAATTCATTAATCCTTAGAATAAAAGATGCATTCTTTGAATTTAGACATATCTTTAGATTCAATAAATATGGACACTATAGCTCGTGTTGGGCTATTCTTGTGTATGACCCTGTAGGCCCATATGAAGTTGGTAGTGGGCCAATGATGCCATTAACCCACAAGTCGCAAGTGGCCTCTAGCAAGACATTACAACTACCCAATTCATATGAGGATCGATGATCCGTTGCAACCTGTAATGTGACCATATCACGTCCCCTTTATCACACGATATTCTGGTCAATCATGAGGCACGGAAAACGTCATCCTCCTTTCGTTGACCATTACTTTCCCGATTCTTGAGTAGACTGACTAATATAATGGAAACTCATTTCCATCGTAGTATGGCCATACATTTTCTCAGTCTTACTCATCGGGGGGCCCAGTAATATCTCTCCACTAATGTGAGGGACAAATTCCATCTTGACTACTCACATTCCTCTGCATGCAAACCACTAAACTCGATCATAGCCTTTATGATCATCCGGTTAAAGATGACTTTTGACTATGTCAAAAACTAATGATTTTCATGTAGGAATCTATGATAGTCTCAGGTCTAAGGGCATAGTGACATGGTTACATATGAGATAAGCTTATAACTTGATCCATGCAGCTTTCTCATAGCGGGTCAGTCCAGCACCTTGAACCCTTTCAAGTGCCTGTGACTTTGACTCGTATCTCTATAACTAATCAAAGTCACACTAGTCTTATTTCATTTCTGTTCCCACAGAAATGACCGACCAAGGACGTTTAGGAAAAAAAAACTGTTTTATCCAAGGATACAATTATCATATTGAACACGCAAATTATATGATAACAATAGGAGAAATTTATTAAATCACAATGTACAACGTACAATGATTGGCCCTAGGGCACAATTTCCAACAGTAAGCTCGTATCCTTGATATCTGCTATCTGATAAGGAAACCCCCATCCCTTATATATCCCAGTATTCAAATTTAAAGCCTTGATGGGTATGACACGATACAAACACGGAGATACGAAATTTGTTTAAGAAATAGAAATTGAGTATGGCCAGGATTTGGAAATTTTTTGTATAAATATAGTTATGATGCTTGCATATACATGCACAATATGTAGGTACAATATAATTGTACGAGGATAAGGCAAATTCAAAATATTACCAATACATTGTGAATGCAATATTAATAACACTTACGTGTACGAGTGTTTTATTGTTCAATGTTTCCGATATGCAAAATATTTTTTAATTGTCTAAATTGATAATTTAATGCATACTAATATTTTTTTACTAGAAAACTTGACATATTGTAAATATGATGCATATGCAAATCAAATAGAATCATTAACCAAATCATCCATAAATTCGATTTTAATCTTTTAGTCTTAGGTATATCTGTGATGCATTTTCGATACGATGCAAAGTATAAATATGTCAAAAGAAGTACCCTAAATGTATCTGGCCAAGTATCAAAGTATTGGAGTATAATGCAATATGGGTACGGCCCCTCCTTTGAAGTATCAATGATATATAGATTTTAAATATGTCAAAAGATTCATTAACCTATCATTTGTATATTCGATTTTAATCTTTTAGTCCTAGGTATATCATGTGATACGTTTTCGATACGTTGCAAAGTTTAAATATGTCAAAAGAAGCACCCTAAATGTATCTGGCCAAGTATCAGAGTGTTGGAGTATTGGATACATATTACAGCCCCACCTTTGAAGTATCAATGATATAAATACAGGCCATAAGGATGTAAATACGTTAGTTGATTAATATTTCAATTGCAATTTTAGATCCCAAAGGCTCAAAGAATTAGCATTAAAAGTTTGTAGAAATGTTTTAGATACTACTATGTGAGACACTCGAGTTCAAACCACAAGTACTGAGTTGAATCCACCCCTTATAATTGGGATTTGTTACTTGTAACTCGCCAGTTTTCCTCTTCAAGTCTTACAATTGATATCTCTTGCTCTCTCTCTCTTTCTCTCTATCCAAGTTATTATTATTAGGCTCGACTTTGATACATAGCAGCTACATTCACATACATAGTCTACATTCACATACATAGTTCAACCAATCCACTAGGAAAGTTGGAATTCCATAGCTTGTATCCTTCATGCCAGGCTTCATGAGCCAACATCCTGCCAGTTTTATATGGGAAGCTCTCCCAAGAGGCACTTTCTCTAGCATACTCTTCTCATCCTTAAATAATGGCCGAACACTGATGGCATTTGGTGGTTTATGTAAAGTAGCATCGATGATGAGAAGAGAATCAGCCTCCACCATAGACGGGTATTGGGGAAACCATTTTACCATCTTAACACTCTCCAAGAGTCCCTGAAACTCTCCCTTTATCACATTACTTCTCACCACTGGATAATACCCAACAAGAAGAACGTTCCCATACACTTCTGCATCACAAACACAAATGCAGAGCCCTCTTTCAGCCAACCTTCATCAGAATTGAGCTTCAATTCCCTTTCCTCCAGCGGCAGCCATATGAAGTAGTACAGCTCCCTGCACTGCCAATTCCACCCCAAACCCCACTCCACCCCACCCCCGTGCCACCCCCAATGTTCCAATTCACACACTCTAGAATGTTAGACATCCACATCTGCATTTCTAGAAACAATTTGTGGGGACAACTTCCAATTGAAAAAGAGATTGTTTCAAGCTCCCCAAATATTGCACAATACATAAATCAGATCTATTGCTCTTCACTCATCATCTTTTTCCCGTGTGTCTATGTGCAATTGGAGTCACTGTAGAGGCTTAATTACAGGGGAATAAAATATTTTTCACCTTAGGAAGCAAATGAAAGGAAAAATTGATATGCCAATTGCCAGTTTGTTTCAATCAAAATGATGTCATAGACATGCCCTTAGTTTCAATCAAATACATCAAAGACTTTATGTCTTTCATATTGGTTTAAAATTTCTTACTTTCTCGTCTTATTTCTGTCTTTTTTCTTCAACTCAAGAGTAGTATTCTAGGGAGTGAAAACAAATGACGATATAGATCATATATATAGCAGGAGATGTATCAAACCTCTGATTGTCTAGAACATTATACCAAAAAGTCTCAACCATCTTTGAGATATATATCCTAGACTGATTTCTTATACAAGTAAATACTTAGTTATTTTTGAATTTACAATTCGTTGCCTTTTGCCACCTGACTGTTGGATATACCATTGAATATTCCCATGTGATTTTCACATGACCAATTTTTAGACATTCTTACCCTCAATCTTAATCCATTGACTCTCGTCACTCAATTATCTTCCTTACTTGTCCATTTCTTTAATCATCTTAACATACTCAACCCTATCCTTGAAATAATTTAGAAGAAAGTTAAATGAACTAAAAACTAAAGAAAAAATATAAAAGAAAAAAGAAGAGCCTATCAAAAAGTTTTTATGTTGCAAAGAAGACTTTTATTTTCATGATTCTCATTGATTTGTTACATTTTTAATTTTGTGCCTTCGCATCTTTGAACCTTTACCTATTCTTCAGATTTCTTATTTGGAATCTGATCTCTTGGTATTAGCACTCTTTTCAGCTTTGGTTGCATGGAGAAACTTTTCTCATCTAGTCATAATGGAATATTGTTATAATTAATGAAAAAGTGCAATATCAGGAACTGTTGAATTGCACTGTGAGTTTTTGTCGTGTTAGACTTGGATCATAAATAATTTTCTGGAAGCTACTTAATTAAGTTTGCATCTGTTCTATTATTGAATATATTGATGCATTACTTACTGTGTCAACTATTTTTTTCTACTATAATAATTTTAAATAGCAGTGCTTTACTGCAAGTTTGTTTATTATGGGAACTTGGTCTATTTGTTAATTATATAACCCATTGCTCATATAATTTGGGTGGTACTATTTCCATATCATCATTCTGCATGAGCGAAATAACATACAATATACCATTCTTATTTATGTCTTCTCCAAAAATACGTGGACAATTTACCTTCTTTTTCTCTTTTCTTCATTCTGAAATATAAGGTTTATGAGTGTATTAATCATACATGATCTAGTTGAATTTATGAAATCAAGATCTTTCAAAGTCCCTGCAAAAGTAGAAGTTAAGATATTGGAAATTTTAACTAACTGGTGAATGGCTTGGAAGTTAGTTCTTTTTTTCACCTTTGATTGGGCATGCCTAGGTTGAGCTCACCATCTCTATTTTTGTTTTTCTTCATGAGCTTGTAAGTTGGTCATCTTAATTTTGTTTCAACCGGACCAGGAAAACCATGCTGAAAAATCTGAACTGGTAAAGTGGTTTGAAAGCAATGAGTTGGACAAGGCTACAGGAAAAGTTGTGGTAAGGCATCAATTAGATTTCTTTGAATTTTACAGGAACTATTCCAAAAACTCGAATCTTGATTGATGTTTGTGTGTTTACAGGTCAAACCAGCAAGGGCTGGATCTAGCATTGGTGTTACCGTTGCCCATGGCATTGACGATTCTATTAAAAAAGCTCTAAATATCATCTCAGAGGTAATTCTTGGAAGTGGTTGAATTTATATAAAACTGTGGAAGGAACAACATATTAATCTAACTTGCATATTTCTATGTCTAACAGGGTATTGATGATAAAGTTCTCATTGAGTTTTTTCTAGATGGAGGCAGTGAATTTACAGCTATTGTCCTTGATACTGGGATGGGAACTGACTGCCAGCCTGTTGTTTTACTCCCAACAGAGGTACATCATCCTTTTGCATTTTGTGAATTTGTTTTGTAACTGTCAGTAAAGATCATATCCCTTAAGATGAAGTCATCAATTGGACTGGGTTTTCTGAAAATTTTTGCCACAAAATTTGTATTCTCCTAGTTGTTGGGACAAGGTTTTATAACATTGCTATGACCAAGATAACCATGTCTTTTTTTATGTTGGAGTTGGCAGTTGTGTTCTCTATTATTCGAAACTCACTTGTAAGAGAAGTTTCCTTAATTACATCCATCTTCTTTATTTTCCTATGTAGTCTCCTCTTGTCAGACCTTTCAACCAAGTCTAGTCACTTGTTACATTATCAACGTGAAGATTAAACTTGGCAAAATAGTAGCCCCTTATATAGTATGTGCCATCAAATTATAAGCCTATCAGATAAAATGAAGTCCTTTATTAATTTATCAGAATCTATAAAGTTCTTTAAAAACCAAGAAAATCTGCATTTGAATCCTCCACGAAGAGGAGATATAAACATCCTTTGGCTCTTGAAAGAAGTAAGCAATATTATTCAGGGAAAATTAGGTTCAAACCCCCAGTTTAAAAGCTATTTATTTCCATTTAGCTATTCATTGTTGTAAAAGGTTGTAAAATTTTCATAACAAGCTCCATCAAATTCTTCCAAAAAAAGTTGCCTTAATTTTCTTTGATCTAGCTTCGCTATGTATGATCAGTTCATAATTCAACATCTCAAATGTCAACTTCACTTGGCAGTTGTTATTCCTATTCATACTCTTACATGAGTATTGACCTCGTGACAGAATAAAACTGGAAATTCAAAACAAAATAGGCTCCATCACAATTTACAAGATATGCAAATAGGATTTCCATTTAGGATTAGTATGTCTTTGAAAAAGTGTTGTTTCTGAAGTTTATTTCAAATTTTATCATCAGTATAAGCTGACAAGGATGAGCCCTCTTTCATTAGCAGCAGTTTGGGGAGTTTTTTTGGAAGTTTTTTCGTTCTTTTTTTTTTTTTTTTTTTGGGTTTTGGGGGGTGTTCCATCTAATGCATATGAAGTTGGTAGAAGTTCAAAAACTTTTACCGTTTTATAAATAACTTAATCTTTCATGTTTAGTTGACCTTCTTTCCCCCTAGTATTTATTGTGTCATTCTTTTTGGTGGTTTCAAGGGTAGAGTGCCAACCTTAATTTTCTGGCCTTTACACTATTTCCTCGATGGAGATTTTTTTTTTTTCCTTCTCTTCACGTCTTTGCAGAAATTCTATTAAATCATGAAAACTTCTCTGATCTATAGGGATGACCTTCTAGTATTATGTGATGGCAATTATAGCATAGTTTCAACCTATTTTGAGTGTATGAAGTGGTCTAAGGGTTTATAGAGAGGAGGGGGGGGGGGGGGGGGAGGGGGGGGAGAGAGAGAATTTAACAGTCTCTCCTGCATGGGGAATAAGGTTACCAATATTTGTTTGTTGTTGTTGTTGTGTGTATGCGTGTGTGGATGTTGGTTGGGTTTTATGTGGTGGTGGTGGTTGGGGAGAAGGGGAATGTGCAGGCCACATTTTTTAGCACTGGGTTCCTTTCCATTGAGTGCTAGCAATTTGTGATTCCTGCAAGTGGATTCCTTTCTAGTCAGTGCTGAAAACGATGAGTTAAAGAGTTGTTCGCCATAAAAATATGCTTTCTGTATGAGGTCATGTAATCATCCTTGCCAGTAGTAGGATACTGCTGTTGGCTTGGGTTACAAAATAGTTCTAATGACCAGTGAGAGGGGACTATAGATATTACCTAGGAGTGGTGTTAGTTATTTAATTTTTGGTGAACCTTTCCTTCTCCCTTTAATTTTTTCCTCCTTTAAAGGATTGGAGTTGGAGTTATGTAAACTTAGTGTTTATCTTGAGATGAAGGAAATTTGAACTCTAATATATTAAAACCTACAAATTTCCCTGCCTTTCCTGGAACAGATATTAAACTTTTAAAGTTAGTTAAAGAATGTAGTTGTTTCAGTAAACAATTCAGTGGATGCATTTAATTCATTTTTAGAAACCAACTGATTTGACTTGTTAAGTCATGGTTATGTATTTTAAGTACCCAATTCATTATGATGCCTAATTCTTTATGATTATTGCTTAAGTGTATTTGGCACTTTGCATTGCTGCCATGCCCATGGCAGCATAAAGATTATACTTATTTATTATGTAAATGTTTCATAAGTATGCCTTAGGATCTCTTACCAGGTAGAACGAAGCTCTCTAAATAACTTCTGAAAATAGCTTTGGGAATTTCTTTGATATTCAATAATATTTCTTCCAATGGCAGGTGGAGCTTTGTGGTAATAATGATGTTAATGAGGACACAATCTTCAATTACAGGAGGAAATATCTTCCAACACAGCAGGTTTGCTTAAGTTTGTTGCTGGATACTGATATGGGCATATATTGCTGTGGTACCTAGATACTTGTTCTAATCTTTTATGAGGTTCATTGCTATATTTGCTTCATAGGGGCATGGATCATGTGATTCATATATGACATAACCTTTTTCTCTAAGTTAATATGATAACTTTGGGACTTTTGCCACCTGTTCATGGGGTCAAATAGCTATTCTGCTTGCTAGTTTATAATTCCAGAAACTTTAAGGAATGAAGTCAACTTCGCTGTATCCCAAACTTCTTTCCTTTACGGAACTTAGAGGAAAGTACTGTTACAGACCTGGAAAAAGATATAGGTTTGGCTGAAAATATGACTTATTATATCGTAACTGGTAAATTGAACTGCTTATAACTTCTTATCTATTGATCTTATTATTTTTAAAATGTAAAATAGAAACTCTTTAAAGATAGACCTGGTTCTCGTATATGAAAACCCACTCTTTTTCAAAATCTCCGTTCCTTATCTAGCCATTTAACTTGGCTGATAGAAACTAATGTAAATTCAAAAGCCTAATAGAACTGAGTATATGCAACCATATTGTCCTAAAAAAACCCAATACCTAGATTAGGATATAAAATTTAATAGCCTGCAAAAGTCCATAAAGGTATACATATAGTCTACACTCTATATCAGCCTTCAAATTCATTTCCTTTGTGGAAAATCACTAGAAAAAGGAGAATCAATTCTGTTTCTACCAAGTATCTAGCCCATGAATTCTGCTTGTTTTCTACATCTGTGAAAAGAGGAGAGAAGAATGTTACCTCATCCAACTTCTTCTGTTATGTTTGGCTGCATATTTTTCGGTTACTTTCCTTTCATGTTTGCTGATATGACTATTAAAGCTTATGTGAAAGCAATATGTTAGTTGCAAGTAAAACCTTAGGATCTTATCTCATGGACCATAGTTAAAGAAAGGTCTAAAGTTTGAACCTAGACTTGATTTAATGACTTCTAATTGGGGTTGTGGTTCTCTACTTGTTTGCTTGTTTGTTCCTTATCCCCTATATGAATATGGAACCTAATGGCTAGAAACCCCTCATTTTTTTTAAATATGGGGTTTTGCTTGGGAGTATGGAAGAGATGAGATCAGATCTTATGTTTGCATGATGGTTACTCCCTTAATTCAGGAGCAAAGTGTGATATTATTACTTATAATATTTTTTGAACTTCTTAATTTACCCTCAATGCTAACTCCTCTCTTTCTGGGTGTTTTGAGAAGTTCGGAGAGACTTAAACCCTAACTCCTGCCTATTTCGCAATTTTCGGACAACACAAATCATGTGAATTTTTTACATCTTTTCTTCTATATGTCAAGTGCAACTCTTGATATCAAATTATACTTTTTTATTTGCTTTCATATATGAAACACAGATATAAGCTAAAGAAGAATCTGTCTCTGATATGATCCGGCTCTTTTGCAATAGAGGCTTAAAATTGGTCCAATAAAAAAAAAAAAAAAAAAAAACCTATAAGATGCTAAAAAAAAAACACAACCTGCAAGTTAAATCTCTTTTGATCTTTCTCACTTCTTCTCCTTTCGAGTTTTACTTTCTCCTACCCACGTCAGTGACCTCGACTAAGTCGTTCACGACAATGACGATACTCCAACGACCTTCCGATGATGTTCTAACAAAGACAAGGATGCTCTTGCAATCTCGACAACCGCTGCTTCCTCATCCAGGAGTAGGATGTTTTTTCTTTCTTTTCTTTTTTTTTTTTTTTTTTTTTTAATTTCTTTCTTCCTTTCTACCTTGCTTAAGCATATTGTGTGATTTGGGTTCGATTTTCATATCGGGAGTACAATTTAATGTTTCCTTTAGGGATTTGATTTCTAAGGTTTAGTTTGGAGCTTTTTTGATTTCGTATGCAAATTAGAGGACTTTTTAGTGGGTTTAGTCATATTGATGGTTTTTTCTTTCTTTAACATTTCTTGATGACCCTTGAATGTGAGTACTTATTTCACTCTTTTTTTTGTGAAGTTATTCTTATTTCCAATAATGTACCTAAAGCCTTTAGCCAAAGCTGTGAAAATTCTTACGTTCACCTATTGATTGCCTGGAATTTAAAATTTTAGAAAGTAAAACTTGATTCTTTGTTGATTCTTATGAAGATAGTTGATGTTAATCGACATGCTAGTTTTTTTTTTTTTTTTTTTTTACTGATTATCGGCTGAAATTTAAGTTGGAACTGTTTTCTTTTTGTATTTATAGAAACTTCTCCTTTATGTAGCTTGTCAAAGTTCAGCTGATTTTTTGATGTCTGTAATTCTAGCAATCCTGGTTGTTGTTCCTAAATCCATTCTTTTTTTTGGAAGTTTAATTTCAGATTTTCTAGATACCTGTTTTTAAGTTTGTAGCTCTAGCAAGCCTGTATTTCCTGGCTCCATTTGTTGTGTGGAAGTTTAATTTCTAGAGGACCTTTGGTTGTTATTCTCTTGTGGCTGGAAATTCTTGACCATGTGGCTTACCGATTTATAGAATTTCCTTAAATTAAATCTATGAATTCATTCTCCATAGGTTGCTTACCACACCCCTCCACGTTTTCCCACCGATGTCATTGAATGCATAAGGGAAGGAGCAGCTTTGTTGTTTCAGCGTTTCAGATTACGAGATTTTGCCAGGATTGATGGTTGGTTTTTACCTTCTCATGTAAATGTGCTTTCTTCTCCAGAAAGTGTTGGTAAATTTGGAAAGACTAAATCCGGTACCATCATTTTTACTGATATTAACTTGGTAAGTTGTAATTCTATTGTGGTTATGGTCAAACATTATATTTCATGTAGTGTTGGTTTCCCCCCCCCCCCCCCCCCCCCCCCCAAATTTGTGTTGTGATGATATTTACTTGATCCTATTATACTTGTTGTTCTTGTGATTACTATTACTAGATAAGTGGGATGGAGCAGACCAGCTTTTTATTTCAGCAAGCCTCTAAGGTACCTTCCAAAATTTTCAATTACGATAATTATTAACATTCAACTTAGCTATCCTTGATATTTGATGTTTAGTCATTATCTCTTTTTTCTAACATGGTTCTTGAGGACTTGATATATGTTTTTGACATTGTATTTAGTACTAGAGTTATTGTAGAAAAGAGTTGTACCTTTATTTTGATAGATTTGGAAATACATTAGAAAACTAATGCAGTGATTAATATACTAATAGATTTAGAAATTAGTCTAATACATTTATTCTTAACACTCTCCCTCTCATGCTAGAGCATATGTATCAGTTATGCCTAACTAGTTACAAAGGTCAGAATAAATTTTTTGAGAAAAAGCTTTAGTAATATTGTCATCAAACCTGATCGCTCAAAGTAACATACGAAGGGATGATCTTCTCATGCAAAACCATGTTGAAATTACAATCTAACTTCAATTTGTTTAGTAGGCTCATGTATCAATGGTTTATTGTTTATTAGCATTAGCAAAAAGCAACTTGATTATCATAATACATTACCACAGTTCTGCGGCAAAACCACCCATCTCCTTATGTGTTGAGTCCACATCATCTCACAGATATGAGCTATAGCTTGGTGTTTGGCTTCAGCTCTAGATCACATAACAACACTTTCTTCTTTTACTTTTTCATATAGCCAAATTACTAACAAGAAACAATAATCACTATTAGATAGCTTATCAAGAGAATCATTAGCCCAATCAGCATAGCCAACATCTAAATAAGGAAAAGGCTGATAAACTGAGCCTTTACAAGAGCACCTTTGAGATATCTCAAAACCTAAGATGCAACACTCCAATATGGCCGATCTGGAAACTGCATAAACGGTCTCAGTACTTCCACAATAAAAGTAATATTTGGTTGAGCGAGTTTTCTAATCAATCTTCTATGCAAGCCAAATCAACAGAAGGCCCATATTTGGATCCATAGGCGGTGTTAATGGGCTTCATTCCCAACATGTATGCCATTCAAGTAGATATGACATTCCCATGAGACAAAGTGTGGCCTTTCTTTGGTCTGGCCACATCTACCCCATAAATTAACATAAAACATCAAGATTTTTCTTATGGATATGAACTCAAGTAAGACTTTAGATTAAGAATACCTTGATGATCATCCCTAGTAGCAACAATATTGTTAACATTACACAACAAGAATAGTGGTTCATGTAGATGCGTGCTACACAGACGAAATGATCAGAAGAGCTCTGTTTAAATCCATATTGTACAACAGCAATCTTGAATTTATCGATCCACTTCTGTTCAGAATGCTCCATACCATAAATAGCATTCTCATGTTGACAAATCTCTTGAAACTCACCCTGAATTTCATAGTCAGTTGCCTAGCCTATATACTTCTTTTTGACCATGCAAGAATAATATTTGTTATCTAGCTGATACTGGCCACTGCTTGACTGTAACAACAAAAAGAAACAGAGTGCAAGTGCTACTGGAGAGTCTCAAAGTAATCAGTCTCATAAGTCTGTGATAACCTTTGGAAACTAACTTTGTTTTCAATCATCCAACATGCCCATCTGGAAGATGTTTTAGGCTTTTAGCATATGCGCAACTACCACCAAGCTATTTTCCAGTAGGCAAAATAACTTGCTTCCATGCATGTTTTTTTTTTTATATAAAAATGTTAAATAACTACTTTATCATCCATAGGACTTCTCCATCCAGGATCCACATATTATCAAATGATTAGAAGCAGTCACAGAAGACAAAGCCAAGTCAAAGTAGAATATCCTGAAGATATATGGGAGAAAGACTTAACTTTATGGAAATGTTCAGTACAAAAGCGACTACCTTTCCAAGGAGTTATTGTAAGAATAGAATAGAACTTTCAACTAAAAAAGCAGATCGATCAATATTAGACTTCGCAGAATTTTCATCCATGTTTTTCTTTCTATTTTTTGACAAACAACGAGCAACTAGGGATTAAAAAAAGTTAAGATAGAGATATTTAGACAAGTTTATAACCCCCAAGGCTATATGACTCTTACTTTCTCACCTATCCACTCGGTCCCTTACACAGAAATACTAAATATCCTTCTAATCATAGTATCAACTAACTCTATGCTAATCTACATGTAAGAGAACTATGTTCCAATATTCATGAGAAACTGACAAGAGTATGCCTTAGGTTGGAAGGAATAGTGGAAGAAGGATTCTTTAGATGAGCATTTGCGAACACATTGATATTGACAAGTATTAAGATTTGTGTGATGTTGAGATTTTCGTGAGGTGTAATTGCTCAGATACCATCTTGTGGTAGAAAAGGGGCATCTGACTCTCAATTGTTGTACTTTATTTATATAGATTAGAAAAATACATTATGAAACCTGTAGAAAGATTAAAATAGAGTAAGTAACAAAATTAATATCTTTATTCTTAACGAATTTGTGTTATTCTTGGGTTGTGCCTTGCGAAGCTTCTAGAAGGGAACCAATAGCAATATTTGATGAGTGCTAGCAATAAGAAGTAAAAAAACGATCATATACGAAAAAGTTGTATGAGATAGTAGTGAACATGTAAAGAATTTGCTTTAGCCTCCCAAGATTTAGAGGTTCTGCATCAATATAATATGCCAAATTCAATCCAAACTTCGATGCTTCCTTTCATGAATGAGTTGCATGTGTTGAAACCAAGGTTTCAAATATCGGCCGATATGTATTGGTCATATTATATCTGATTTTTAACTATTTGTTTCGATATCTCCCTTTTAATATTAATATTGATCTTGAATATTGGGAATCGACCGATATACTCTTCATATTGTTAAAGTTATCTCAACTGATGTGAAATGGGGAAATCTAGCAGTGAATTGTAGCAGTGGGAGAAAGAATGATGTATAAGAAAGAAAAAAGTAGAAATTATCTCCTAAATTATGTTTGTTGAAGAATTACATTCAAATATGTGAATTCCTCACTTGTTAGTCAGAACTGATTGAAGGCTAATTGGAGATTGAAAGTGTCGAAGTTCCATACTTAGCTATCGAAGCTTGTCAATGGGGTCATTGTGGAGGAGATTCATCTTTGACGAAGCAGGGGGAGGGGGAGAGAAATAGAGAAGAGGAGATTCTAGGACTTTGCCTAGCATTGTTTTTTTTTTCCTCCTTTGCATATTGAGGGACCAAAATGTGAGAGGAAAGCATGGGTTTGGTCAAGATTAGGTCGGAATCCACGGCTAACATTAATATATATTAACGAGGTGAGATTAGGTTAGGTTCAGATTTATCCCACACGGCCCATCGACAACCTATCAATGTTTTTGATAAGTTGGTTTTGGATCTAATTTAAACTCTCCTCGGTTGAGTTAATATAATTTTCTAGTTGAGCTGTTAAGTCTAATTTTGATTTAAGAAAATCCATTGAGCATTAAATTTTTTGTTAATTTTTTAAAAATGATAATTATTTTTAGCTTTTTTTTTAAAACAATTAATTTAAATACATATAAATTTTGATATACTTTTTTTAGATATTTGAAAAAATTAAAAGAAAGTTATAATGTTATCAAATATTTGAAATCATATGACTGTTATTCTCCATAGGGTTTATTCCGGTACTCAAAAATATCTATCGATACCGACAACGATTTTGATAGTGAAACCTTAGTTTAAACTGTTTTATTATAGGTCATTTATTTTTATAGAGATGATTATGTGCTATGAAGTATAGATATAGACACGAGACTTAAATACAACACGACACGGATGAAGCACACGACAATCTCTAAAAAAATGACACAAGAACGTGACAACATAAATATGGCCATGTTTATACATGTGATATATATAATATATATACATCAAAACTCGTAATTGTTACATATTTTCTTTGAAGTAAAAGAAGCATAATAAAGAATCTTAAGGATTAAAATATATATTCTAATCATCTAACTATATTAAAGAAAAGAATTCGAATTCAACCCAATAACAAATACCTTTAATAAAATATTTGAAGTTTCTATCTTTGCAAAACATTTGGAACCTATTAGCTCAGTATCCCTTTTTATGTCAAAAGAATTTATGTATTTTTAGGCAATGTATGGCTCCATACTACTTAACACACGATTTCTATGACTTCTTTAAAACATACATGACTTTATATGTGATTTGTATGATTTTTTGAAAATGGACATGGCTCTGAACATAAGTTTTTGAATTTCTAAGTTCAGATAGTTTCTATAATGTCCAATATGTATCAACCAATGTTGTGTAAGTGTCAATGTTCGATACATCTGTCACGGACACAGGACTACCCAATTCAGTTGTCATGTTAATATTGCATCCATACACAAAATCTGTGAAGCACAGACACATCACTGTGATGTGTACATGCTTCACAGATTATGTGTATGGATGCAATATTAACATGACAACTGAATCGGGGAACTCTGTCACTGAGGTGGACTCTTTATTAAGTCAAGGACATGTTTTTCCGGAAGACAAATTATTGTCGTATATTAGAAGAAGGATATGTATTTTATCATGAAGACCGATGTCTGTGTTCGCTTGAAGGAAAAATGAAGACACTCCTCCTTGAGCAGGACTTCCGCATGCGTGGCAGTTACTTAAATATGATTCTAACCGCAGCTCATTTCTGGATCAAATATTTTATGTGGTTGATTAGCAGTTGACTCAAAGATTGATCATGATATGTAAATTTATTTTATGGGATTAACAATTTTATATGACAACACAGTTATTTCAAAGCGTTTCTAATGTGCTATTGTGCTAAAAGATATCTTCTCCTTATTTGCAGGTTGGATTTTCTCATGCAAGCATACTTCGTACAGTTATTCAACGTGCCTGCCTGAGGTTTCCTTCTCTTAAACCATGTAGAAATGCGTGGAATGCATTAGCTAGAAGATTAAAATCTATGAAACCTGCTAAGATTAATTCTAAAAGTCAAGGGGCTCAGACGGTGTTTGTTATTTTTGGAGGAGGCACTTCTGAACGGCAGGTGTCTCTCATGAGTGGCACAAACGTATGGCTGAACTTGCAAGCTTTTGATGATGTAAGCCCCCCAAAGCTTACTGATAGCTTAGATTGTAGTAATGAATCTTTCTGCTCCTGTTACTGATATCTGTCAATGATAACTTTAGTCAATCACATAGCTAAACCTTTTTTCTTCAGTGATACTACTATATTCTACGGACTAGACGGGTTTCAGACCAAAAAAAAAAAGAAAAAAAAAAGCATTTAATAAAGAAGAATATTACGTAGTGGGGGAAGCTAATAATTAGTACTTATATTGCTTAAGATATCTTCTTTAATTAAGTGTAGCTTTTGTTTTTATTTTGGCATTTCTTTTAATTGTTTCCGGTTTTAGTCAATATGACCATTGTTTTGTTCTGATACAGTTTCTCTTTCCTTTTGTGTCGCATCTGCATGTGTTATTTCAATGATTGTGCTTGAGCACATGATGCACACATGGCTTCTTTGTGGATTGATCCTAAATTCAGCAATATGTTTTCTTGTGTCTTCAGCTTGATGTATTTCCATGTTTGCTTGCCCCTACAAATGAATATTTGTCTACTCAGCAGCTGGACATGGGCCATCATTCTCATTCTAGAACTGTTTGGTCTTTACCGTAAGTTTGTATTTCTATTGATATTGATCATCGCCATTAATTATATTTACCTTTTCAAATTGTGCCTTTTGTGCTCAAATGAAGTGTCAAACTCAAGTTTCCATGCAATATTTCACTGTTCAAAGTTTATTAATATTGCAACTTATTTTAACGTTGGGTAAATTCTTTTCTTTGTACTTTTATAGATCAATATTTAGGGTCATTTATTATATATATTCACTAAATATAGCATGAACTGTAGGAGGACAGTGTTTTAAGGAGAACTTGATTTCATCAATAAGGTGTTCTCATCTGTGACACATTAAACATACATAATTAAGGATTAAATACCGAACATATTTGCTTGAAGGCAGATCCTTTTGCATCCCTTTGAGTTTCTTAGTTTTATACATAATCAAATTCCATTTGTTTGCGACAGTTATTCTCTTGTGCTACGTCATACCACAGAGGAAGTACTGGATGCATGCATAGAGGCTATTGAACCAGCTAGGGCTGCACAAACATCTCATTTACGAAACTGTGTGATGACTGAGCTTGCAGAAACACTTAGCAAACACAATTGGTTTACTGGTTTTGATGTTGTTGATGAACCACCAATGAAGTTCTCACTGGAACAGTGGATCAACCATGCTAAGGAATCTCAAGCAATAGTGTTTATTGCAGGTTTTTCCTCCTTCTCTACCAATTGCATTTTATTGATTTTTCTTGTATATTTCTCTCTTTGATTCTCATCACTTTTGATAATTAAATTAGAGATGAGTTTGGAAGCCATCTTGACATATTTAAAATGGCCAAATGTTCTCTTCTACTTTCATTTACAAGGGATTGCACATGTAATAATTATTATCATTATTGTTTATGAATTCATTTATTTGTATTTCCCTTACCTTTTATGAAGGATGTATACTTCGTATGCATAACTGAAATACAACTGTTAAATATCCAAAAAGTTTAAAGCCGATAGGTTATGTGCTACCAATATATGTGAAGCAAACTTAACTAATGTACCCACTTGTGGGTCTTTGAATCCAGGACCTCTTAGACCATGGTTCTCTACTATGTCAGATGATCACTTGCTCTAAAGTTTCAAGTCTGGGTTAATAATTCTGTCAATCAAACTTAAAAATAAATATTGCACAACTCTGTTAAGAAGCTTGTGTTAAATGCATGTCCAAAGGGACTCGCCTTGCCTCCTTTTGCTGGTTCTTAGGAATTTTATATTATTATCCATTTAAGAAAGTTATCCATCACATCAATCAAAGTGTTAATGTATGTAACTTTGGTATATACTACATAGAAATTAGTTCCAAGGAGTATCTGTGGTCTGGAATACATAGCAACCTTATCAATTATAGCATATAAGCTACAGGCGTTATTCACTTTGCACTGTGAACCCTTGTAAAGTATATGCTTCCACATTAATATCAATTAACTTAGGAGTAAGATTAGGTTTTGTATAAGCATTCAGTGATAACTGATGATCTTAACAGGCATAATTGGCGAAGAAGGATCCCTAAAACTACCCTGTATCTTTGACAAGGCCGGATACTACCCAGATCATTATTGTCATGTAGTTGATGTTGGTTTGCTACTTCTACTATTATTTATTGTCATGCCTGCTTAATATGATACTGCGAGTTTCAGAGCACTATTTTATTGGCCTTCCAATTTTAACATCCATTAATATCAAAGTTATAGGTTCTCTGATATGTATCATGATCATAATTTTTGTAAACATTAATATCATCATACTATTATCCTTGTCATATCAGCATGGTATAATATTTTTTTTTCAGGAGCACTATTTTATTAGATGGTAGTAAAATACAAATCATATGTTATCATCGTTAATAATCGTAGTTATAAATGCATCCTTGTCGTCGTCATCCTTATTATTGTTGCCACCATTATACATCTAATATCTTTTCCCTTCACAGTGGGCCTTATTTTGAAGGATGGCTTGACCACCAAAACAGGAAAAAAAAAAAAAAAAATGACGCCGTAGAGAACAAAGTGCAATTATCGGTGCTTATTTTCAGCAAGCAGTCTTTTTGTGTTGTTAATGATTATGTTAGTTTAGTCAATTCTCATGCTTCAGATCTGCTATGGTTATTCCTTTAGCAGAAATATTGCACTATCTCCTTCAGGCACAGTAGACTGTCCCATCATATTTATGAAATAATTAGACGTTAATGCATGTCCTCTAGTGGGTAGAATAACTAATTTAAGTTTTCAATTCTCTGTCTATAATCATCATCATACAAATCTGTTGATTGCAATGTAAGAGGATAATCAAAACTGTCAATTGAATTCTTTCATTTCTTACTAAGATAATGAGAGAGAATTACAAACTTAAGTATCTACAGAAGCATTAAAATTCAGTAGTATGCATTTCTAAGCAGTATTTGCAATGTTATCACTGTTGCTGACATAAAGGGCTGTTTATTTTTAAGAATAGTACTTAATTTTGATGAGGGACCTTTGATTTTTCATGTCACAATAATTTACAACCATCATAAATTATTGCAATGACAGTGCATGGTGGTATTGGTGAGGATGGTACCCTCCAGACTTTGTTGGAAGCTGCAGGTGTTCCTTATACAGGTCTAACCTACAAAATTGTTTTCATTTTCTTATGTAATCATCATTATGTTCTAGTTAAAACTTTTACTGAATCTTATTCCGTGCAGGTCCAGGACCTGAAGCTTCTAAAATATGTATGGATAAAGTGTCGACATCTCTAGCTCTGAATCATGTATGGTAATTTCTAGTTCTTTTGATGTTCAAAATCTACTTCAGTATCATAGTTTAGGTACATGTACAGGACATCTCATATTTCTGCATCAATATTTTTGGTAGTTTGTTTCTTGTGAATGAATCCAGAGTTAAGTGCGGGCATGTAAGCTGTAATTGGTTCACACAGTTTCTTTTGGTGATACTATTGATTTTTGAAACAAAGGTTGATAGAGATAAGATTAGTTTTTAGTTATACTTGAGTATATTGGATTAGAGATTTGGTTAGATTTTGAAATATTTGTTATTATTTTGTTGCATTAGGATTTTCTTGGTTTGTAAAACCATAATTTTATGATATAGTGAGATATGATTTATGAAAACTGAGAGCATGTGATTTGCTTTTATCAAATTTTTCCCTCGAGTGATTCGTGAGAGAGTGGGCGTGTGATTCGCCTGGGCGTGAGATCTAAAACCCCTAATTTATCCTAAATCCCATTTTTTTTCCCAATTTCTCTATCACAAACCCTAAATTCGCTTCCGTTCTGCGTGAAATTGGTATCAGAGCCCAATTTCGTGATCTTCTTTCTTTCATCTTCACCACCATTTTCTTTCATCTTTCTTTATTATTTTTGTGTTTTAGATTTGAGAGAGAAAAAAATTCAAAAAAAAAAATCAAAAAATCAGAAAAAAAAATTAGTGAAAAAGAGAAAAAAATAAAAAAACAGAGAGAAGAAACAAATGTATCAAAGAAAAAAAGAGAGAGAAGAAAAAAAATAAAAAAATAAAAAATAATTCATATTTCCTCCTTTACCCCCAAGCCTCTATCGCCACTGCTCTGTCGCTGTTCTTCTTCCCCATCTTCTTCCTTTAATTTTTTCCCCTTTGATTTTGGTTTTAAACAAAAAAAATCCAAAACTTTCTCCACTGTCGCATCCCCAAACAGCAATACTCTGCCCCTCCAAGCCTCCCGGCCTTGCCTCCCCTCGATGTCTTCTTCCTCCTCTCAGTACTATAAAACCTCACTGCCTTTCTATTGAAGGAGTCGACTTCAATTGGTGCTCTTCCAGCTGCCGAAATCAACTGGAGCTCGCCACTGCATTCAACTCCCTCTCCACACCACCCTCTTCATCTTACCCCATCACTGCCACTCCGACCATCACTCCAGTGACCTCCACTTCAGAGTTGCCTCCTTCCATGCCGCCTCCACCTTGGCAATGTTCGACCAGCAACCTCTACTCCCCAAATCCACCACGACCTCTCTTTCTTCACCTCATAGCACTTCACCCAGACTACCCCTCTCGAAGCCCTCAAAACTTTTCAAGCCTCACGAGAGCCCCCTTCCACAAATCAGATTACCGAAGCTTTGTTTCTTTTCCTGAACGCAAGAGGATAGTTATTATTGGGTCAGTTCGTGGGTTATTTCATTAAACCCAGAACCCTCACTGACCCGATCCGGCCCAATAAGACTTGGTAGACCCGTTAAGGGGTTTGAACGTGATTTTGAAGCCATTTGGAGCTCGGTTCGTATCAGATTCGAGGTATAATTGAGACACTTAAATTCTTTGGTATTTTCTGAACTTACTTGAAATTTTTATACTTGTGGAATTCATATTTTGTGGTAAATATATCAACACTAATGCTGATTACAAACAAGTTGAGTATGATATATATGATGCAGTCCCATATTTTTACGGTTATAATGATTCCAATAGTTATGAAAATTGGGAGAACAATTTGGAATAAATTTTCTGTTATTTTTCTTTGACTTCAGAGAAAGAATATTATTATGCTAAATTGAAATTGGTTGGAGAAATTTCTGATTGGTACTTCAATAACTATAAATATCGTCCCATTTAGAATCGTTTGCAGCTTTTTTTTCGTGCACGGTATGCTCCGCATCTTGTCTTTAAACTAATGATTTTTTAGAAGTCACTGCCAATGTTTAAACTACTGATGACGATTCAGCTCCAAGAACTAATGATTTTTTAGAAGTCACTGCCAATGTTTAAAATAGCGATAACGGTAACGTAACGTTTTGCCTCTGTTAGGTTATGTCGCATATAACGTAACGCATAACGTAGATTATGCAATTTCCTACTTATTTAATAAAAATAAATATAAATTATATAAAATAACTTCTATAAATTGAAATATAAATTTAAAATGTCTAAAAAAGAATATAAAACTATTTTATAATAATAATCTATTCTAATTTTATATTAAATTTTATAATAATTTTCACAATTATCTTCATAAATTATATTAAGTCTGTAACCGTAATTCCAGTCATCATTTAAACAAGAAAATAATATTTCAATTTTTCATTTCAATTCTATTTATTATCATTGTTATAATTTATAATTTGTAATGTTAATTTATCTTATTTGTAATAGTTAATTTTAGTTCAATTAAAAATTCAATACAATCAACAAGTAAGATATTTCAACAATCGGAGAGAAATTACAAGCAAACAAGGAAACAATCGCAAAAACATATTAACAAGTTAGCAATTTCATAAACAATCAAACAAACTAATAACTAATCAAGTAAAAAGTTACAGCAATTCGCTAATAATCAAAATAATAATCAACAACAATATAGAAATTACTAAAAATTTAATTGTAAATAACATAACATAACGTAATTTAACGTAACGTTATGCAATATAACGTCAAATAACTTAAAAAACGTACTGTTACGGTGCATTGAGTTATTTCCAGTTGTTACGTAGCGCTGGAGTTCCGTTAGGTTACGTAACGCAACATAACGGGTTTCATAACGCGTTATTTTCAACATTGGTCACTGCAATTAATAGCAATCAAAATGTTTTTCCATCTATTGTGGATAAGGAAGACAAATAAGATGAAACTGAAACCCCAATAAAGAAACGAAAGGTCGATTCTTGTAAGTTATTTAATTTTTACATTTTAATATTCTTAAATGAATACTATCATGATTTGAGTATCTAATTATATCTTAATTTGTATATCTTTTGTGTAATATCTTCGGGCAAAGGAAAATCAATTGATGATAGTTTTGATGAGACGGGGGATAATATCGATCCGGAAGATGCAAATTACATTTTGGAGGAAGATGATTTTGTTATTGTTGATTAGATGATCACACGAGTTTATCTTTATGTTATAAAGAAAAATAATATTTTATTGTGTATGACTTAAAAAATTATTGTGATATTTGCTATGACATTTTATAATTTTTCTACGCCTTTATATTGATTTTACAGTATTTTATATGTTTTTTAAGATTTATTTACTTATTTATGAAAATTATTAAATACAGTTTTATAATTATTTTAATTAAATAAATAGAAAATTGCGTAACTTATGTTATGCATTACGTTATTTGCTACATAACTTAACAAAAAAAAAACGTTAAGTTAACATTATCGTTATTTTAAACATTGATGTTGCCTATTACTGTTTTAAGAAAAAAATTTATCTGTTGTTTATTATTGGTTTTAAGAGAAAAGTTTATCTGTTACCCACTACTGTTTCTAAGAGAGAAATTTATCTGCTGCCTATTACTGCTTCTGAGAAAAAAGTTTGTTGCCTACTATTGCTTCTAAAAAAGAAGTTTATCTGCTGCATACTACTGTTTCTAAAGAAGAAATTTATCTGCTACTACTGTTGTTTCTAATAAAAAAGTTATCGGTTGTCTTTATTGATTCTAAGAAAGAATTTTATTTTCTGCATATTACTGCATCTAAGAGAGTTTATTTGCTGTCTGCTACTTTCTAAAAAAAATTATCTACTACCTACTACTGTTTTTAAGAGCGAAGTTTATCTATGGCATACTACTGCTTCTAAAAATGAAATTTATCTACTACCTATTAACTTTCGATGGTAGGATAAAAGCCTATCATGGTAGTGACGGGTGTGCTATGATGATTCAAGTAATTCATCTGCTGCTGTTATTGCTCATCCACTTTAACTTAATCTGTACTATTAAAGAGGGAGACAATATTTTCTAATTTGCGTAACAAGTTAGGTATAATTGATATTTATGCTCCAACTTGAGGGAGAGTTTTAGATTAGAAAACTATCTTATATTTGAGTTTAGTTTAGTTTTAGTAGCACATCACCTGTTGGATTATTCATATAGTGTTGAGACGCCTATAAATATATATATTGCTTAACTCATAATAAATAAATTGACTGGTTATGATTATTTCATAATATATATTTCTTATAATCTTGTCACTGCTACTTAAACCTTAGCCCACCCCTTAACCTAAAACTCAAAAGATACATCCTTATCAGCGTATTCTATATATTTTTCTTTATCAGACAATATCAGCCAGTTCTCCTATCAGTTTTTCTAAAATTTACGGACCCTGGTGCTCCTTCAATCTATCTAGATTAGAATACATTAATATCAACTCTTTTTTCATCTTGTTTACTCTGGATCTCCAATGCATCATTGAAAAGAAAAAAAAAAAAAATTCAAATTTCCCATAAGATAAAGGGGCAGCACCAAAACAGGGATTTTCTCATGAAGTATAGAGCCAAATAGAAACAATCTGTATCAATACGTAAACCATATCCATCATCAGTTGACAATAAATTTCTTTGAGAATAAAAACCATTATATTTTGTTTACTGATGCATTTTGGAAGGGATGGGAACTCGTACTGGAAGACGAAAGCTCGATTTGTTTCATGGAAAAGAGGGAATTTGAAATTTGTATAAGTTAAAACAAAGGTTTTAAATATCAGTGTACACTAATACATGTCGTGAAATATCTTATCGGAATTTTAGGTGTCTGGTTAAGACCCTATAAAACAGTAGCGAGATTGTAAATATTCTCGATATTGACCTATATTTGCGTTATGATATACCTGATATTGCTGATTACAGGTACGACACTATCAATCTATACCACTACCAATGTGTGAAAATCTAGTTCCATTAAGCAATTGATCCTAGATTGAGTATTCAATACTCGGAAAACTCAGTGAGTACTTGGATTACTCGATAAGAACTCAGAATATTAATATTATTATTTGATTAGTAGAGAATACATAATACCCTGTGCGATTTATTTTTTAAACTCATCATTGCAATTAGAATTTAGAAATACAACAACAACAACAACACCTAAGCATTTTATCCCAAGTACTTGGGGTAGGCTACATGAACCAAAAGAGAATCATGCCTGATCGATCACGTTGATAATCCTTCTCCATAAATTACTTTCAAGTAATATCTCCTTATTTAAAGCTTTACAATCTATATCTTTTCGTATCACCTCCATCCATATTTTCTTTGGTTTTTCCTTCGCTCTTTTAACTTGTTCTACGTTAATAAACTCTCCTCGCCAAACTGGTATATTTGTAGATCTACGTTGCATATGACTAAATCGTCGTAAGCGATTTTCTTGCATCTTCTCATCGATGGGGATTACACCTAGTTTAGCACGAATATCTTTATTTCTCACTTTATCTCTCCTAATATTGCCGCATGTCAAACGAAGTATGCGCATCTCTGTTACACTTATTCTGTGAATGACGTTTTTTTATATCCCAGCATTTCGTACCATATAATAAAACTGCCTAATAGTAGTCCTATAAAAAATTTTCTTTAGCCTTAACGAAATATTACAGTCGCATAAAACTCCCATTGCACTTCTCCATTTCAACCAGCCAGCTTGTATCCGAGAATTTAGAAATGTAAAACAAAATTTAAAAAACACGTTGATCTCAATTTTAAGCAATTCATGTATGATCCCAAGTTCGATCTCCAATTTATGATCATTTTGATCATTATATTTTTAACTTGTAAAAATGTGACCTTTATTGTATAGAAATTCAATTTCAATATCACAATTCAATTTCAAAATATATAAAAAGTTTCAATGAATAAAAAATTCAAATTATAGTTTAATTCAATACAAAAGCTTACTTTTCAACACTAATGGTAGAGTGAGAGTCAGTGAAGTCCTTGCAGTTAACAACAGAACCTGCAATGAAGACACTTTGTAACAAAGAATCGTCATCTGCAGAAATCATCGGAGTCATTGGAGAACAGATTAAGGATCAGAGGCGCGTGCTAGAGTGAGTGGGGAGGTGGAGTTCATTGACCTCGGGGTCTGAGCTTAAGGTCTGAGAGTCCGCAAGGGAGAGAACAATGCGAGATTGTGATGCAAGAATTAATGAGAGGAGAGAAAGATCTTGATGAGATCGCGAGGCCAAAGCTACAGAGACCGTAAGGCCGCGACGGTGAGGCAAGAGCCTATGATAGAGACGACAAAGAGAGATATGACTATCAGCGAGAGAGGAAGGAGATAAAAGTACGATGCATTTTTTCGAAAGAGTTGTTAAGATGGGATTTAGGGCTTCTGGTAAGGGATTTAACAATGAATGGGCTTGGGTTCAGGTAAAAAAAAAAAAAAAATTAAACCTAATCTGCTTTAAAAATCGCTCCAAAACTGAGCACATGGGTTAGTACTCCGCTGAATTAACCGTGTACTCGGCTTGTCCGAGTTTTGAAGTGGTTGTATGCGTTTCTGCCTTTTTACTGGCCGTATCTGAGTATTTTAGGATTTTAGAGCAATGGGTTTTAAAATACCAACTGCTACTAATTCTAAGATTTTGAACCTTGGTTTAAACAATGAACATTGAATTACATCTAGTTTCTAGT
Organism: Dracaena cambodiana; assembly: GCA_036321105.1. NCBI lineage: Eukaryota > Viridiplantae > Streptophyta > Magnoliopsida > Asparagales > Asparagaceae > Dracaena > Dracaena cambodiana. The sequence goes on along the minus strand of JAYEPQ010000014.1, from coordinate 38,585,553 downwards.
TATTTAATGTATTAAGATTTGTATGATATTCCTTGATTAAATATCTTATTCTGATATTCCCCCAATTTCATATTGATTTTTTGTTCTCCACTAGTAACATATGCCTTGAATAGTGGGTTTGATTATAGATTCAGTTTGGTGAGAATTGGAAAAGGCATAATTTTAAAGTCCCGGTTAAAGTCCTAGTTGGCTCTTAATTAGGGAAAGGGTGAGAGTTTTCGACAAACACTGTGTCATTTGGGATTCTTAACGAGTGAATCCTTCATCATCAGTGACCAACATCCCAATTGGAATTTGTGGAGAGTAATCTGCAAATAAGATACTAGTTAGGGATCTATCTCCGTAAAACACAACACATTAAACACTTACTAGTATACGATGAAAATATCAACTGATATTTGGAAACCAGCTTCCTTTTCTTCCATCCTTGCTTTTGTTCCTGGAATATGTAGTTATATCTTGTGTTCTAAGATATGAAATGGAAGTAGCAATGCTTAACGCACACATAATTCCATGTGAAGGCATAATCCTATGATGATGAAAATAACATTTTTAATAGGAAAAACTGTAGTCATATATGGATATCCCTATAATTCCATATAAAATGGAAAAATGAGTTATTTCAACATATCATCTTTGGTACTTGACATCAATAAGAATATGTCAATTTATTTGAATTTGTGGGGGCTGGATCTTAGTGGAAAACATTTACCAATCATCACTTAATTGTGCATGGGTTTTTCCTTGATTCTTTACTTTATTAATAGGGACGTTTATTTTTATAATATAGTGTTCTCAAAGTGCTTTCAGTCTATTGAGGATTCATTTAGTAGCAGTAGCTTGGTTCCATTAAAAGTCAGAGACTTGCCATGGATTCATGGAGAAAGATTAATGTGCTATAGCATGTTCCTTTTTAACGCATTGTTGGGGATGTTTGGCATGCTATTGGTTCATCTTACTGCATATAGCTAGAGAAGCTAGGGGGTAGTGCTCAGTTTGTGTGATTGTGTTTTAAAATAAAAGGAAAGGGCAAACAGGTCACTTATCCCGCTCCCTATTTTTCCTCTTTTAAATGTTGGCCTCTAGAAATAGGGTCTCATTAACTCTTCACAGAACTTTTGCATGCATAACCATAGCAAATTTAAATTTATAACTTGCCTTATGAATTAGCCATTATAATAGTTAACATTTTAATTTAAGTTTATATGAAAAATTTACTACTTATAGAAATCTATAGTATAAAAACTTTTTTTTCTTAAATAGAAAATTCTTTGCAAAATTATATAAGCAAACAGGATTCTCATAAATCATAAAAATGCCTTAATTCACATGCATTGCACGTGCTTGAAAATATAGTTTTCTTAATATGGAAGGTATGAGTGTGGTTGGGAGGGTGTGCATGCAAGTCTGGATGGTTTGGTAGGTATGAATTATTGAAGTTTCAATCTAATTTTTTTTTTCCTTTTATCCTCATTTTAGATATTTTGGCTGAACTTCTTGTTGTCCCTATGCAAATGCAGCTGACAGACTCTGGACTTCTTACTATACCTAAAGATGTAAGGAGTAAAGAAGAGCTGCTGGAATCACATATACCTAATATATGGCATGACTTAAGTATGAAGCTTCAATCTGAAACTTTATGTGTGAAACCGGCTCGTGATGGATGTTCAACTGGAGTTGCCAGATTGCGGTATGTGCATATCTATTTTGTTAATTATTCTATGTATTAACAGTTGTTTAGCTGGGAAGATTCAACTAATCTAGACAAACCCTTATTCAATTTTCATTGCTGTACTGTATTTTCAGATCTGAGGAGGACCTTAAAGTTTATGTGAACGCGTTACGAAATTCTCTTCCACGTCTGCCTGCAAATAGCTTGTCAAAGGTAAACTTTATCCACACTCTTATCCTTTGGTTATCAAATTTCAAGTGTCCTGTCATTGTCAACGTGAAGGCTTATACGCACAACTATCTAGCTAAGGCTAATTTGTACGTGTTTTATGTGATCAATTTCAGGGAGTGCTTTTGTCTTTTTTGGGCCTATATTTAGGGGTAAAATGAGTGGTCTTCATACACACCATTAGCTATTTGACAATGTTATACATGCATCGAGAAAAGTAATGCTGAAGAAAGGTTTAAGTGATACCTAGTTGATCATTGTTCTGGCTCTCAGGTTGACAAGCAGATAATGAGAAAACCTGGCAGTCAACTTTCACTATTGGAAGTTCATAAAGAAATATATTGTTTAAGCTTATTGAAGTGATCAGAGGAACTGGCTTAAAGAAGCTTTTCTGGGAAGAAGAAAAATAACCGTTCTGTCTTATAAATTTCTCATGGGGGCATGAGAGTTCCAGAGGTTCGTTGATTATGTAGAAGGTCCATAGATAACTTCTGGTCATTACTCATGACAAACGAATAGCCATCAGATGCAGAGGAAACTTTGGAAGCCTCACGGCTGATGGCAAACTATTAAAACTCATGGATCTGGTAATGTTGCATATGGTTAGAAAGACATCTTATTGCCTTTCTGAAGATTAGAGGTAAGCATGTCTTGCCCCAACCTCACAGCAGAATTAGTGAGAGCACACAACGTTGGCAACACATGTACAAGAAAAGTGTTGCACACATGCCAAACCATGGGAACTTCATTCACATAGAAAAATCACAATGAGAAGAAAATATTAGATAGAAGGATAGAGTATTACCTGATGAGACAATGTAAGTGGCTGCATAAAGAATGTATGATCTATTTATAAATTCAAAATTTTATTCTAATAGAACAAAAACAAAATAAATCACTCAAAAATTCCATTCACCTAGATGTACCTTTATGCTTTAAGTTCTTGAGCTTCCCTCCTGATCTAACACGTTGAAGCCTCCGCTTTGTATAATCAAATTGAATGGAAGAAATTTTGAAAGGAAGAGATGAGAGTAATAATCTCTTTCTCAAAGAGAGAATCTAATACGATCATACTGGCTCAGTAGAAAAATATGAGAGGATAAGTTGCTTCCCTACAAAGTTATCTTCTTATCTGAGATAATAAGAACTGCCCAATAGAAAATATAAGTGGATAAAATATTCTTAACAGAAAATCTAAGCGGATAATATTTCCTAAGAACAGACCTCAGTGAATGAAATATAACAGATATTTCATCAAGATGGATCACTAACCATGATTTGAACCACTTATCTAGGTTAGTTTTGAAATGAGTCTGAATTAATTTACTAAGCTCAACTTATAATATGGTTAGCCTAGTAAAATTAATTTACGTTCGTCATTACTATTTAAATTATTTCTTCTGCGTATCCTTCTACTCACCAGCACCCCGTGTTGACAATAGTCCACATTCAACTCTATACGTATATTAAGATAGATTAGGCTCTTAGGAATCTAATTTGTATTAAATGCTAGTGAGGAACTCAGACTAGCCCCAAATTAGCAAATTATTTGTTATAGATGTTCATCCAAAATATTGATTGGCGACTTCCAAGTTGAGAATCTCTTAAGATTCTAATAATGTTTGTTTGTACTAAATTTTTCACTTAACTGTTTGATAATTCAACTACAATTCAATGATGAATCAAAGTGCATCCATTCAAAATATGATCTGCTGTGGATCTCTAAGGTCAAAAGATAATATTACATATGAAAGATATTTATCATAGTTAGCTTGTCAATGGACTCCCAATACACCCAATACATCAATGCACGGTCTCATTTTATATCACGAGAATCATGATGGTCATGACCACTATATGTATATAGAAACTAATACGATTAAGCTTTTCCAAGCCTAACTATATAGTTGTGACATTATTGAGGTGCAAGGAAATTGAATACCCGATCTCTTGCAATTTCAAATTTAGAGATTGGCAGATATTTATACATTGCATCATATGGATCTTTAAATTTTATATTTAATTATCTTATAATAATTCAATGTGTTAAAACTTAATTATGAACATTAAATAATAAAATTTATTTTATTGATAATCATCATGAGTAAAATGCATCACAAACTGATCTATTATGGCTATAGATGGACATAAAAGCAACATATACGTAGTGCTGAGCCATTGTTATAATACAACTAGAAAATCTTGATACACAAAAGACAGATAAAACCTAGATGTAGCACCTCCCACGCAACTTCATTTGGTAATTGAAACCTTGAGCAGGTAGCACAAAGATCTGTTTGAATATGAGAGAGTTGAAACAACTCTGGTATAAGCTACAAGCTCAATGAGTATGACATTTAACCCTAGCTGATCAAGCAAGTTTTACAATATAACCATATCAAAACTATTTGTAGAAATTGAGATGTTATGATCAAGCAGGTTTTACGATGCAATAATGTTACTGTTCCAATAATATTCTAGGCTCGATTCATGTGTACTTCTACAAATATTGATAAGAACAAAAATTCCTAAAGCTATTGATCACACATTACTAACCAAATATCATTGGAACAGTAACATTATCGCATGAGCAATTTTAACATTTTTCAACCAGCAAACTAATGTGTAGCTCCTTAGGTTGGTTTGGACAAGAGTCCAATCTCATTAGTATTTGCAAATAGAACTTCAAAAATCTCTTACATATGTCCAAATATTATAAACATTATAGAAGGTGTAATATAGTTACTGGTAGGGTCCAAAAATGCTGGTTGCTATATTTGATATAATAGCACTACTTAAATGACTGCATATGTGAAGTAAATAATATATACTTAAGTAATGGAAATGCTTTAATTTGTTAGAGAAATGTGGTTTTTTATTCAGACCTACTGCAGCAATTGGTCTCCATGTTCTGAGAATAAGACTATAAACAATGGACTCAATCATCCTTGAACCATAGTCCTGTTTGGCTATTACTAGAGTTCTAAATTAATCTATTTACTGTGGTTGCCTCACATTTACAAAGAAGTTTTCTTGGAATTTTTTGTCACTACTTCTGATCTAGTAACTCCGTTATATTCTGTGGCAGCTAATCACTTTAGATTATTGATCTATAACAATTTATAGTCTCTGAACAGTCATTTCATTTCATCAGGCACATGGGGTCATTGAGATGCCAAATCCTCCTCCAAAATCTTTGATCTTTGAACCTTTCATAGAGACAGATGAAATAATTTTTTCATCCAAATCAGTCAATGATTCTGATCGCCTAATATGGAAAGGTGATAAGGAATGGATTGAAGTGACAGTTGGCGTGGTGGGTAAGCATGGAGAAATGCATTCATTGAGTCCTAGTATTACTGTCAAGGAGACTGGTGATATCTTATCCCTTGAAGAGAAATTTCAAGGTATGTTCTTAAGTGAAATTATCTACAATTTGTTTCAATGTATTTATGAAGTTTTACCTATTGGTTTAAGAAGTATAGAAAAGTATATTAATTGAAATAAGCCTAGGTCTTGTTGCTTGTTTATCACAGGTTTCTTGCAAGTAATAGATACATATTTCAACATGTTAATATTTTAGCTGTAAAATTGAGAAAATATAGTGCAATATTCCTATTGGTACCATCAAGCTATAGATAACCCCAATTATCATTTATTTTTATTCACCCTTAATGATCCTATTTCTGCCTTGAGTCCTGGTTCTTGTTGTTTCTTCTAGAGTATTATCTATTACCTGCCACGGTTTCTGTTACGGTTCTCTCATTCTTGATGTCTGTTCCCACCCCTGAGGAGCATCTGTTCTATTATGTCTAAGTGTGACTTTTAAGAAGTTTCTTGATTATATTGCCGAGATCATCATCCGTCAAAAATTTCTTATCGAGAATCATAGGTGCATGGTGCGCACAATAAATCACTGGTCATTTGATTTATCTGCACTGCAATCGAAATTCAAGCCCTCTGAACTTAATGTCTTTTTGTCATGCAAATCCAAGCTACTCAAGGACCCTGATCTAATCACTGCCTTGATAATCAGAATCCTACAACTTTACGTCCTGTCACTTCAAGGTGGCAATCTTAACGCAAGTTGATATGCTTATTTTAGATAGTTATATATATGTAAGTTAACCTTTGAGGTCCATTATATATAGGAAAAAGTGTCAATTGTCAACTAAGGGCATATTGATTTAAGGTGATGCCGGATGATTAATGTCATCATGTTCTTTTAAGTCAAATATTTATATTGCAAAACGAATACTTCTTATTTTGCTCATTGAAATTCACTTTATAGGCTATATAATAAGTGCTGCTTTGGAATTAGAATGTAATGCTAAATCGAGAATATGATTTGCAGGTGGTACTGGCATCAATTTGACACCGCCGCCTACCACAATTGTCAGGTTTGATTCAAGATCTTCTGTTCTCGGATTATGGAATATTCGCAGAATGTATCTGGGTGATTTGAGTCAGAAACACAAATGTCTGGAGATTGATTGACAGTTTTGATTTGAATGACCAACACCTAGATACTAAATGACATCTAAAATTTTTTGAGGGGAAAAATCAGTTTCTGTAGGGTTTACTACTAGTCTAATTGCGCAAAAAGAACGTCAAATACGAAGAAACATTATTTATTGAACTTGATTTTTGACCTTGTATCGGTTGGATTTTAAAAGTTTCATTGCTTACTCCTGGGTGGAAGTTGATTGTGAACACTGTTCCACTTCTTCAAATGATCTGTTATAAACTGCAATATGTATGTGCATACAAGCCTGGTTCGGGAAAGTTCTGTCTTGACTCCTCATTAGTTGAAACAAAAGTTGCACCAGAGCATATTAAGAGTTGAATTGTGCACATTGATTTAGTTGGTTTTCAACACATATGATGACATGGGAATTGAGCAAAGACTTCTCTTAAAAGCTGGAGTTGGAAATGAAACACTTGTATGACATAGTTTGTTAAATGTACGTGACACATGGTTATGATATGGAAATATGGGTGACTTTTTATATGCTTCTTGTCAAGTGCACAAGTATGGAAAAAGCATTTCAGATAACTTTTCTATGAAAAATCTCCTAATTGTAGAGGGAGTGGTTCAAAATATTTTATTGACAACCTTGTTGTGATCCATGTTCATGAAAATTTTCAGAACAATGCCTGCTATATACTTTCCACAAAAACAATTCCAGCTACCTCTTTCATTGCCTTAATTTTTTCTTGCTTGCAAATAGCACTTTAGATGGAAAACAGGCTTTTGTTTTTCTTATGATTTTATTCTCTCTTTTATTAAGTTTAGAATTTCTTGTCTATCAAAAATCTTTTTTTTTTTTTCTTGAGCCTTTCTTAAAAATTCCTTATGTAACATTGTGATTAGTGTTCATTTTGGTTTTTTTCCAACAGTAATGAGGTCCTGCAGAGATGCAAGCAGATAATTGAATTAGCAGCAAATACTTTGGGATTGGAAGGTTTTTCACGCATTGACGCATTCATTAATGTATACAGTGGTGAGGTAAGACACTTTCAGGTTGTCATTAATTCTCTATTATTTTTCCTCAAGATCGTGTATAGTCCTTGGATAGCCTCATTGGTTGTCTCATCAATCAGAATGTGAACCATGCAAGGGTTGCTTATTTGCAACTGATAGAAGATTTTTGGAAAAAAATACCACATATTTTATGATAAGGAGAAGAAACTAATTCATGAATGCAATGCTTAGTACATTTGGACTTTTACACTTCCCGGTGATTCTCATGAGCAACATACGCATCTCATGTTTGCTCTCCAATTACAGTTCCATCAATCACGTCAGTTTTGTAATTTTACTGTTGTGTCATATGCCTAGTCATTTGATCATACAATACAAGTCTCCGTGTCCTCTTACCTGTCTGGGATTCTGTCCGTTGTCAAGTAATATCTCCGACTTATCCAGGCAATTGCTAAGTGTCATTTCCAACTTCTCAGGTGGCTTGTGATAGAATCTCTTTTTGGTGATCTAAACACTTCTCTTGGCAGTGCGCACTAATTCAGTGGTTAATTTAAATCAATTTCTATGCAAATTCGTACGGTATTCTGTTATTTTCTTTGATGATGTGATGATTTCAGGTATTGATAATAGAGGTCAACACCGTGCCTGGAATGACCCCGTCAACTGTCTTAATTCATCAGGTAATCGAGAATAGTCCTCCTCCAAGAACAAGCTATTCACATTATATTTCACTAATTTTTATGCATTGTCATTTCAGGCACTTGCGGAGGAGCCGCCCATGTATCCCCATCAATTTTTCCGGACCCTTCTGGATTTGTCTCTTCATAGATCCAAGTAGATACTTGCAAAGAGTTCCTCTGTCATATTGCTGTTTTCATCATAAATAAAAGACATGCTTTTCCTAGAAATTTTCTTTATATATTTTGGCCGTTTATCTTTGGAACTGAGTTGATGCTTGTTCTTGCATCTAACTTGCCCGAAAAATTGAAGAAATTTAAACAGTACATTCTGTCACCTTTCTACATGTTTCGGTTCTTTTGGTGATGTTCATATTCTTCAGAGCCTGCAGCCTAACCTTCGTCCCAACACATTATTTAATTGCCTTGGTCGTGGTTCTGATTTGTGTTCAAACCTAATGAACCAGAATCTTGGAATCATGTGGCATCAAATAATTTTGGCAAAATTGTTTCACATTGTACTATTATCGTCTGTTTCTCTCACCTCTCACCTCACATCATAAACGATAAAAATTATTGGTGTCCATGCCTTTCAACTGTAGAATAATAACTGGATCATGCCCCTAAAATGCAGTAAAAAGATGCCCAATTGCAACAATTCGATTAGACAATTTACATGCCATACGGCTACCTGTAAAAGGGAAAAAAAACTGAAATACGGAGTCATGCTTGACATGAGTTTCTTGTACGCTATCTGTTATGAAATTCAGTTAACTGTCATTCATCGGATGTTAATTCTTTGGAGCCGTATCAGTCTAAATCAAGAAAACCGAGAGAGACTCTGCAGTTAAATATATAGCTTCACTTTGGAGCCGTCTGACTTTGGAACCGTGTAAGGGATTGCCCTGAAACCTAGCTTGCCAATTAACTAGCTGCAAAATTAGCAATAAACATAAAGAGGCCACAAGTTCAACATATTGCTGACTCTGCAGTTACCATGCAGTTGACAGCCCACGATATTCTCCCTAGTCCGGCGCATGTTGCGGTCCCTACCTGCCCACGGGAAATTCTAAACGAGCACACCACTCGACTTGGTAAACGAGCACACCACTCGACTTGGTCAGCACCACCTACATGTTAAAAAGAGTGTTTCTCTTGGTGAATACTTACCTTCTTCCAATTTTAACCTTCTTAGCCCACGTTTTCCATTTTTCTTCACCTGCATGCTCTCAAATTCATTGCTCTCCTCCGCTTGCTCTCTCTGGCTTGCCTCATGCCCTTTTTGCACGCATGGCAGGTCAGATAGTCCACTTAGGGAAGCCTCTCACCTAAATTGATTGTCCACATGCCGCCAGCTTCACGCTTTTCTCACCAAGCATAACTTTTACTCCTCCCTCGCCACCATCCCCAACACCTTCATCACAGTGTATGCGAAGTGTGGGGATATTGCCAGTGCACTCAACATGTTCAATAAAATGTCTGAACAAAACTAGGTTTTCTGAACTCCATTATTACTATACTCTAACTGTTCGATAAAAAACCTGAATGAGATCATGATAAAGAGTAACTTTGTCAAAAAAAAGAGTAGCAAGCTTGTAATTCTTTACAAGTTAGAGTACGCTGAGTCAAGTTGTGTGCTCATTTAGAATTTTCCCCACCCCCACGATGTGCCGAAGTAATTGAATTGACGAAATAACCTAACTTGCTTACCCACGAAGTATCTCTTTTAGATCCATGCTCATTAAATTTCTATATACAAAACCTAATAAAAATCTTGCACCTGTGGGAGCTCTTTTTTGGCCCACTACTTTTACCACCACCTATTTTCTCACAAACACAAATGATTCCCAAGAATGTTCTCGCTGTCTCACTACTACAGGCTATGAGTGCCGTGTTGTATCAGCTCCTTGTTCTTTGGCCTCTCAACTTTTGCTTTTTCACCAAATAATTGTAATACTTTATTTTGTTTTTTTTTTTTTTTTAAGAAGAAGAATGTAACTTGATTAATTATATAAGTTAAATTCTTCTGTTAACGGTGCTCCGAATTGAACTTAGAAATTTTTCTTCGCAATAGTGACTAACTAATCCGCTTGTGCAATTAGTTTAATCGGTGTGGGATCAACCTAAAGAAGTAACTATCAGTGGAAGCATATTAAGGGATGAGAATGGATGGTTTAAATTGTCAAATATTATTAGTCCACTATATTCAAAAATTTGAATGAGAAAAAATATAAATTTTATTTTTAATTCTAATTTTTTGAATATGACGCCCACTCTCTTCCTTAAGTATATTACCACGAAATATTGGTTTTTAAACAACCATTTGATTCATTCCGTAAAATTTAGGGTTGAAAAATAAACGATTAAGAGCTAATAAAACATGATCCCAATACTCTAGGTGAGTAATTGGATTTGGGACATTCCAATTTAGCATGGGTGTTTGGAGGCATACAAGTAGTACTGTATAACTTATATTACAGTAAACTATAATAATATAAATTATTACAACCAGTGTTATTATGTTTGAATTAGGAATTATAGGTGGTAATTCAAATTGCAACTTTTAAATTTGAATTTTTTATTTTCAATAGTCATGAACAATATAATTACTAATGTGGCATAGATTTTTTTTTTTTTCAATGTTTTAAATATATATTAATTATAACTACAGCCACAAGGCAAAGTTTCTCTTTACAGCACTATAGTTAAAAATTACTGAACTAGTTGCCCGACAACCCCACAGGCAAGGTCTGGGGTGATTGACACGTGGCAGGAACGGTCCAACGAGTTGGAACGGCGAACCTCTAGAAATTCCGTCCTGCAAGAGTCCATCCCATCGAGACCGTTGCCCCGTTTCGGGAAATTCTAAATGCGCACGTATTTATTGGTGAGCCCATTTTCCCCTATGTTGTAAATCACTTTACTACGTAGTATGTGGTGCCCACTAGTAAAATGTGGTGCGCATTTAGAATTTTCCCCCGTTCTTCTTGAATCTCCGCTCTTTTCTTTTTCTTCTCTCTCATCGCAAAAGCCTTTAAAGCTTCTGCCCCAAAAAGAAAAAAACAAATAAATTGGCAAAAAAAAAAAAAAAAAAAACTAAAACTAAAATTAAAACCCTTGAGAAACCAATTTCTGTGGCTGGCCATCAATCTTTTTTGGGTGTTAGCTGCTTGAGAGAGGAGGAGGAGGTGAGTCCTTTTTTGCTCTCTTTTTGGTTGCAAGAATTAAAATTTTGTTACATATATTTTGGTGCTTGATTTGTTTATGCTGATTTTATGTTATATATATTATTATTTATTTTTTTCAGTTGAATCATCTGGGGATTTTCCCCATTTTGTATGTTTAATTTTTGTTGATTGGCTTAAAGATTTTGAAAGTGTAATTTTGAATTAAACTTTAATTGTTTGCGACTTTGAATCAAATGATTCAGCCTATATATGCATCTTGTGATGTTAGCTTCAAGCTAATTGTATCACCATTATCTATTGTGAACCCATTTCTTGCAAAAGAGGGGAAAAAGGAAAAGCCCCAACAGTTGTGATCACATATATAGTACGTCGGTTGAATTCATGTTTGAATAATATTAATTTTGAGCCAAAGTTATGTTATATGTATATTAGCTATTCTAAACTATGAATTAAGATGAATTAAGTGAATGAAAGGTGGTTTCAAAATAGGTACCAAGGCATAGGAAGAAAAAAAGTATAGCCCCATGTTAGAAAATGAGCTGTAAAATTATGGATTCATATAGGATTGTTTACAACAACAACAACAAAGCCTTTTATCCCAAGTATTTGGGGTAGGCTATATGAACAAAAAAGAATCACGTCGGATCGATCACTTTGATATTCCTTCTCCATTCATTTCTATCAAGTAATATCTCCTTATTTAAATCTCTAGACTCCATATTTTTGCGTATCACCTCCATCCATATTTTCTTCGGTCTTCCCTTCGTTCTTTTAACTTGTCCTACATTGATAAACTCCCATCTTCGAACTGGTGCACTTGTAGGCCTACGTTGCACATGACCAAACCATCGTAAGCGATTTTCTCGCATCTTCTCATCGATGGGAGCTACACCTATCTTAGCACGAATATCTTCATTTCTCACTCTATCTCTCCTAGTGTTGCCGCACATCCAACGGAGCATGCGCATCTCTGCTACACTTATCTTTTGTGAATGACGTTTCTTTATGGCCCAACATTCCGTGCCATATAATAAAATTGGCCTAACAGCAGTCCTATAAAATTTTCCTTTCAATCTTAATGAAATGTTACAGACACATAAAACTCCTGTTGTCCTCCTCCATTTCAACCAGCCAACTTGTATCATATGATTAACATCATTATCGATCTCTCCATCATTCTGAATAATAGAACCCAAATATCTAAATTGACTGCTCATTTGTATCTCTTGCCTTTCTAGATTTACAGCATTATACTCTTTGGTCCGTCGTTTACTAAACTTACACTCCATATACTCTGTTTTAGACCTACTCAATCTAAAACCTCTAGATTCTAATATATACCTCCATAACTCTAACTTGGCATTTACCCCTTCTCTTGTCTCATCAAGTAAGACAATATTATCAGCAAATAGCATACACCAAGATATTTCATCCTGAATGGTTTTAGTAAGCTCATCCATCACTATAGCAAATAAGAATGGGCTCAATGCAGATCCTTGATGTAATCCAATTGTGATAGAAAAATCACTAGTCAAACCACCACATGTTCTGAGATTGGCCACTACTCCATCATACATGTTCTTAATTATATCGATATACTTGATAGGAACTATTTTCTTCATCAGTGTCCACCAAAGTATCTCTGGTGGAACTTTATCGTAGGCTTTCTCTAAGTCAATAAACACCATATGCAAATCTCTATTTCTCTCTCGGAATCGCCCCGACATAAATCCAAATTGGTTCTCCGATATTTTAACAGCCCTTTCCCAAAGCTTAATAGTGTGACACATGAGTTTTATTCTCCGATAGTTAGAACAATTCTGAATATCGCCCTTATTCTTATACAGAGGTACTAGGGTACTCTTTCTCCATTCATTTGGCATTTTCTTAGTTTGCCAAATCTTGTTAAAAAGATCTGTTAGCCACCTCATACCAATCTCTCCTAAATATCTCCATACCTCTATAGGAATCTCATCTGGACCAACAGTTTTTCTTAATTTCATTCTCTTCAAAACCTCTTTTACTTCAGACTCTTTGATTCTGCGCATAAAATTACGATTCATATCCTCACATTGAATAGTAAGATCTCTCAAATCTTGAGTAAAACTACCATTATATAATCTATCAAAATAATTTTTCCATCTTTTTTTAATCTCTTCGTCTCGAACTAGAACCGTCTGATTCTCATCTTTAATACACTTTACAGTACATAAGTCTTTAGACTTTCTCTCTCTTATTCGAGCAATTCTATATATATCATTTTCTTCCTCTTTATTATCTAGCTTCTCGTACACTTATTTATATAATTTAGTTTTTGCATCCCGAACAGGTTTCTTAGCCTCATTCTTTGCTAGTTTATACTTCTCGAAAATTATTCCATTATTATTATTATTATTATTCTTATTCAGATCTCTATAAAGGTCTCGCTTGATTTTAATAGTATTTTTTACCTCTTCATTCCACCATGATGTATCCTTACATGGTGGAATACCGCCCCTCGACTCGCCGAATATATCTTTAGCTATCCTTTTAATGCAGCTAGCCATTTTGTTCCATATTACATTAGAATCATCATGGTCTCTCAAATCTGCTTCTTGTACTACTCTATCTACAAAAACTTTTTGATTGCCTTCTAATTGCCACCACTTAATTTTAGGATCTAATTTACACTTAATTTTTTTAAGTTTCTGTCTAATCTGATATCTAAAACTAAGAGTTTATGTTGGGTAACTACACTCTCACCTAGTACTACCTTACAATCGATACAACTAGCTCTATCTACCCTTTTAGTTAAAAAGAAATATATTTGGCTTGCATTCAATCCACTTTTAAAAGTAACTAAGTGAGAAACTCTCTTTTTAAAGCAAGTATTCGCTAAAATTAAATCATAAGACAAAGCAAAATTTAGAATTGAGTTACCTGCTTCATTTCTTTCTCCAAAACCAAATCCTCCATGTACACTATCAAACCCATTACGACTAGTTCCTATATGTCCATTGAGATCACCACCAATAAATAATTTTTCTCTAATAGGTATTTCTTGTACTATCTCATCTAGATCCTTCCAAAATTAATATTTACTAGTTTCATCAAGTCCTACTTGTGGTGCATAGGCACTAATGACATTAAAAATCTCTCCATATAAAATAAGTTTAACTAATAAAATTCTATCACCCTTCTTTCCAACCTCCACTACATCCCCAAGTAATTGCTTATCTATGATCACACCTACCCCATTACGGTTTCTATCTCTACCCGTATACCAAAGTTTATAACCCTAAGGCTCTATGACTTTAGCTTTCTCACCTACCCACTTAGTCTCCTGCACGCACAAAATATTAACCCTCCTTCTAATCATAGCATCAACTAACTCTGCTAATCTACCTGTAAGCGAACCTATATTCCATGATGCCAACCGAAATTTATGTTTATGAGCTAACTTCTTTACCCCTACCCGCTCATTATGATGTGGGAACCCTCTTATATTTGACACCACATCCGGACGCCGACGTGGCGCGTCGCTTCTGGGCGACGACCTAGCAACCCTCACACATTTTTCACTACACCCGAGCTCCGATGTAGCGCGTCGCTCAGTAGAGAACGCCCCAACGAAATTCATATTTTGGCTCATTTCATAGTATGTGACAATATTTTACGTTGGCTGTCACTAGCCTGTCACAACCCTCCTCCTTTATCCTGGCTTGGGACAGGCAGTGCATAGTACTGACGGAGTTCATATAGCATTGTTTATTCTATTGTATTACTTAGGTAATAAGAGAAAGAATGATGCTATGCACCATCTGCATGCACGTGTGCGAGAGCACATTCTCTTCGGTTTTGAACCGATCCTCTTCTGTTTTAGACTAATGAGGTTGCTTGTCCAGTAATTGAAACATCTGTAACCGTTTGGTCTGAAGGCCTATAAATAGGTATGTCCGAATATTCACCACAACATTAATTTTGCATCTAAAGTCTCCATCTTGCGTTCTCATTACATTCGTTCATAATTTTTACGTCTGAAGTCTCCTTCTTACATTTTCATATATGTCATTTAGACAAGAGAGTATTACTTTAATTTTGATTCATTAAGACACTTTGAGTCCTGCTTTTAGAACAGACGTATTCTGGGAGACTACACCCACCAAGTTTCGGAAGTTTATATCGTAAAGAATGAATCGGTTTTAAGAACATAGCATACTATACTAGACTCAAACTTCTAACAGTTTACTGTAATGTCATTCTAACTTGCATAATTTTTCTTCTCTAATGTACAAACTATTTCAATTATATTCAAACTGTTCGGATTTCTTTCCTAATACGCAAATTGTTTCAATTTTATATTCAAACATTTGGTTTTTCCACAACAATTAATAGCATTTAATCTATTCAATATCTCCAACAAGCCTCCAATGGTCACTCTTCTATAATCAAGATCACTTGAATGGCCGGCACTGATAACTCTGTCTTCTGGAGTAATAAGCTAATATAGAGAAACTAGCAACGATTTTTAAATATGTTAATCTGCTCTTTATACTCCTCAGCATATTATCCTTGAACTGAGCTATCCTTCATTTTTACTTAAAGAGGATACGGTTAAAGAATATGTCAAAGAGATTTCACCAAGTGATAGGTGAATCCCTGGTTCCTGAAAGTACTTGAGAAATCAAACCAAATCCTATTTACTTCAAGCCTATCAAAATCGAGGTTTAACATATCGAGATCGGTATCAGTATTAGTCAATGATGCATTGTATTAGAATTGGGAATTGGCAAATATCGATCGGATCATATCGAAAATCTTGGTAAAGACCAATTTGATATCACCCTTACGATGTCTCCTTGCATAAGATCGATTCCAAATATTCATGATCTATATGTGAAGGAGTCGAGTTACTTACCCCTCGGTCTATTAGAGAACTATCTCTCCGGGAATATTCTTATCATTGCTTCAACTCATTATCCCCAAAAAGTAGATCCCGCTCCAAGAACTAATATTATACGGATTAATATGTATTGGGTATTTCAAAATCTAATAGGATATTTACAATATTTATATCAATATCGACTGATATTTAAAACCTCGATCAAAAAATTCTTTTGAAATATGCATGTACAAAGTAAAGATTAGAGTTCATTGAAAAACTTTTTCTGTCAGTGAGAACTTGTACTTTATTCAGGACATGGTTCATAAGAAAACTTCCTCTCATTTTGTATATGTTCATATTCAAAAGATCTCTCTATAAAAGTTACAACATATATAATATTGAAAATGATAGCCTCTGAACTAGATTTTCCTGTCACCAAATCCTAGCCTATGATCGTTCTTGTCATTGTTTTTGTTGTAAGTATCCTTCTTTTGTTGTTCTTGCTGCTTTCATTGATCATTTACTATCTTCGTTCTATATGATGAATACTAAATTGCATCTCAATCTTTTATGTGTCTAGTTTTCTGCCAAATGCTAAATTTCAACTCGTTATTGGGTTATAATCTAGAGAAGATGTAGCCTTCAGCTGAAATGGATCAGAAATTAAATTCTGACATCATACTGAACTTAAATTCATGTGATAATTTTCTTGTTTGAAACTCCCTTGGTAGAATTGGTTTTAATACCATGAACAGAATTTTTTTTTTTTTTTTTTTTCTCTAGCTGTAACGAACTCACTACTGATACTGAACGTTGTGTTTCAGCATATCGTATCAGAGAGAACTGTAGACCTGAGATACAACATCTTTATTCTACTGCAGACGAATATGACGAGAACAGATTTGTGAATATATCTCGGATATTTGGAGGGTGAAATTTTTTTCTGCAGCTCATTCGGAACCTAAAACAACAGTTTGCGCAGGTTCAGTTTCTGTGGCTACAGAAGAGAATATTGGTCTCAACTGGATATGGTAGAAGCACAAATGAGATCGAGGGAGAATTAGGACCAGGTGCAGCATCAAATTCTGAAGAAGAACAGAATGACTTCTCTCTTTACATCAGCACATCTCAAGGAGGATTGTTGGGCGAGAAGAAACGTGGCAGTAAGCTGCTGGATATGGTGGAAGGCCTCCCTAGACTTACGAAATTTGGGTCTTCTAGCAGTTTACCTTCTACTTCTTCCACGTTCCAGAGGATTAATGCAGATGAAGGACAACGGGGTCTCAAGCTCCACAGCTTCTCCCACGAATCAAGGTTCCAAAAGACCGTCTTTTATTCTGTTTATCAAGAAAATCAGCTGGTCTTCTCTATGGGAAATGTCTAAGCAATGGATATGAGATCCTCTGAACATGGCACTTTTTTGTTTGGATTGCTTGTGTTGCGATATCAGGTGCCAGCGGAATGCTGAATGCTGCTTTACCGGAAAAATCTCAACGTGACGCATGCTTGAACGCATTATTCACTCTCATGGCCCTCTATCACCATCCGAAGAGGCTCCATCATCTTGTTCTTTTGTGTCGTTGGCGATCAGAAGATACTCTCAGGCTTAGGAAAATATATATTGCAAGAACAGGACCGAGAAGCCCAACCAATGGAAGCATATGATGGTGGTGGTGGCTCTTCTTCATCTAAATTGTTTTGCTCAGTATGCTTTGTGCAGTCTTAACGTAGGATACCCGAGGTCAAGAAGGCCTGCGATAGGAGTTGGTCTGACTATCTCTGTCGCAATGGCTGAACCAGCTGTTGCCAGTTTGTACAGCATCCTTAGCCCACTCGGAAAGGAGTATGACACTGAATTAGTTTATCAAGAAGAACGGGGTCAGGTTACCTCCGACCTACACGCCCTTGAGAAGAAATACCATTTTCAGTCGAGAGACTTGGGTTCGTTCGATTTCTGGGATGATACATCTCTAGTCTACTTGTCAGTGTTCTGCAGCTGCTGCGTCTTCGGTTGGAATGTGGAGAGACTTGGGTTCGGCAACATGCATGTATGTCCACATTACGACCTTCCTTCTATTTTGCCTGGCTCCTCTCTTCATTTTTAACTTGGCGACCATCAATATCGATAACGAGACAGTTCGTCAGGCTTTGGGTGATAGCCGCCACACACTTTCTCCTCTGCTTCGCGAGGATGCGACTGTGGATTCTGAAGCAAGCCCCAAGTATCGGTGTTGGGGCAGTTCCTGCTCATCCTATTCTAAGATGCCACATTCACCATAGCGTGGCCAAGCTCCGGGCGGCCACAGCCATGAGGATCAGCTAACAATCGAAGGAGAAGGTTCGTCTATGGAAGGTACGAATGATACAATGAAACCGCCCCTTGCACCTGTTATACAAAGGCAAAGTTATCCATGATTATAAACAAAATTATAATATCTTCCTTTTGTTGTGAAATTCATCTGGTCTTATAACTGTTTGTCAGAATAATATATATAGATAGAAATGGAAATCAGCTAACAGCTCACGCAAGTTAACTAAGCTACACTTCATTTCCACTATTTTTAATATTCTTTTTTAAGAAATTCCTTTCGGATCATGATCTCGACTCTTTAGGGTTAATTCATACCCAATTTCTTAGATTTTAATTTTAATTTGTTTCTCCATCAAGTTAACACAAAATTAACGGTTTTCAAATAAATATAATATTTTGTATGCGATGAAATAGTAAATGAATTCTAAAATTTATGAAATTTAATCTTAATGAAATAAAGAAAGTAGAGATTGTAATTATAAAAAAAAGTTAAGGAAAAATCATTGAATCATTATAGTTTTATCACTAGCATATGTAACTTTTCATTAGCTGACAACTCACCAACAGTAATCTCATAATATATATATATATATATATATATATATATATATATATATATATATATATATATATATATATATATATATATATATATATATATAATTTTCGAGTTTCAGTCTTTATCAACGCATTAATTTTGATGATTAACTTTCTTAGAAGAGTCTAAACTGGTATGTAAACATTAATGTTGAAAATAACGCGTTATGAAACCTGTTATATTACGTTACGTAACATAACGGTTACGTAACATAACGGAATCACAACGCTACGTAACAACTGAAAATAACTCAGTGCACCGTAACAGTACGTTTTTTATATTATTTTACATTATATTACATAACGTTACATTAAATTATATAATATTATGTTATTTACAATTTTTTTTTTTAATATTATGTTATTTACAAATTTTTTTTAGTAATTTCTATATTGCTGTTGATTATTAGCGAGTTATTTTAATTTTCTTACTCGATTAGCTGTTGGCTTGGCTTGTTTGATTATTTGTAGAAATGCTATCTTATTAATTTGCGATTGTTTTCTTGTTCGCTTATTGTAATTCATTTTTGGTTGCTTAAATATCTTATTTGTTGATTCTATTGATTTTTTTACTGAACTAAAATCAACAATTATAAATAAGATAAATTGAACATTACAAGATATAAGATATAAATTACAACAATGATAATAACTGAAATTGAAATTAAAAAATTAGAATCTTGTTTCAATGATGACTGTAATTACGATTGCTGACCTAATACAATTTGTGATGATAAATATAAAAATTATTGTATTATATAAAAATTATTGTATTATGTGAAAAAAAAAAAAAGAATCTTATTATCTTGTTTTATATTCTTTTTTTAGATATTTTTAAATTTATTTTTTAATTTATAAAAAATATTTTATATAGTTTTATATTTATTTATATTAAATAAATAGAAATTTGCATAACCTATATTATGTGTTACGCTTTATGCGATATAGTCTAACAGAGGCAAAACTTTATGTTACCGTTATCGCTATTTTAAACATCATGATCATCTCCTTGTTTTGGCATAAAATGTTACTTTACGTTATTTATCGACATTTGAGAATTATACCTGACCTGCACAATCTTGTAACTGAGAAACCATATTTTTTATACTCATCCAGAATATTTGGGTGATGTAAAATATTTATATCTTTATATGGAAATTGTAACTCAATTGTCTTACTTAAGAATAATAGACAAATTTAGCCGTATCCTGACTGCTGTTAAATTGTTTTGAGGGTGGTATTTGACTGTGGGAGATGGCGAGCCAAGATGCATATCGAAAGATTATCATCTAATTGTAAGTTGCATCGCTGAAATACATAGGAAGTGACATTTGAGGGTATGTTGGATTTCTCAAATTCAAAGTTGAGGTGAATGTTATAGGGGCTTAATTAGAACAAACAACGGAGATATCCCTTTAACCTTAGATCTCGCAATGGAAACAAACCAGAATCCATGACCACCAACAAAATTAGATAATGAGAATAGGTGACAAAAAAAATAATAATAATAATAATAATAAAGAAACGCGACAATATAACATGGTTCTACCAATGGTACGTCGGAATTCCATCCTAGCGGAATCCAAACTCCCTCTCAAAAGTAATAATAATGGAATTTGGAAGTTCATATCAAACGAAGTAAAGTCATATCGAAATATGTAGATGTAAGGTCTTAGAGTTTGAAGGTTGCTTTGGAAATTTGCAAGAGCAATTAGTGCAATGCATTAGGAGGAGGCTATATACAAGGTCCTATGGCTTGAAGCAAGATGCAAGTAAGAAATCAGGAGAGTTTGATAGAAGAGAGAGTGAGCAATATGCAATTTCAATCTAGCGATTGAAGGGCAAACGCCATCCTATTGAGACGAAATCTCATAATGTTGTTCCAAAAGTGTTGAGGCTCATATCCAGCGGTTGGATCGTCGATTCGGGCTCTCATCTATTATTTGTTATCCATATATCATGGCGAGTTTGTTTCCTGTTATCCAAACTTTTGAGTGAAATGTATTATTGATTGTTGAAATTTGGTATTCCCTTAGTGATATCTAGAGGCGGTCATTTGTAATCCTATTATTTGGATATAGTGGAAGATTAGATCTGGACTAGGTTCCGTAATTTTTCCCCTTAATGGGTTTTTCACGTAAAAGTAAAAGTGTGTCTCATTTACTTTTTTGTCATTTCTTATTCTTCATTTTATACAAAAGTGAGAAAATTATTCGGCAACTACGTTCATGGAGAAAACAATGAGTATTAACTTTGATTTTGCAAGAGGATGCACCTTCCCCCTTGAATCCGTTGAATAAGATCTCAAGAATATAACTATTATATGAGGATAGAAGAGAGAAGTCCAATGTTTAAAATAGCGATAACAATAACGTTAGGTTTTGCGTTATGCCCATATATAGTGTAACGCGTAACGTAAGTTATATAATTTTCTATTTATTTAATAAAAATAAATATTAAACTATATCAAATAATTTTTATAAATTGAAAAATAATTTTTAAATATCTAAGAAAAAAATATAAACCATTTTATAATACATAATTTATTCTAATTTTATATTAAATTTTACAATAATTTTTACATTTATCTTCATAAAGTATATTATGTCTGCAACCGTAATTCCACTCATTATTGAAACAAAAAAACAAGATTCTAATTTTTTATTTTAATTTTAATTATTATTATTGTTGTAATTTATATCTTGTAATGTTTAATTTATTTTATTTATAATTGTTGATTTCAGTTTTATAAAAATTTAATAGAATGAACAAGCAAAATATTTTAGTAATCGGAGAGGAATTATAATAAGCGAACGGGAAAACAATTGCAAATTAACAAATTAGTAATTCTACAAGTAATCAAACAAGCCAACAACTAATTAAATAAAAAAATTATAGCAATTCGCTAGAAATCAAAATAATAATCAATAATAATATAGAAATTACTTAAAAAATAATTATAAATAACGCTAACATAACTGTTACGTAATTTAACGTAACATTATGTAATATAACGTAAAATAATATAAAAAACATACTGTTACGATACACTAAGTTATTTCTAGTTATTACGTAGCATTGGGTTTCATTAGATTACGTAAAGCCGTTAAATTACGTAACGCAATATAACGGATTTCATAATGTGTTATTTTCAACATTGGAGATAACTATAAATGTTGCCTCGACTATGAGAATTGACAAGAAGAATCACCTAAGGATTGATGTCACAAGGAGAAGTAATAAAAACAATTACAAACAAGAAAACACATTTATGTATGTCCTTGGGCCATCGCCTGAAACCCATTTTACGAGACTATTTGTACATGTCTTACAACCTTATAAAAATTACATCGGATATCGAGTCCGTAATGGATGAAAATTTTCATATTGGATATCAAGTGATATATTGGTGTTTGCTCAAAATTTGGATTTCTCCTTCCATTGTAAAATTGTTTGATTATAACGAAAATATTGAGATTTATAAAAAATCTGAGGAATTACAAGAACGGGAATATTAATTTATTCTCTTTTTTTATGTGGGTTCGGGTGGCGATGGAGCCTCGCTGGTGCACTCTGTTGACCGTCTGACCGGGAAGTGGATGGCTCTGCTCCGCTCCTTGATCTCACGAGCTCGCCCAAAATCGTCCAAAAGTCTCCAAAAGTCCAAAAGTCCATTCTCTGACTAAATTTATGTCTTTTATAGACCGAATCCGCTTGAAATCAAGCTCGAATCCTCCCTGAAAAATCGGATCACGGGATTTTAGCAGAACAAATAAAACGGGAATAAAAGGAAGACAACCCACGGGTTGGCACCTGCGGGATCGCTCTCGCGGGTGCACCCGCGGGAGCCTCCCGCAGGTGCAACCACAGGATTTCTCCCGCGGTTGCACTCACGGGAACCTCCCGCAGGTGCAACCCGCGGGAGTTTCCTGCGGGGCCCACAGTAAATTTTTTTAATTATTATTATTATTATATATGTGTATATTTTTTTTTGTACATTTTTTTAGTATCTACATAACCCCCTCCAAAGTTTTCGAAGTTCTGTATTGAGCCATACAGAATTTCGAAATACTTTGGATTATTTGATTTTGGCTATCAAATGTGTAAAGAATTTGGTAGACAGAAATAATTGTTAACGTATTTAATTTTTTTCAATAACAAGTAGAGGTATGATTTTAACGTGTTCATTAGATGACAAGCAGAGGTATGATGTTAACATGCTTATTTTAGGTCAAGCAGAGGTATAATGTTAACGTGCTTATTTTAATACTAACCGTTCAGTGACATATAGTATGACGGATCAGGGAAAGACAGAGGTGACATTAAACGTGTCTTGGAGCTTAACATATTCAGAGGATCTGGTCGTGATAGGGACAAGCTGACTAAACAGAGGTGATGGTTAACGTATTTAGTTTTGGAATCGGACTATCAGAGATAACTGTTAATTTGATAGGGAGATAATTTTCGTCAGAGGTAATTTTTAACTTAACGATATCAAAAACAAATTTATCAGAAGCTGTAATATTGGACTTGATAAAGTGTGAGTTTTCTTTTCTGTCAGAGGTGAAATTTTAACTTAACAAAGATTTAATCGGATTTTATTTCATTTGATTTCGAATTAACTTGACAAATATTTTGGAGTGTCATTTACTCTGCTGGAGAAAAAAATGACGAGGAAAGTTTTACTGTCAGAGGTGAAATCTTAATGTGACAAAAGATTTATCTAATTAGGGTTTTTAGCAAACCCCCAGCTATCAACGGGTTTGATTAGCCTTTACCAACTACTGTTTGAGTTGGGCTAGCCATGTTATTCTCCTCAGCATTGTGAGTTGTCGAGAATTTCGTTTGGGTTTAAATGCCAAACTTTTCCTCTTCTCTTTGCTTTAGCAGCTTAGGGCAGTGATGTATCCTTATATTCGGATAAGGACGCTATTATGACAGATTTGTCATGGGATTTTTAGCAAACCCCCAGCTATCAACGGGTTTGATTTGCCTTTACCAACTACCATTGGAGTTGGGCTAGCCATGCTCTTCTCCTCAGCATAGTGAGTTGTCGAGGGTTTCGTTTGGGTTTAAATACCAAACTTTTCCTCTTCTCTTTACTTTAGCAGTTTTTGGCAGTTCATACTTTTACCCCTAGCATGATAGGGTTGGCGAGAAATTTATTCTCTTCCTGTAGCCTTAACGGCATTGGGTGATTCATACTTTTTACCCCTAGTATGGTGGGGTTTGCAAGAAACTGATTCTCTTCCCTGTGCCTTAATGGCGTTGGGTAGTTCATTATTTTTTTATTATTTTTTATTTTTTTTGTTTTTTTGTTTTTTTTTTGTTTTGCAGGTTATGGGGTTCAAATTAACCGCTCTGAACTCGCATTTTGAATTGTTGTGAGCCCAAGTGGTACCTTTATACCACCCACCTTAAATATATCCGAGTTAGCTCTAACTCTTTTTTTGTTCAGTTTTGAGCTGAACTGCTCCAGCGTCAATCAACGCTTGAATTTTATCTTTTAGAATAAAATAATTCTTTGTAGGGTGGCCTACAATCCGGTGATACAGGCAGTAATTGGGATCGTTAGTCTTCCCAATCTCTTCATACCTCTTGCTCTCCGGCAACTTAAGCATCTTGCGTTTGCTGAGCAGATTGAACATAGTAACAATATGCTCATCCTTAAACGAATACTGCTTTTGAAGCCTGGGTGACTTTGCTGTATTGCTTGGCCATGGCTTCTGCTTCGGTGTGCTTTCTACCGCCATTGCCATTATATATTTCCCTTTGGAACGGGAAAACTGGAATGGAGGTTCATTTGTACTGCCTCCGATTGCGGACTACTACTTTTCGAGGCGTCGACGTATTTCTTCGGCCTGTTCACCCTGCTTAAGCAGATCTTTCCTTGATTTGAATTCGACTGAGCCCATCTTGTCTAGGATATCGGTCAACAAGTTGTGTCTGCAGGTTTTCACAAGCGTGTCCTGCGTCATGCAATATGGGCATCGAACAGAAAGTTCTCGGAACCGTTCGATATAAGTTTTGACCGTTTCGCCTTCTTCTTACTTCGCTGCTAGCAAAGATAGTATAGAGACTTTAGTATCATTTTCAAAACATCGGGCTAAGAACTCACGTTCTACATCGGCCCATTATTTAATTGTTCTCTGGGGTAACTGCATAAACCAGGTAAATGCGGGCTCCGCCCTGTTAAAGTGCTCGCAAATATCTTGGTCATAGTCGGATCATTCCCTATGAGGTGTTCTGTCTGCGACAGGAAGTATAAGATGTGCTGTTGCGGCGAACCTCTACCGTCGAATGACTGAAGGTTCAACGGTTTGTATTTTGCAAGATAAGCTACGGTCTCCCATTCTATGGGATAAGGACGGACTACCCCTGTAATCCCCCAAATTTATCATGTTTATTAAATTACAAATTATCAAGTTAAAAATTTCTTTCTATACACCTTCAAATTTAATTAAGTTTCCAAGGGCACCCCTTTTTCATTTTGTGGGGATGAATTGTTAGAAGAGGGTGAGAGGTGGCACTCTAGTTGCCATTTGTCATGCATGCAAGAAGCCTTAGGGCTATGCTAGAGGACAAGGTGACCAAAATACCCTTAGGCATATATAACCTTATTCTCTCAAAGAGAATTCTGATCAAAAGTACAAAATAAAAATCACTCTTTACCCTTGGTTCTTCCAGTTCGTTGAGTAAAGGAAATAGAAGGGAGGCTTTGCTACAACAAAGGAGGAGATTAAAGGAAATAGAGGCAAGTATCACCTTGTTCTTGTTCTCTCTTTGAATCGTATTTGAGTACAAGTAGCATGTATGATCTTTCTTGGAAATTATTTGATTTTTATTATGAGTACATGATTCCTTTTTTTTTTATGGATAAATTCACATCATATTGGATCTGCATATTTAGAAAAATTTCTAGACTGCATACTTAGCCTGATTTACCGATGTTGGCTATTTTTGGCTTAGCCTCGCGTTTTGGCAATTTTTAGCCTCGCGTTTGGCTATTTTATGCTTCCTGTGTGGCTATTTCTTTAGCCTCGCGTTTGACAATTTTTAGCCTCGCGTTTGGCTATTTTCTGCTTCCTGTTTGACTGTGTTTTTAGCCTCGCGTTTGACAATTTTTAGCCTCGCGTTTGGCAATGTTAGCCTCGCGTTTGGCTATTTTCTGCTTTCTGTTTGGCTATGTTTTTAGCCTCGCATTTGACAATTTTTAGCCTCGCGTTTGGCAATTTTAGCCTCGCGTTTGGCTATTTTCTGCTTCTTGTTTGGCTATATTTCTAGGCTCAAGTTTGGCAATTTTAGCCTCGCGTTTGGCTATTTTCTTCTTCCTGTTTGGCTATTTCAGCTCCGTGTTTGGCTATTTTCAGTTTCAAGAGAAACACGGATTTATACACTTGGCATGATTCGCGGATTTATGATAACATGACATGTGAATATCAACATGATACATGAAGGCAAGATTATTCATGATGACAAGTTCTAGTATCTTTATTACAATACAAGTTCTAGTATCCTTATTACAGGATAACAAGTTCTAGTATCTTTATTACAAGATATGATTACAAGTTCTAGTATCCTTATTACAAGACATGATAACAAGTTCTAGTATCTTTATTACAAGACATGATTACAAGTTCTAGTATCCTTATCACAAGTTCTAGTATCCTTATTATACGATATGATAACAAGTTCTAGTATCTTTATTACAAGACATGATTACAAGTTCTAGTATCATTATTACATGACACGAAGCATCCTTATAATACATGTGTACATGATTTCAAATCTTGATTCTTGAACTCTTGATTCTTGTGAAATGATATGTGTACAATTTGACATGAGAGTACACGTGTTTCCTTTAATTCACGCATATCATATGCATTACTAACAGGGAAAAAACTACATGATGGATAGATAAGTACTGTATTGTACAAGGATCTTGATTGGCCAACTTCTTGATTAGGTGCTGAGGGCCTTTTACTAGCAGCACTGGGTGGTACTGAGCCACCATCTGATACATGAGTCACCATATGGGTGATGCCCGTTACTTGTTTCATTTAACGGGATCTGACTTGTAGCACCTAGCGGTGTGTCATGGTTCAGCGCCATGAATTAGAGGCCGGGTCCCGGGTATGCACGGGCACTTGTACAATATGAGAAACTGCGCGCTATCTTATCCATCATTGAGTTTCAATTCCAACACTAACATGACATGGACCTATTAAATTTTACACGAAGCTTGTGAATGACTTACATAGTTCTGGTTACATGCAACATGATTGATATCGAAGCTTGTGAATGATTTACATTGTTCTGGTTATATGCAACGTGATTGATATTTACTTCGCTTACACTTGTCACCTTTACATGATTTGTTTCTGCTATTTGAATGAATAGTCTTACTCAATTCATTTCTAGCATTCTTAAGATACGATTGTATCAACGTAATTTATTTATTCTTTTATTTATTTGTACTGTGAAAGTACACGTGTTTCTTGTTTTTGTGTTACTTGCTGGGTTTAATCCCCTGGGTTTTCTTAAACCCAGATCACGAAAAAAGAGAAGGAGAGATTGCTCCAGACAACGATCCTTACTTCACCAACCAGGTCGAGTAGAGGATACCAGCACAATACTATTTGGGTACTTCGCACTTCTTGTTCTTGTTTCATTTTTCTGGGCACTGCTTCAACTTGTAGTATTTAACTCTTTTGTGTAAATATTTAGAGCAGTGTGCCATTTTATGTAATCAACTCTCTGTATAAATGAAATCCTTTCAGTTTTAGACATGGTTATTCATCTTGACATGGCAGTAGTTACGGTTATTCCAAGATCATGGGACTGTTGAGTTATTCATAGTATTAAGTAATGTCGCCCACTTAAAAAAAAAAAAAAAAAGGTAGAGCCGAAGTGGGGGCGTTACAGTTTTGGTATCAGAGCCTAGGTTTAGGTGGGAGACCATATGACTACTGCCACATGAAAACATGTCTAAGATACACTCTTGACACTTCTTCCTTATCCTTGATATCCATCAGATCTAGTATCGTCCCTATTTATTATTTCTAATTCATTTGGAATATCTATCTTGAAATTCCATCCAATCAATTTCTCTTGGACCGTCACAGAACGATGACGACCCAATCTTCTACTAGCGCAAACCCAAATCCTACGGGTGAAGAGTCTGAGCTTAGAACTATAGTGGAAAGAGTAGCGCAGACACAAGAAACTACAACGATAATATTGGAAAGAATGCTACAGTCCAAAGAACAAGAAAGAACTGGGGTGGTGTCAGATTTTCGAAGATTGCAGCCATCAGTATTTTCCGGAACAGAAGGACCACTAAAGGCTGAGCAGTGGATTGTGGATATGGAGAATCTTCTGAAGGCAGCAAGGATTCCAAAGGAAAATCGTGTTGAAATAGTATGCATTCAGTTGGCTGACATAGCTAGAACATGGTGGCTTGCAGAAGAAGTGAAACACCAGGAACCCTTTAACTTGGGACAAATTTGTAGAGGCATTTCTTGCCAGATTTTTTCGCTCATCAGCAAGGCAAGAAATGAGGAAGAAATTTCTAGGATTGCAACAAGGAGATCGAACTCTGGATGCATATGCCGCAGAATTTGTGAGGCTGAGCCGATTTGCCCCAACCCTGGTAGCTGATGAGGAGGAAAAGGCACACTTGTTCCAGCAAGGGCTGAGGTCTCATCTGAGGGAGCACTTAGCAGGGCATAACTACAAGACTTATTCAGAAGTATTTGAAGCGGCATGTCGTTTGGAACAAGTATTCGAGGAGAATAGGTCAGTACCATTTAAAAGGTTGTTTGGGCAAGGAACAAGTTCATCGACCAAGAAATTTGGTGGTCCGCCAACAAAGAGACAGATGATAATGCCAAATCGAAATTCAGTAATATGTAACTATTGTCATATGCCAGGGCATACCCAGAACATGTGCAGAAGAGCTCAAGGGTGGTGCCTGGCATGCGGATCCGCTAGTCATCAATTGAGAGATTGCCCAAAGGCCCAACAATCAACAATAACCAAGGTCCCGTTTCAAGCAACAACCAGGCCAATAACAACGTCGGCCCAGAGAGTTCCAAGACCAGGCCAGAAAGGAACCTGGGAGAACCGACAACAAACCTATGTTAGGGCCCGAGAAGGAGCAGGACGGAGGCAAGGGCAAGTTAGACTAATGAATGCAGAAGAAGTTCAAACCACTGGAGGAGTCGTGACAGGTATGATCTTGGTTAACAATAGACCGGCAACTGTTTTATTTGATTCTGGAGCATCACACAGTTTCATCACTAGCATGTTTGTTTCCCGTAATCTTATTGATTTCACTATCTTACCTGCGGGGTGGAATATTGAGACCGGGAATGGTAGTATCATGACTAATAAAGAGTGTAAACTATGTCCATTAGTAATTGATGGTAAGGAATTTTATGCCAATCTACTAGTTATTAGTGGAGGAGGATATGATGTTATCATAGGCATGGATTGGTTGAGCACCTTCTATGCAGTGATAGACTGTAGGAGAAGGAGAGTAGTATTCCAGATTCCTGACTGTCCAGAGTTTGAGTTTGTCAGTGGAAGCCAATCCCTAGAACCAGCTAAATCTAAGGTGTTTCCAAAGGGAGGAGTTTTGGAAGCTATGGAAATAGGAGAAGGGATGATCCCAGTAGTATCAGAATTCTTGGATATTTTTCCTGAAGAGATACCTGGACTACCACCAGCAAGGATAGTAGAATTTACTATTGATATTATCCCTGGAGCTGAACCAGTTTGTAAGCCACCTTATCGAATGGGGATTGCAGAACTAGAAGAAGTCAAGAAGCAAGTGGATGAGTTAATGAAATTGGGTTTTATAAGACCCAGTGTGTCACCTTGGGGAGCTCCAGTACTATTGGTAGGAAAGAAGGACGGGAGTAAAAGGTTATGTATAGATTACAGAGGTTTGAATGCAGTAACAATTAAGAATAAATACCCATTGCCAAGGATTACTGATCTATTTGATCAACTTGGAGGAGCGAAGGTATTCTCAAGAATAGATCTTTGTTCCGGATTTCATCAAGTAAAAGTCCGAACAGAAGATATCCCAAGGACTGCATTTAGAACCAGACATGGTCATTATGAATATTTAGTGATGCCATTTGGGGTAACTAATGCTCCAGCGGTGTTTATGAATTTGATGAACCATGTTTTTACTCAGTATTTGGACAAATTTGTGGTGGTGTTTATTGATGATATATTGATCTACTCTAAGAATAGAGAAGAGCACGTTAAACATTTGAGGATAGCATTACAAATTTTAAGGGAACAAAGGCTATACGGAAAATTGAGCAAATGTGAATTTTGGTTGAGTCAAATTGCTTTCTTGGGTCATATAATATCTGAAAATGGTGTATCAGCAGATCCTAAAAAGATAGAGGCTGTGATGGAATGGCCTGTACCAAAATCAGTATCAGAAGTTCGCAGCTTTTTGGGGATGGCTGGATATTACAGGCGGTTTGTACAAGATTTTGCAAAAATTGCGTCTCCTCTAATTAAGTTGACGCGAAAGGGAATCGAATATGTCTGGACGGAAGGGTGCGATAAGGTATTTGAAGAATTGAAACTAAGACTGACAACATCACCTGTGTTAGCAATTTCAGATAACACTGGAGGAATGAAAATCTATAGTGATGCTTCAAAACTAGGACTGGGATGTGTGTTGACTCAGCATGAAAGAGTGATTGAGTTTGCATCAAGACAATTAAAATCTCATGAAAGAAATTATCCCACTCACGACTTGGAACTAACATCAATAATTCATGCTTTGAAAATTTGGAGACATTACTTACTAGGACAAAGGGTGGAAGTGTACACTGACCATAAAAGTTTGAAATATATTTTCACTCAAAAGGAACTAAATATGAGACAGAGACGATGGTTAGAGTTAGTAGCAGATTATGACTTGGAAATTAAATATCATCCAGGAAGGATCAATATAGTGCCAGATGCTCTGAGTAGAAGACCTGCAATAGAAAGATTGACTCAACAAAAGGAATTGTTGGCAGAAATACAAAGGATGGATTTGAAAATAATTCTACCAGGAATGATAGCACAACTTATGGAAATGCGACTACAGTCACCCTTGATAGAGCAGATCAAGCAAGCCCAAGTTGATGATGAAAGCTTCCAAAGGTTAAAGAGCAAAATTGAGACAGGCAAGAGGCCTGAGATGAAGATACACTAAGATGGGACTATTAGATTCAGGGAGAGGTTATGGGTGCCCAAGGGAGAGACGAGGAAGAGAGTTTTAGAAGAAGCTCATAAATCAGTATATTCCATTCACCCCGGAGGCAATAAGATGTACAAGGATATGAAGAGGTACTTCTGGTGGCCGGGCATGAAGAAAGAAATTGCAAGACATGTATCCATGTGTTCTACTTGCCAACAAGTGAAGGTCGAACATCAGAAAATAGCTGGATTACTTCAACCCTTAACAATTCCAGAATGGAAGTGGGAACAAATATCAATGGATTTTGTTACGGGATTACCAAGGAGCACCAAAAGTAATAATGTGATTTGGGTGGTAGTGGACCGACTGACCAAGTCAGCTCATTTCATCCCATTTAGGGTTGGTCAGTCAACAGAAGCATTAGCAAAAAGATTCATGCAGGAAGTGGTGAGGTTACATGGAGTCCCATTTAGAATTGTCTCAGATAGGGATACAAGATTTAGATCACAATACTGGAAGAAATTGATGGATAGTTTAGGAACACATTTAGACTTGTCTTCAGCATATCACCCACAAACAGATGAACAATCAGAACGAACTATCCAAATACTTGAAGACATACTTAGAGCATGTATGCTAGATTTTGGAGGATCTTGGGAAGACCATTTATATATGGCGGAGTTTTCCTACAATAATAGCTATCAAGAGAGTATCAAAATGGCACCATTTGAGGCTTTATATGGCAGGAAGTGTAAATCTCCATTATGTTGGAACGAGGTTGGAGAGCGAAGTATTTTGGGATCTGAGTTGATTACTCAAGCAACAGAGCAAGTAAAGGTTATCAGGGAACATATGAAAGTTGCACAAGATAGACAAAGGAAATGGGCAGATCGACGTAGAAAATCATTGGAGTTTGAAATAGGAGATAAGGTGTTTATCAAGATATCGCCAACGAAAGGAGTGATTAGATTCGGCAAGAAGGGAAAGCTTAGTCCAAGATATATTGGACCATTCGAAATTACAGAAAGAATTGGGAATCTTGCATACAGATTATCATTACCTCCTGAGATGGAAACTATTCATGATGTATTCCATGTGTCGCAATTAAGGAAGTGCTTGGGCAACGAACATAAGGCTGTGGACTTGTCCGAAGTGGAACTGAGATCCGATCTAAAGTATGAGAAACAACCTGTAGCGATCATTGATCGACGGGAGAAGGTCCTAAAGAACAAAGTGATACCGTTAGTCCTTATTTCATGGGATGCACGATCACCTGGGGACTCCACCTGGGAACTTGAAGACGATATCAAAACAAAGTACCCGTACCTATTTTCATCACCAGGTATGTAAGTTGACAACAAGCGTCTGTATATAATGGTGTACTTTTGAATTTGGAATTTCGAGGACGAAATTCTTTTATTAGGTGGGTAGAATGTAATCCCCCAAATTTATCATGTTTATTAAATTACAAATTATCAAGTTAAAAATTTCTTTCTATACACCTTCAAATTTAATTAAGTTTCCAAGGGCACCCCTTTTTCATTTTGTGGGGATGAATTGTTAGAAGAGGGTGAGAGGTGGCACTCTAGTTGCCATTTGTCATGCATGCAAGAAGCCTTAGGGCTAGGCTAGAGGACAAGGTGACCAAAATACCCTTAGGCATGTATAACCTTATTCTCTCAAAGAGAATTCTGATCAAAAGTACAAAATAAAAATCACTCTTTACCCTTGGTTCTTCTAGTTCGTTGAGTAAAGGAAATAGAAGGGAGGCTTTGCTACAACAAAGGAGGAGATTAAAGGGAATAGAGGCAAGTATCACCTTGTTCTTGTTCTCTCTTTGAATCGTATTTGAGTACAAGTAGCATGTATGATCTTTCTTGGAAATTATTTGATTTTTATTATGAGTACATGATTCCTTTTTCTTTATGGATAAATTCACATCATATTGGATCTGCATACTTAGAAAAATTTCTAGACTGCATATTTAGCCTGATTTACCGATGTTGGCTATTTTTGGCTTAGCCTCGCGTTTTGGCAATTTTTAGCCTCGCGTTTGGCTATTTTCTGCTTCCTGTGTGGCTATTTCTTTAGCCTCGCGTTTGACAATTTTTAGCCTCGCGTTTGGCTATTTTCTGCTTCCTGTTTGACTATGTTTTTAGCCTCGCGTTTGACAATTTTTAGCCTCGCATTTGGCAATGTTAGCCTCGCGTTTGGCTATTTTCTGCTTCCTGTTTGGCTATGTTTTTAGCCTCGCGTTTGACAATTTTTAGCCTCGCGTTTGGCAATTTTAGCCTCGCGTTTGGCTATTTTCTGCTTCTTGTTTGGCTATATTTCTAGCCTCACGTTTGGCAATTTTAGCCTCGCGTTTGGCTATTTTCTTCTTCCTGTTTGGCTATTTCAGCTCCGTGTTTGGCTATTTTCAGTTTCAAGAGAAACACGAATTTATACACTTGGCATGATTCGCGGATTTATGATAACATGACATGTGAATATCAACATGATACATGAAGGTAAGATTATTCATGATGACAAGTTCTAGTATCTTTATTACAATACAAGTTCTAGTATCCTTATTACAGGATAACAAGTTCTAGTATCTTTATTACAAGATATGATTACAAGTTCTAGTATTCTTATTACAAGACATGATAACAAGTTCTAGTATCTTTATTACAAGACATGATTACAAGTTCTAGTATCCTTATCACAAGTTCTAGTATCCTTATTACACGACATGATAACAAGTTCTAGTATCTTTATTACAAGACATGATTACAAGTTCTAGTATCATTATTACATGACACGAAGCATCCTTATAATACATGTGTACATGATTTCAAATCTTGATTCTTGAACTCTTGATTCTTGTGAAATGATATGTGTACAATTTGACATGAGAGTACACATGTTTCCTTTAATTCACGCATATCATATGCATTACTAACAGGGGAAAAACTACATGATGGATAGATAAGTACTGTATTGTACAAGGATCTTGATTGGCCAACTTCTTGATTAGGTGCTGAGGGCCTTTTACTAGCAGCACTGGGTGGTACTGAGCCACCATCTGATACATGAGTCACCATATGGGTGATGCCCGTAACTTGTTTCATTTAACGGGATCTGACTTGTAGCACCTAGCGGTGTGTCATGGTTCAGCGCCATGAATTAGAGGCCGGGTCCCGGGTATGCACGGGCACTTGTACAATATGAGAAACTGCGCGCTATCTTATCCATCATTGAGTTTCAATTCCAACACTAACATGACATGGACCTATTAAATTTTACACGAAACTTGTGAATGACTTACATAGTTCTGGTTACATGCAACATGATTGATATCGAAGCTTGTGAATGATTTACATTGTTCTGGTTATATGCAACGTGATTGATATTTACTTCGCTTACACTTGTCACCTTTACATGATTTGTTTCTGCTATTTGAATGAATAGTCTTACTCAATTCATTTCTAGCATTCTTAAGATACGATTGTATCAACGTAATTTATTTATTCTTTTATTTATTTGTACTGTGAAAGTACACGTGTTTCTTGTTTTTGTGTTACTTGCTGGGTTTAATCCCCTGGGTTTTCTTAAACCCAGATCACGAAAGAAGAGAAGGAGAGATTGCTCCAGACAACGATCCTTACTTCACCAACCAGGTCGAGTAGAGAATACCAGCACAATACTATTTGGGTACTTCGCACTTCTTGTTCTTGTTTCCTTTTTCCGGGCACTGCTTCAACTTGTAGTATTTAACTCTTTTGTGTAAATATTTAGAGGAATGTGCCATTTTATGTAATCAGCTCTCTGTATAAATGAAATCCTTTCAGTTTCAGACATGGTTATTCATCTTGACATGGCAGTAGTTACGGTTATTCTAAAATCATGGGACTGTTGAGTTATTCATAGTATTAAGTAATGTCGCCCACTTAAAAAAAAAAAAAAAAAGGTAGAGCCGAAGTGGGGGCGTTACAACCCCCACGTCTTGCAGTTTCTTACGATGAAAAAGAGCTTGTAGTTGATTCTCCATATTCTATTTTTTTCTACGTGAGGGTTGATGATAACCTTCATTTCTTCTTCCTCTTTTGAATGAGGAGGTACTTCTTCATTCTTATCCTCGCTGTCTTCATTTATTTGAACAGGTCGTTTTCTTTTCTGCCGACCAGAAATAGACGACGAGGATTGGCTCTTTCTAGTTTGAGCTAACAACTCAATCAAAAGTTGTTTCATTTCTCCTATAGTCTCCTCTTGTTGTTCGAGACGTTTTTCTTGTCTCTCAAGCCTTTTAGAAACTTCTTCTAGGCGCACGCCTTCTGATTCGGTAAAAACTCCTCTAACCCTGGAATTATCTCATTATCTGAAGGGTTATTTCCGACCGTCCTTTTGCCTTTATTAACCATATGTGATGAGGCAGCAGTTAGATCGGTTCCAGAGTACACCTTTTTCACCGTCCGTATTCTTTTGGGCTTGGTGATCTGCTCAAAAACGGACCGTTTTGAGTTGCATTGGCAGTTTGATAGAACAGTTGAGATCAGCTGCTCGCATTGGCAGTGATGAATATTTTGTGAGGAGTTCTTCTTCCAATTGAGACACTCTCTCAAATCTTGAGGTATTTTCTCCTCTCTATTTGCATCTTGACGCCTCTTGTGTCGCAAATTTGGTTCATAACACTGGAGAGTTAGCAATATTTCAGGGCTGAGCTCTTTTCCAGCATCAGATTGTTCTCCAACTCTTCTGCGGATTCTTCTAGAGTGCACGCTGGCCTGATTAGTTGTGTGGGCCCCGCACGCCTCTGATAGAGAGATTAAAATTCTTGGTGTATGTAGTGTGCTCACCATAGGCGTGCTCGAAGAGACATGTGTTGATAGCTCCGCGTTTCTGGTTACTTATCTCCGCGATTTGATGCGATTAAACCTCCGCGTGAGCAGATAACCAGAATCTCAAATTGATTGAGATTATGATTTGGGCTTATCCAAATACCAGATCAAATCCAATCAGAATTCTAAATCAAGAGATTTAAATCAATGTTAAATATTTGATTGGAATTCTTGATGAAAGCGAATTCTATTCAGATAGAAACTCTCAAATCTTCCTGGGGCTATAAATACCTTCTTGGTGAAACCCTAGGGGATCTTTTGGAAGTTTTGGTGAAGTTCGAGTTACGCGTGAGAATCTTGAACGAATCAAAACCAGAGATCATATGTCTTCTTCTTCTTCCTTCTTTTCGGCTTAATTGATCCTTTGGCAATTCAAGTACGCGAGAGAGCCTTGAAGCCTTTTTGTGATCATCTTCCTCTTAGAGAATTCAAGTTACGCATAGAGCCTTGGATTCGTGAAGAGCGAAGACCAAGAAGATCTTCTACAGTCGGCCGATATCTTCAAGAGAGAAGAGTTTGACGTACCGATCGTCCAAAGGAGCTGCTTGACAGATCCCATCGCTACTGATCCCACGTTTTACATTATAAAAGAGAGAGATTGAAATATAAAATCCTCTTGTTTGTTCTCTTTATATCTCTTGTTCACTTTCATTGTAATCTAAGTTGTATTCAATGGAAGGAAGCAAAGGAAATTCTGCTGCGAACAAACTGATTCTGGTTATTTGCTTACGCGAAGCTTTAATCGCATCAAATCGCGGAGATAAGTAACCAGAAACGCGGAGCTATCAACAACTCTGCGTTTTACTCAAACGCGGGGCTAAAAGTAGCCAGACGCGGAACTATAGAATCAGTTCCGCGTTCTGTTGTGGAAAATCCTTTTTACTTAGAAATTTTCACTGCCAACAACATGAGAGTTGTGTTCATTTAACGTAACCCGTCGGTGGTATCTGCGGGATGCAACCCGCGGTTGCAACTGTGGGTTTGTACCCGTGGGTTCGCTCCTGCGGGGTGCAACCCGCGGGTTGGCACCCGCGGTTGGCAACCGCGGCCAACCGCGGGTGGAAACCCGCAGTTGGCAACCGCGGCCAACTGCGGGTGGCAACCCGCGGTTGGCAACCGCGGGGTGCCACCCGCGGTTGCAAGCCGCGGGTTTGCACCCGTGGGGTTACTTTTGCGGGATTCAACCCGTGGTTGCATCCGTGGGTTTGCTCCGAAATTATTCACTGTTCCAGAATTTTCTGCAACCCTTTCTGTATGATTGATGCGTGCTCGTTGAGTTTTACGCCTTAGGTTTCTCTTTTGGGAGCGGGTTAGAGTTTGATTTGACTTTTGGTTTGATTTTGGAACGGGCGATATCGCCGTATACTTGACAGACGATGACGTCTTATCAGTTTCAACGGGCGATAACGCGTCGTAGGTATTGAATGGCGATAACGCATTTTCAATTTTGGAGGGCGATGATGCCTCGCCTTGTTTAATCGTTACCCGGCGATGACGCCTGGGTTCCGAATCCGAGGATGATAGGAATTCCTCGTAGTTTTGCTGGTCAACTTCTATGACCAGCGTCTCAACCATTGAGCTAATCGGCACCCGGTCGGACTACGCCACTAGATTCTCTGTGGTAAACAGAGGGGCTCCCACTGTGGTCGCCAGTTCTTGTTTGCTCAAAATTTGGATTTCTCCTTCCATTGTAAAATTGTTTGATTACAACGAAAATATTAAGATTTACAAAAAATCTGAGGAATTACAAGAACAGGAATATTAATTTATTCCCTTTTTTATGTGGATTCGGGTGGCGATGGAGCCTCGCTGGTGCACTCCGTTGACCGTCTGATCGGGAAGTGGATGGCTCTGCTCCGCTCCTTGATCTCACGAGATCTCCCAAAATCGTCCAAAAGTCTCCAAAAGTCCATTCTCTGACTAAATTTCTGTCTTTTATAAACTGAATCCGCTTGAAATTCGGCTCGAATCCTTCCTAAAAAATCGGATCACGGGATTTTAGCAGAACAAATAAAATGGGAATAAAGGAAGACAACCCGCGGGTTGGCACCTGCGGGATCACCCGCGGGAGCTCTCCCACGGGTTGCACCCGCGGGATCCTCCCGCAGGGCCCGCAGTAAATTTTTTTTTTAATTATTATTATTATTATTATTATATATATGTATATATTTTTTTTTTTTTTGCATTTTTTTAGTATCTACAATTGGCGAGCCAATATTGAACTTTGTATCGCATATATTAAGAGCAATGATTTGAGCCCTATATCGGATTCAAGTCCAATGGTGATGCCACTTAATAATCCAAGCTTCTGTTCAATCCGAAACATAGAGATGCGAATGGAAATTTAAGTACATATCTATCTAGTGTTGGATAACACGGAAACAAATGGGAAACCTAGTTTCTTTTTTATTTATATTGTATGTGCGAATATATCGTGAAATAAGATAGGGTCTAACATGAAACTATGGGGAAAATAACATCAATGTTACTCTACACACAAACTGTGGGATGTACCCTTTGCATTCTATTAATTAACAATTAACAAGACAAGCGCAATTACATATGCAACATTGACTATATGCATGCGCATGTATGCATATCTATACATATGTATGTATGTACACACACATATAGGAAAAGTGTACCTAAGGTGACATTATAGGGGTGTTGCTTATGAAAGTACTTTAAATCTCAACATAGATAATGTTTGTGGAAAATCTAAATAATTAATTATGATCTCCACATTAAAAAAAAAAAATGATGGCATACAAAAAATATGCATTTTAGGTACATTTTGACTATATTTTGAAAATATACAAAATTAACGATTTTTCAACAATAGAATAAATAAATCCTCTTGATCGATAATAAAAAAATGTCTAAATTACATGATTTTTAGTATGTCATATACTTAGAACATGGAAATTATAATTAATGATTCGGATCATTCATGTATGTTCTATATGTTGAGACTTAGGGAGTTTATATAGTACTGTCCTATATAGGAAAAAGTGTATATAAGGTGACGTCATAAAAGAGTTGCATATAAAAACGTCTTTTATATATATATATATATATATATATATATATATATATATATATATATGAGTAAACAGGAAATTTACCAACAGTGAAGGGATTTCCTTCACTATCGTTTAGGTGGACCAATGAAACAAGTACATGAGGCGTCACTCAAAAGACGGTTAAGAGAATTTTTTTATTTGTTATTTTGAGTGGCGCCACGTGTATTCGTTTTATTGGTCCACATAAGCGATGGGGAAGGAAATTCATTCACCGCCAGTGAATTTCTCGTCCTATATATATATATATATATATATATATATATATATATATATATATATATATATATATATATATATATATATATATATATATATATGCCTGCGCCTGTGTGGGGTTATTTACTTTACTGGTAAGCAAAGCATATATAATTAGATCAAGCGATCTCTGTCAATCTTTATGCTTGCCCCTTTTTTTAATGATGTGTGTGGGGTTATTAACTTTGCGAGTAAGCAAAGCATATATAATGAGATCAAGCGATCTCTGTTCAATCTTTATGCTTGCCACCTTTTTTCAATGATGTCTACGCAACATATATATATATATATATATATATATATATATATATATATATATATATATATATATATATATATATTTGAATTGCAATATTAATTTATAGAATTAATTACAGTCAAACCTCGTATAGTATAGAGGTATGTAACTTTAACACTTGTAAAGTTTTAAACTCTCAAAAAATTTCCTGAACCGTTACATCTGTGGTGAACAGTTAATTATATTTACTCTCTTTAGACTAATATTCACTCTTTTTTTTAATTTCCATTTTACCTTCACCTCTTCTATTTCAAGTAGCACTCTTTCCCCTTCCTTTTCTCCTTCCTCACTCTTCTTTCTGTCTCCTCTCTCTATCTCTCTCTCCTTCTCTTCATCCCATCCTCCCTCTCTCTATCTCTCTCTTTCCGGGGGGGGGGGGGGGGGAGGGGATTAAGAGAGGGGATGAGGGCGAAAGAGAGATAGAGAGAGGGGGGATGGGATGAAGATAGGGGGTGAGGGAGAAAGAGGGAGAGAGAGAGAGAGATAGAGAGAGAGGGGGACGGGAAGAAAAGTGAGGAAGGAGAAAAAAAAAAAAGTGTTGTTTGAAATAGAGAGGGTGAGGGTAAAATAGGAATTAGAGAAAAGAAGTGAAGATTGATCTAAATGTGGGGAATATAACTAACTGCTCACTAAGATGTAATGGTTTAGGTATTTTTTTTAGAGTTTCAAACTTCAGAGTGTTAACTTATACATTTCCAATACGGGAAATTCTATTTGTGCATAGCATTTTACTCTTGGCACCCTGAATACTCTTTACACCAAACTCCTATTTTGAAACACTATCATTTTATTCTCTGCGCCCAAATTTTTTTTCAAAAATATCCCTCCTCCTTTTCTCTAACTCCTCACCCGTCTGATCCCATTTTTATCTATTTTTGCAAAAAAAAAAATTGGTCGGGTATTAATACTCGACCAAGAAACGTGCTGGTCAGTTATTAATACCCGACCAGCAAGCGAAGTTTCTCCCATAAAAGAAAACTAATTAACGATAAATTTCAAACAAATACACATAAAATCTAAAAATAAAAAAAAAAATCAAATCATATCTTAGATTTGTTCTCTGACACTAATTGTATATAGGAATTTTCCATTTGCATAAGAAAACTCAAACTTAAATTTCAAATCCAAATTTCACTTATCAGGTGAAATAAAAAAATTTAAAATTCTTCTAATCTTTTCAGGAACGTTAATATAAAAAAATTTTAGGGGTCAAGAAATCAAATTGATAATTTTGTAGGAAATGGTTTTTATTAAATAGCAAAAAAAAATATTTAGGGTTTTAGAGAGAAAATAAAGGAGAAAAATGATAAGTCATAATTTCAAATTTTAAGAAGTTTTAGTTTAGAATTTATAAGGGTAATTTAGTCCAAAAAAATAATGGCAAACTTATAATTATTTATAAGTTTCAAAACCGTGCATCAAGAGTAAAATACCGGATACAAATAGAATTTTCCTTACAATACTACATCGGGTCTGACTGTAATTAAACATAATTTATAATTATCTAACTTTAACTAACATAATCTCGGGTGGGTGTAAAGGCAGTTTCTATATCCAAAGTGGTCGGCTAGCTACCAAAGCGTGCACAATTTTCTCATCTCCAACATTTTTTAGCTGTCCTCTCTTAATTAATCAATTAGAGTGCCTAATTAACTTACTTTGCCATAATCACCAAATTAAACTTGAGAAGCTATTATGGTGGCAGTGGGGAGACACCATTATCCCCCAGGACGTAATTTAGGTAAACATTGCCATATTAGAGCCAATTATGTGCATAATGTCGCACTAAAATTAGTTGCATAATGTTCCACTAATTAAGTGAGGTTGAGTTTCTATCAAAATAAAATATAAATTTATTAAAAAAAGAGAAACCAAAAACTAGGAGACACCCTAATGTATGTGAGTCCTTAATACTTAAATTAAGGAGATAGAGCCAACTCAGTAAAAAATAGTATAAGAAATTGTGAGCCTCACCTTGTTGTGGGAGATAACTCGTCTCATGCTGAATTGACTCTCCGCTATGGTACTTTTTATTTAAATGTGTGTTCGCTCGCACGCCTGAAATGAACTCCAAAATGTACATGTGCATGCATGCAAATAGCTTTTTTCTTTGTGTACACCATGCCAG
Source organism: Dracaena cambodiana (assembly GCA_036321105.1). Taxonomy (NCBI): domain Eukaryota; kingdom Viridiplantae; phylum Streptophyta; class Magnoliopsida; order Asparagales; family Asparagaceae; genus Dracaena; species Dracaena cambodiana. The sequence continues at coordinate 38,543,670 of JAYEPQ010000014.1, read as the reverse complement.
AATGTTATCTTTTAGAACGATTCTCAATCTTTAGAATAAGAGCAGTTTTATAATTCTCAATCTTCAGAATAAGAGCAATGAAAGTGGAGTTCTACTGAGTTGGCATGGATCAAGTTAAAAAGAAGTGTCAGCCTTTTTCGCTAACAATATGCACACTATTATCTCTATTGGCAAGTCTTATGTAGGTCTAGGGTTCAAATCTTGCTCGCCAAACTCTTTTGAAATAGCTATAATGATTGTAAAAACAATATTGCACTAAATTTCATCAAGATAAATAAGATATGGGCGAGACTAGTCAAGCTTTTATAGTACAGAGCTTATATGCTTTTTATCTTGGTCACAAACTTGATATTTCTCAAATTTCGCTCATTCATGATCAGTCCACTATTACCAAGTTTGAAATTACAACGATCACTGATAAATAGGAAACTCTATCAGGAATAGGAAAATTTTTCCAAAACCTCTGAAGAATTTTTTCAAAACCCAAAAAACTAAAATTAAAGCTTAAAATTTTTAAAATTTAAAAACTTTCCAAAATAAAATATGTTTTTTCAGAACAGTTTTATAAAACAACTAGTTGTTTTTGGGATACAAATACAATAGAAAGATTATCAACGTGATCGATCTAGGGTGATTCTCTTTTGGTCTATGTAATCTATCCCAAGTAATTAGGATAAAATGCTTAGTTGTTATTGTTGTTGTTGTATCAGAAAATAAAAATAAAAAATATTAACATGCAGCTTGATTTGTTTTTAAGTAGACAAGAAAACGGGTAGGCCTCTTGTCTCTCATGCCATCACGTTCAAGTAACTTCCGCATCCCAAACAATTTTGCATATTGGCTTGCAAGGAATTACATCATATATTATTTGATGCAGCATTGTTTTACTCGTGACAAGGATAAGCAGAGTCCATTTTGCTTTTGCATTATCTCAAAAATTATACAAAAAAAACTTAGAACTATTGCTGATGCGTTAATAAGTCCAATGATAGTTTACAAATGGGACGGGATCTAGAGCTCGTTATTAGTGTTTGTTTTGAGAATATGTCTTGAAGTTTTTCTTGAAGAAAACTATTAAGACAAATAAATAAATACATAATTAGAGCCGCCGGAATCTCATTAATCATATCTTAATTAGACGGCATGATGTCAGAAATCTCAATTTAGACCCAGACAAAATGCGGACAATATGAAAGATTAATTTAAAAACAAAGAAAAAAGGGAGAAGGAAAGTAAAAACAAGAAAAGTTGACGTCAATTAGTTAACATCAATTTGTAAATAGCTCTGGCTTCTTGCTATACAAAATTTTAAATTAGAATAATAAAATTTTTATTTTTAATTGAAATTTTTTTATGGAGTTGGTCAAAAGTTAATCTATGGACGTATTTATTAACACCCCACCCCTACTTGTAGTTTGCAAAACTATAATCATAATTAAATTTTTTATCTAAGTAAGACTTGAATTAAATTTACGAATTGTCAAGTTAACAAAGTAACTGAGAAATGAAATTAGAATTTTATTTGTTGCGTGAGATCTACCTCCTTTTCCTTTAGAGGTGTTGAGGCAATGTTTTTTTTTTTTTTTTTTTTTTTTTTCTCTAATCAAATATTTTTTATTTAGATACTAACCTCTTTCATTCAACAAATTAAAAAGAGGTCTTTGCAATGTAGATGAAAATTGAAAGTTCTGAAGTAATCTTTTGTAGTTTTACAATAAAATTACAGTAAATCAAACAAAAGGAAAAAGAGATGGATCTACACAAAAAACAAAAAAAAAAAAAAAAAACATTTCTATTTTCTTTTTCCAACTCCTTTATATCGCCAAATAGCTCTCAAATAAAGAAAGTCTCTATCGAGTCTGGATGCACCCCCCACGTGATATGTCGGTGCCTCCCACGCGTGCCCCCACACAGCTCCAAGCCCCTCCCCACCCCTATAAATGCCTATCCCAACCTTCGCTCTTTCTATCTCTCCTCTATCCCAATCTCTCTCATCCCCTCAACTCCTCCCCCGAGAAAAACCCAAACTAAACCCAGCGGTTCTCTGTCATCGGCCTATCAAGGCTCACCAGGAACTGGCTAACCACAGCCCAGCCCAGACCAAACCGGCCCCAACCGCTTCCATTCTGGAGGATACTAGCCTCGAACCGGAAGGGGAACGCAACAAGTGGGCGGTTCGAGCCCTCTATGAGGCCCTGAACCACCGAGACGTCGACCGGGTCCACCAGCACCTCGCCCCAGACATCGAGTACTGGTTCCATGGACCGCCGGTCCACCAGCACATGATGCGCCTCCTCACCGGCGCCTCGCCCGAGGAGCACTTCGAATTCGTCCCCCTCTCCATCGAATCCATCGGCCCCACCGTCCTCGTCGAGGGATCAGACCGGACCCGGTCCGTCTTCTGGGTCCACGCCTGGACCGTCAACTCGGGTGGGATAATAACCCAGGTGCGCGAGTACTTCAACACCTCCCTGACTGTTACACGCGTCAGCAGCGGAGGCAAGCGGTCGGCACCGCATTACTGCCTGCCCGTGTGGCAGAGCAAGCTGCCCGATTCCGCCGGCAAGTCCCTGCCCGGGCTCGTGCTGGCTATTTAAATAAGTTGATTAAGCTTAATTGGAGTAATTAAGGGTGAAATTAATAATAATAACAAGGCCAAGGCATTGGTGTGTTTGAATGAATGGGCTGAAGCTTTGGGCTTGACTTGGGCTTTGTTTGATTAGTGTGTAATTTGTATTTATGTTGGTTTGAAGCTTGGGTTAATGAAATGTATTGCTTGTTTAATAATGGTTTTGTGCATTTCAAATTTTCACTGATTTATCCAGCTCATTTGTTTGCAGTGGTCTCTCTCTCTGTTTTTTTCTTGGGTTCAGTCCGGTTCGGTTATCTTATAAATAACCGAGTAACTAAGTCTAAAATTGAACCGAACCGAACCAAATGTTTTTTTTTTTATTTTTTTTTATTTAAAGGGGCATTTGGACAAATAGCACACTCACACTAGAAACCTGAATACAATTACTAATAAAATTTTAGAAATTGATAGATTGATAGTTATATTGATTTTTGTTTATATTAATAGATAAATTTTGATTTGTTTTAAGATGGAATTTCTTGTCGTATTATACTTTTGATTGGGTCGTGAGAGAAGCAAAGGAAAAAAAGTCCAACATGTGTTGTTTTTTTAGTAGGTGGGCTTTCTTTTGTGGGAAAATTATCAATGAAGTAAAAGGTCCTTAACGTAAAAGCGACGGTGAGAGGGAGTTTCCAAAGGAGCACACTATTTTTACCAGCGAGCCTACTTTATAAAAGTCTGGATTCAGACTTTGAGTCTAGACAAAAAAAATACTTAGATATAAAGGTTTACTAGAAAAATTGGTGTGCTCTTTTGGAAACTCCCCGGTGAGATGGAGTGATTATTTGCATATTATAATGGTTCAGACTTGTTTTTTTTCCCTTCCTTCTTGTTTGCTAGTCAAACATATATATATATTTTGCAATATTATCTTAATTGAGTTTCTAACATAAATCGAAATAAGAATCTTTCACAAATTAGAGCTGGATGATACCACTAGAAATATTGATCTAAAAACTCCCGACCCTGCGCCTGCATTTCTAAAAACTAGTATAAATTAGAGCTGGATGATACCACTAGAAATATTGATCATCGGTCTACTGACTTGTTAGTATGGTCAAAAGGCAGTTAGCTAATGAGAAAATTACCATTTACTAGTGAAAATAAATAGAATCTAATTTAAATCCTATACCTAATAAATAAGTTAAATAGATGTATTTACTAAAATGGAATAAAGAAAACCTTTTAGTTAGCTTTATCTTATATATTACATGATTTAAATTACACGTTAACATTTCTCTTCTAAAGATGAAAAATACAAGAGTAATCATTAAATTAATTTTTTTGCACTTCTGAGAGATCATTAGCAAAAGATAACAAACTATGAGTTATATTCAAAATCATTTCAAATTCTCTCTAAAATAGGAAAACTATATGAACCGCTTAAGACACAATTTAAGTCTTCAATTTAGCTGATAGATAGTTAAAATTTTCTTCAGAGTTTAAAATAAATATTAGTAGAGATCATGAAAACATAATAAGTATTAGTTTGGAAAAGATATTGGAAAAAAATTTAACTATAGATAGTCCAAATAAGTTTTGGACCGTGCATGTATAGTTTTCCTTTGGAAGCGAATACAAATCTCCGAACAACCAGTGAGATCCATGGGACGTGGGACCCATGCAGTCATATTGGCCGCGGCTCTCATGGTGACGAGCCTATATACGGCTCGAGTTCGAAGTGGATCACACCGTTTTCAAAATAACCAAACGTGTGAATGACCCTGCGGGGAGTTTTTAGAGGAGCACACCATTTTTCTCTTCTCAGTGAACCTATTTTGTAGTGTAATTCTAGTCTGAACTTTCCGTTATCAAGTGGGCTCACCAGAAAAAATGGTGTGCTATTCTAGAAACTCCCGAGCAAACGTCCTCGATCGCAAGCATCGGTTGTCGTAACCCGGTGCAGGCTGAATCCGCACCCCAGTGCGGGCACGCGCGGGCATTGTCAGTTGGCCGACAAGATCCCGCCCACGAGTGGATCGAGGACCCCGGAACTCCGACCCAGCACCAGCAGTGCACGCGCGTGACACTGCCAGCTGCTGCGTACTGTATGGACACGGATTGCTAAGTTGACCTCCTCGATTTTGTTGGAAATAGGAAATTTGTTGACTATCATGTCGACATCTTATCCAAAAACTCTTACTCTATATATAATAAGAAGATAGTAGATAGCAAGATATATTCTTTAGCAAGACAAATAAATAAGCAGCGATCTATTTAGTTAGACAATAGACGCACTCTTTTTTTTTTAACAATTATTTAGTTAGATTCGCTCTCAAACTAAGTTTGTAATAACTCTTTTATAAGTCATCCTTATAAATTTATACATATTTATTAGCTTAGAAACAAAAAAAAAACAAGTCATTCGCATACTATTTATCTATACATTGGATGAATTCTTTTTAATGGTCGGAATTACACGGTTTTTGAAACCTCTTAAACTATAAACAAATAGTGTCCGAATCTCAATTATCAATTTGAGAATGGTGCATGCTGGTCTTACTTGGATGAGGACAAGTATGATCTTCGTGCTCTAGGAACGATAATTTGGACAAATGAGATTCAATGTGCCCAATTAGCTTTGTGAATGAAGAGAGAAATGGAGAAGATCAGGGCTAAACTATTTAAAAATTCAGTGATAAACTTATAATATTCATGAAACTTCTCACACATATGACCTTAAAAATTTGGGCATGCGCTTATAATTTTCCTTTCGGTATAATCAGTTTCCAAGTCGCACTCTTACTTTGAATTTATTACTATTTGCTCATCAAAAGCGATAATTTGTAGACAATATTTTACATCAAAGTATAGAATACATAGGAATGTAACTGTATAAACTGGGGAATTTCCTTACTTCCCCCATATTTAACAAACTTTAAAAACAGTTGCTCCTTGTTTCTTTCATTTCTTTACTTTAAGGGGAAAAAACATGGGAAAATTTTATAGTCGTATCACAATGAAAAACTTTTATCTGATTAATTAATTAGGTAGAAAACCATGGTAAATTTTATTGGAACATCTCAAAATGAACATTTTATGTAAGCTTTATTATAATTTTTTCCATTATCAACCTGAAAGGATTTAGCTTGTCGATTTAACTTTAAGAAAAACATAGATATCGGCCAAAATGAATCATTATTGTAAGAGTAGGGATGAGAATAAATAAGTCCAAATGCCAACATTTGACCCGATTTATTTAAAATCTGAAATAGAAAAATAAAAATTCTATTTTAAATTCAAATTATTGACTCATTCACATGTGAATCCCTGGCTAGAACGCCATCCTCAATCATCTCTTATACTGTGTCATACTTTTTCAAGAAAGTAAACAAATCCCTACCAACATTCACTACCAAACAAGGGAAAAGTGAAGCATGGGCTCATTGCAAGATATCATATCATGCATTTAGAGCTCATGAGTTGGATCTCATCAGTAGCTCTCTCATGTACATACATTCACAATCTAGCTTAGCTTGGTGTTTTTTGGACCACATTCTAAATATTTTGACTCTAGAAAATTAAGGGTTCCCCATCAATTTTCTCATGATTAATATTGCATGGGCTCCATTGCTCCCATATCACCCTCATATCGATCCAAAGTAGTTTGAAGTCCAACGATAGACATCTCACATCAGCTAGGGTTTGGGCTCACGAGTGAAGACATCAACATTATTGAAGTCCACGAAAATATTAGGGTTTGGGACCATCTGCAAGCTAATAATACAAAGCAACGTGCATGCTTCATGCATGGCCCCAGGGAATCAGGGGGGTTGTATTTGGATTTTGGCCCCTCTCAATCATTCGCTCACTAATTCAAGCACCTTCTCCCTTGTGATTGATTGTAGGGCAATGGCCTAGTGATTGTAGGTGAGTTTGGGTCTACCTCAGGGTTATTGTAAGGTCATGAAAGTTTGCGTAGTCAATTTAGAGTAATACTACTCTTTTAATGGTTGCAAATGCAACAATAGATGAGGAAAATTGAAATCTAGATTATATGCAACGATATTCATTTTTAAGAACTCGTAATTAAATATTTGTCTAGTAGTATTTGAATCTTGGTTAGCCATAATATATTTTGAAATCCAAAGTTGTAAAGAGGGTTGAAAAAATATATAGTGACTCTGGCACTATACTGAAACCCTAAAGTTATACTGAGAATTGAGAGAAATTATTTGTATTATTACAATTATTATCTTTACCTTTAGTTGCTTGAAGAATGAGTTTGTGTAAATGAGTGGTAACTTCCCAAATCATTATTCTTTGGAAAGTTATATATTAAATAGTTTATAATTTTTTCTATTAAATTTATTTGAACTAAGCAAAAGATAGAAACTGTTACCGTTATTAGTTAGAAGTAAAAAAAAAAAAAAAAAGGGAATAAAGTAGGAACAAACTCATCAATTTTCTCCTTTTATTTGGATTTTCAGTTAGAAAGTGGACTCATTAGGAAAAATATGGTGTGCTCCTTTGTAAACTCCCCAATTTCCCCCTCGTGCTTGGTGGACTGTGATCCTCCCACTTAACAGTTAGGAATGGGATTTGCTTGTAGGATATCGGGTCGGATCCAAGGACGGACCCAAGTGCCTGTGCCCAGGATTCAGAGCGGAAACTTCCAAAGGAGCACACCATTTTTCCTAGTGAGCCCAGTTTTCCTAGTGAGCCCACCCTCTCTTTTCAAAAGAGAGGGTTTTCCTAATGAGCACACCAAATAATCCGAAATTACTCTCCCTCTCCTTTTCTCCCTTTTTCCCTTCCTTCTCCCCCAGCCTCCATTCTTCTCTCCCTCTCCTCTTCGGCCACTTCTCCCCTCTTGCTTCCCTCCCCACCTCTCCTATTTTCCTTCCTCTTCCCCTTCCCTATCTCCTCCACCCAATTCGCTTCTCTCTCCGAATTGTCAGCCAATCTCGCCGCCGATTTCACCGCCAGTCTAGCCCATGTCGGTCGCCCACCGCCCCACCGTTGCTTCTTGAGTCAAGATGGGTGAGATCTCTTCCTTATTTAGCAAATTAATTTTTTTTTTATCTATTTTTTTTTTTTAGCAAAGAATCAAACCCGCCGTCGCCTCATACAATGTACTCATCAAGACACTGTGCGGCAATGCGAAGACACTGAACACCGCCGTCCGAGTCTTCCACAAGATGGAGAGCCCCGATGCTTGCACTTACAACATTCTGATAGATGGCTTAAGTAAGGACGGGAGAGTTGGTGATGCCCGCAAACTGTTTGATTAAATGGGCGAGAGAAAAATTGAACCGACGGTCGTTACGTTTACATACTTTATTCATGGGTTGTGCAGAGCTGGGCAGTTGCATGATGACATGGGCGAGAGAAAAATTGAACCGACGGTCTTACTTTTGTTACTTGACAGTGCGAATACAGATTTATACAAGACACTTGCGAAGGAGCTAGCGCAGACTTAGGAGAGACAGTTCTTGGGCAATGTGGAATCAAGAGCTGCTGGCAATGTGGAATCTAGTTAAAATATTTGTAGTTTGAGTATTATTCATCACTTTGTAGAGGCAGTTCGTACTAACTTCCTTTTTAATCACTTTGTTCGATTGTGGGCTTGGTGTCCTCGAATTCTGTAGTATGCGGCTAGTAGTTTTGGTTATGAGACCATATTTTGTAAGGTTTTCAATTGACACAATTGTTATTTGTTCAAGATGATTGCAAGATAATCGTAGAGAACAAAAGTCTGTTATCTTCAGTCATAATGCAGTATTCTTAAATGATACGCAGTTAAAAGTTTGAGTTTGGCTGAGAAGTTTGTTTGATTTTGTAATAAGAAAATTTAATTAGAAAATTTAATTAGAAGTTTGCAGTATTCTTGAATGATACTCAAAAAATTTGTTCGAGAAGTTTGTTTGATTTTGTAATAAGAAAATTTAATTATTAAATTTAATTAGAAAATTTAATTAGAAGTTTGCAGTATTCTTGAATGATACTCAAAAATTATTGCACAAGAAAATTTAATTAGATTCGTAATAGTTACATTTGTAATAGTTGCACAAGAAAATATATTAATTTGGAAAAATAAAATAAAATAAAAAGGGATTTGCTATTGACAGGAATCGAACTCAAGACACTCACATGTGAGATAAGAATACTCACTACTATACTACAATGATTTCATTAATAATAAAACGAAAAAAATCTATTTATAACTGTCCGGACTTCCAGTCCGGACGAATTATATTTGTCCGGACTTCCAGTCCGGACGGATATCGGACCGTCCGGACTCTCAGTCCGGATTTTGAGCTTTTTTGGGTTCATAATTTTTTTCAATCCGCACAGTTTTTAGGGTTTTTGAGTAAGTAAAAATCTAATAAAATCAATTTTCAAATTTAATTTGTGAGATAATTTAATATAGGAGAATATTTGATAGAATAGTTTTGGGTTTTAAATTTTTTTTTTTTTTTTTTTTTTTTGGGTTATATGTAGTTATAGAAGAGAATGAGAAGAGAGGTTGAAGAAATGGCATTTTAGTCCAAAAAAATCGATGGCAAATGTGTAATATGTAAGAAGTTTTAAAGTAGGCTCACTAGGAAATATGGTGTGCCCCTCTAGAAACTCCCTCCAGAGCAAGGGGAGCTTCTAAAGGGGCACAACTTTTTTCCTAGTGAGCCCAGAATTCCTAGTGAGCCCAGTTTGATTTTAGTAAAGAGAAAATTTCTTAGTGAGCATGTTTACTATTCCGAAAATACCCTTTACCATATATATTCCTCATCTCTCTCTTCTCTCCTCATTTTTCCTCCAACCGCCTAACCCAAAACCCTAACTTTCTCTTTCCTCTTTCCCTCCCCCCCTCCCCTCATCCTCTCTATCCTTTTCTCTACCTCCTTCTCCTTCCAAATCTCCTCTCTCTCCCATTCGAACAGCCGACACCGCTACTCTCGCCGGCGAGGAAGAGACGCCGACGCCACCGCAACCGCAACCGTCGACGCCGCCGACGCCGCCGCCAGTAAGCTCTGGACGTTGCTGCCGGTGTTCTCCCGCCGCCGCCGCCGCCTTCCCGCCATTAGTAGGTGAGTATTCTTAATTTAGCAATATTTATTTTAAAATTTAAATTTTTTTATTTTTGAATCAAACAACTCTTGATTGTGATTTTGTTGGGATGGAGAGGAGGAAGAGTGAAGGAGGTATCAAATTTGGTTCTAGCAATTTTTTGTTAATTTTGATTTTTAATATTTAGATTATAATTATGAAGAAAATTTAATATTGTAATCGTAGTGGTAAAATATGTGAAATTTAGTTATTTTTCTAATCATAGACGATAAACCATTTATTGTGTGTGTGCATGTATTATGACTATATGATATATACAGGAACGAGTCCACTGCGTTGTATTAGTCACTGAAGAAAAAAAAGTGCATGGTCATTGACGACAGCGGCATATGATGTTATTCAGTGCACTTGCGAAGATTAAAGCCGTGATCAGTGGTTGCACTCAGCCAGGAGAACCACCAACAGAACAAGCAGAGGAACAAGCACTAGAACAAACCACTCCTGATGCACCGGATACAGCGGTTATGACTCGAACCAGAAGCAGACGTCACCCCCCCAGGAAGACACGAAGACAGTGATTATATTATATTCTAAGTGCATTGATATGGATGTTGTTAAAAACTTGAAGCGACAAGTGACAATATTTTCTTTTAAACAATTTGCTATTTTCATGAATATTTGCTCTTTGTTTGTATGGGAGTTTACTTGGTTTATCCGTATGTGTTGCAACCAAGTGACTGATATGTTTTCTTTGATCGAAGTGCTTATTTTGGTGGAAGTGACTAAACATATTCTTCGTATCAGTGTATCAGTGTTGTCTTCACTATATCATAGTATCATTTTGGTGGAAGTGACTAAACTTATATTTGCTCTTTGTTTGTATTGAAGCTTATTTGGTTTATTTGTATGTGTTACAACCAAGTGACTGTTATGTTGCTTTGGTGGAAGTGCTTATTTTGGTGGAAGTGTTATCTTCACAATATATTTTTTTGATTGTTTGTATGTATGAGAGCTTAAACATATGCTTTACTATATCATTATTTTACTATATAATTCTTCGTATCAGTGTTGTCATCAATATATCAGTGTATCATTGTTATCAGTGTTCATGTACTGTGTATGGACAAATAGCCTTTATATTTATAAAATAAACTCATTTCTCTTATCCTCATCTGAACTTTTTTGATGTATTGAATTAAATGTATTTCTCTCAAACCTAATTGAATTCCCCTCCAAACACCAAATTGTTGATTATATGCAGGCATGGATTCATGCAAGGATTTCCGCCTGGTATGAGGCTCACCAAGAATTTTTGACCTCAACTAAAGGACCGGCGGCGGATGGAAAAAAGAGCCAATTTTTTTTCCCTTTTTTATTTTTTATCTTTTGAATTTATTTGGATTTATTTGTGTATTGATGAAATTTGTAGTCGGAAAGCATAAACTTTATGTATAAGTCCTATGATCTCAGTCGGTTGATTGTATCTTCCTCATACTCCGAGTTAATAATAAATTACGTGATTTTATTTACCATATGATCGAACTGGTATATTAGTGTGTTATGAATCTGTTGGTGATTGTTTTTTTTCTTTTTGGTTTTCTGGAATGGGTTGCAAGTATTTAATTCTATTTTTCTTATTGCTTATGGTGGTTAACATATGTAAATATTTATCAATTTCGAAAAAACCGAATCGAATAGAAATAGAAACTAAATTGAATAAATTCTGTTTAGTTGGGAGAAAATTTCATTTATTTTGGGGGAAAAAAATAAAGTAAAATGTGATTAGATATCATAGTGGCGGTCTAATAAGAAGAAAAATTTATAGCGGTATGTTTTTGTCACAACAACCAAAATGTTAAAAAACTCGCAAACCAATTTTTTTAAAAAAAAATTACAAATTTGCTTGCTGTTGCTAGGGATTGAACTTGGGTCACCAATGTGACATTGCAAGACTACTAACCACTATGCCACAACAACTTTGTAAATAATAAGATAAACAAATACTACTTACCTCATGTCCGGGGTATACACCCAGACAAAATTTATTTGTCCGGACTAAAAGTCTGGACAGCAGACTGCTGTCCGGACTGACAGTCCGGACAGAGGACTGCTGTCCAGACTGTCAGTCCGGACAAAATACTGCTATCTGGACTATCAGTCCGGACTATGAGTTTTGAGAAGAGGAAGAGAAAGAGGTTGAAGATAAGGGCAATTCAGTCCAAAAAAATTAATGGCAAACTTGTAATAAAATCGAAATTTTTAATTGGGCTCACTAGGAAAAAAGTTGTGCCCCTTTAGAAGTTCCCCAGAGCAAGCCAGTTCTTGGGCACGAGCACTGCACTAGTTTCGTCGAGGTCAAATTTGTTTGGGCTTCGGCCTGTTAAAAGAGCAAGCCAGTGCTGGGCTGCTGCCCCACTCCGTTTCCCTGATGAAAAAAATCTGATCGGGCTTCGGCCTGATTAATTGAAGGAGGCAACATCTTCTGTAGGGAAAGTCTAAACGCACGCTCCAAATATCTAAGGCACACCCACCCCGTCACCCTACACTCATGCTTGGGTGTGCCCTTAGATGTTTGGGGAGTGCCTTAAATTCCCGAGCTTGGTGGCCAGCCCGCTAGAAAGAAATAGTCCAAGCCAAAGCCAGCCGTCAATACAGAAATTCCCAACAACATAGGCTGTGTGCAATGTGATAGTATAAAAGAATAAAGTCGATTCAATATAGCACTATTTTCGATGGTAATTGATGACATAAATATTGAGAATAAGTAATAATATTCGCTTAATATCCGGATCCGATCCAAATTCATATTCAATCGTCAAATATGGATAGTAAATTTAGTATTCATATTTGTATCCAGAAGTAAAAAATCTAATCGGCCAGTTCTGTCATAAATACCTCTATATTCAGCTAAATATATAGGATTCGACAATAGACCTGAACTCTGAGAGTTTTATCGGATTCGGGCCAAAAAGGAACACTTTATCTTTGGAGCTAGGCAAAGTGAATAATATATATTTTTAGAGTTCTTTAAGTTTGGTAATGGGGCAGTATCATGACTCATGCTTGGGGAGCGGAATAGGAGAATAAACGAAGTTCCCGATATTATCCCTGTTTGAATGTACTTTGTCGATCTTTTGTACTTGTGATTGATCTTGCATCGTGTTGTGATTAGTGATGATTTTTGTTCCCCACGTTTAGATTCACATATAAACAACGTTATTCGACCAATAATCAATTCTTTTATTTTTGTGAAATCTATTTATGTTATTAAACTATTGAAAATGAAGATACCGTTGATGGTCTCATTGCGAATAAGAGTAGCTCAGATACCATATTGCCCAAGTGTTAGATAATCCCAATAGAGAAATTAGGGAATATTGAAATAAAGAAGATAAATCGATTAAAAAAACAGAATTTTAAAAGAGAAATCAAATTAAAAAATGAAACTATGAATGTGGTTCGGAACAAGTCCTGCATCCACGAGTAGAATCAAACTTAACTATTGATAATATTTGCAAATTACAAATTTTGAAATCTCTCAAAATTACCAAGAAACCACTCTTAAATAGAGAAAATAACCAAAAACTCTAAAACGATCTATGTAAAGGAGTTTTCTTTTTACAAAAGTTCTCTCTTAATCTCAAAAAAAAAAAAAGAATGCAAAAGAGATATGCTTCTAAAAGTTTGATCTAACCCTCTTATATAGATTTGAAATGTTCGATACAGAATATAAGTCAAATAGAGTTAATTTAGCATAAACGTTAAGTTAAATAGGATTTCTGAAAATTAAGCCAAAACCGAGGTCTCTAATACATCCAAGTTATAGTTTTCAACTTGTAACCAATAGACTTTGAGATTCACTTCACTTGTACCAAGATTTGAAGTTAAATATTCTCCCCAAAAGTACCTAAATTTATCAAAGCTCAATTAACTATGTTCCACTAACTAAATTTTCCTAGTAAAAAAACACAACAATGCATTTACTCTTTCCCTTTGAAGTCCATGAACAAAAATTGAATAAGCTAAAAGATCTCCTCGAGTTGGTCACAAATCGACAAACTTAAGTAGTTAAATGTTACTTGGCATCCACTCTTGGTTCTCCCATCAAGAATGGGGGGTTAGCATAAAATACTAGTGCATCTCTTCTACTTTACAAATGACTATTGTTTTAAATAATGTCCAACAATGGAATGCCCCAAGAAAGCTTTGTAGGGTCAAAGAGATATATTTTCTCTTTAACTAACTTAAAACCTACCTTGGAGGCCTAGAGCTTTTGAATAATTTACCTTGGCTCCATTTTCTAGTCAAGATTCAAAGTATTTCTACTGCTTGAAAAACTTTTAACCAGGTGGCCGTCTCTTAGGACTTTTCAACGAGAAGTTGGTTTAAAATTATTTTTGATGGTTCTGTACAAGTACTACGCACATGTGGGGGCAAGTTTTGTTATGCGAAGCGATATATGCGTTCTAATTTGGGAGGGTTATGTCCTTGTTGTCTTGAAGTTTGCACTGACAGTAGAAATTAAGGATTTATGGAAAGTTGTGTTTGGAGGACTCCATAGAATTGGGCCAAGGACGAGGAAACAATCCAGAAGTAGCAATGATGAAACCACAAGCGAATGCTCAGACTGTCCTTATTTTATTTGTGAAGAGAAATATTAATGGAAGTCTACTATTACTGCGAGATGTATGATTGATTAGTAGTAGCTTCTTCCATATTCGAATCCAACATACTTGGAACAGGATAATATATGTACTGATTTTACTTTTGTTGAGGTCTAAATTTAGACTCGAAGATGATTTGACTCATATACTCAGTCTACTTGCAGTAAGATATGCATTCAAAGTAAGGTACGAGAGATTGAATTGGCTTTTCTTCGCAAAGTCTCTCTCTAAAGTCTCTTTCTTCACTCTGTCAGCTTAATTTGAGCCTTCAACTATAACCTCCTCGATAGCATTCAGTTGTTTCTAAATTTTGCATTTTTTTTTCTATTATTGTTTTTAAAAAGTTTTAAAACAAATTAGTTAGAATTAGTCAATATCAATGTCCTAAAACAATCTATCGAAGAATATGATAGCCATATATTGACTTATAAAATTACCTCCAAATAACTCTGTCATCTGGTTCACACGTGCCTACGGTTTACATCCGCTCTCATTTCGAGTATTGAGACTGTAATAGCAATAAACTGAATAACGTTGTTGTGAAAGCAATTAAAAATCTATAGAATTCTATTAATTAACAAATATAAAATTGCAAAAGATATGTAGATAATATCAAAGCTGAAAGCTCCATCGATCTCGTTTTTAATATTACGGGAAGACTTTGTCCTAGTAATATTATATATAGTTGGCATGAGATCAAAAGCTGGGCTCCAACTGTTCACCAATACTAAGGGATTCTTAATTAATAATAAAATTAATTATGATGCCAACGTCTCCTTTCTCCAATGCAAGGGGCGATGTGGACGCTTGCACTATGGGCATCTAAGTTTGAAAAACTAATGCTCAAGTGGATGTGCAACCATTATACAATGATATTTGGCCCATCATTGTATCTCTCAACCTCATTAATGAATTACTCATGCCTTGCTCACGTATTTGTATTATTGATATTATTTATTAGATTATTATCTTTCTTATTATTGAGTTGTTAGAAGCAACAAATTGAGTTATTAGGTGGAGCAAATCATGAGTATGTGCCCTCTCAACTCATCACTAATATATCCCAAATTCCTTTTTTTTTTTTTTTTTTTCTCTCCCATTTCTCCTGACGAACAAAGTTTTGTTATTGCGTTATAAAACGACGAGCAAGAATTCAATATGATGCCCTTTTCATTTTTTGACCAAATCACAAGGATGAGGGGGGAGAGAGAGAGAGAGCTATTGAAATATACTAGTGTGGTGGCTTTATGAAAAAAAAACTCTTATTTTTGACAAGAACAGCTAGAAAAAAAAACATTTGTCTTTTACTCTACAATCCAATTAAGTTTCTTGAGCTAGTAACACCTCCATCAACAACAAGATTATGCCCGCTCACGTACTTGGCCTCATCGCTCACAAGATACAGCGCTGCCTCAGCTATGTCTCTAACAGTCAGCGTCGGACCCTTGAGAGTGGCCAAACCCCTCACAAACTCCTCCATCTTCTCGACTTGGCTCACGCTCGGAGCGCCCACATCCACGCTCTCCTCGTCTTTCCACGCATCCACCAGCATTCGAGTTGCTACACCGAAAGGCGAGATGCAGTTGACCCGAACGCCGCTCACCCCAAGCTCGCAGGCCGCGTTCTTGGTCAGCCCAACAACAGCATGCTTCGACGCAGTGTACGCATGTGGCCCGAGCCCTCCCATGACTCCGGCCACGCTGGCCATAGACAGGATGCAGCCGGACCGTTTCGGCACCATCACGAGCGCTGCGTGCTTCATGCCGAGCGCAGCACCCCGCACATTGACCCGCATCACATGGTCGAACTCGTCGGCGTCAAGCTCGGTGATGGTCTTGTGGGCAGCAGTCTGGCGGCCGAGCACGCCCGCAATGTTGCAGAGGATGTCGAGCCTGCCGAAGAGGGAGAGGGTGCAGGCGACGGCCCGCTCCACGTCGGGTTCTTGGGTGACGTCGCAGTGGACGAAGGTGGCCGACGGGGAGAGAGAAGCTGCGAGAGTTTGGCCTGCGGGGTCGTCGATGTCGGCGATGACGACTTTGGCTCCGTGCTTGGCGAAGAGGCGCACGGTGCATTCGCCAATGCCGTGGGCGCCGCCTGTGATGATGGCCACCTTACCTTCAAGCCTATTTGCAATGTCAAATGTTTGATTTTTTTTTTTTTTTTTTTTTTTCACAAGTAGCCAATTTTACGCTGATTGCATAATTATTGATATATACCATAAAAAAAAAAAAAAAACATAAAGAGTTGATATATAATTTCGTGCAAAAGCTAGAAAATGCAATATCGAAATCGGGAGTGTTTTGGTTTTGAAATAGATTAGGAAGTGTTGAAGTGAATCAAAAGAACCAACCTTTTGTGAAAGGAAGTGACACATTCTTTGCCTCCAATATAAACTCCTTGGTTGGATTTTTCAGTCATAACTTCAAAAGTAGGCATGGCTCTATATTCTAGTGAGAGAGATATGAGAGAGAGTGAGTCTGAAGGAGGGGGAGAAAGAGAGAGAGAGATTGGGGGTCAAAGAGAGCTGGAATCAGGGGAATATACAAGAGGAGGGTGCTATCTCTGTCCTGAACAATTATAAAGTGGGCTTATTAGGAAAAATGGTGTGCTCCTTTGGAAACTCCCGAGAAGAGTGGTCTGAATTGGGAGAGTTGGACCACCAAAGAATTTTCCAAAGAAATTTTAAATGCAATCTCAAATTTCCAAGTATTTCTGCTTACTAAATATATTCGAATGAAATTCAAAAATATGATTTTTTTTTTTTTTTTTTTTTTAAGTATACTTCTATAATATTCCTAATTTACCCTCCAACTATCTAATACCTCTAGCTCTATATGTAGTTTTATTTTTTTTTAAAATTCTAATATTCTAAACACCTCTGAAGAATTTATTTGTTTTTAATTAAAAAACTAAAATATTAGAATGGGTAAGAATAAATTATTTTATTTGTTATTCAAATTTTATTTTTTGCAGAATTCAAATTGTTGTTATTTTTAAAATTTTTAATTTAGCTTTACTTTCATTAACGAGACCTTTACTTATGGAGTAATTTTAAGAATGTATCGTGTGCAACACAAGTATTATCTTTTATTGCAAGGACACAATAAAACTACTTGTATACACTTGGATATTCTTTCAAAAGACGACCACGTTGTGCTCATGTATCACATATAGTTCGCATGTCACCATCTATGATGTATTGTTTGCTGATTGTGTTATGTATGGCTGACCAAATATATATATAAATTTGGAGATGGATATATGTACAGAGATATAATAATCGTCTCGTATGCCATGGCGCTTCTCGTGACAATTTGAATTCTCTCCAAAGCGATAGATGCTTTGGACCGTTCCTAGAGTTATCAGATCCTTCGTGCTAAAATCTAATCTGCTAAGAACATAATTCCCGTATATAAGATGAATGTAGGCCCAAGTATTGTCATGATTAATAAAAAAAAGAACATAATGCCCGTATATAAGATGAATGTAGGCCCAAGTATTGTCATGATTAATAAAAAAAATTGACATGCTGAATATAATAATCAAGTAGGATATCATTCTAATTCTATGGCAAGCAATCGAATCGGGGGCCAAGGTTTTGGAAGAGCCCCTGCAGTTTCGCCTATGATCCGGCTTAATCTTTGTCAATGGGTAGAGACGTGGTTTGAACTAAGTCCGTTACAGGTAAATTAGTAATGGCCACTAGATTTTGACACCTCTCATGTTATCTCTCAAGAGAAAATATACCTAAACCTGAAAAGGCAAAAGTAAAGTTGAAATTAACGCGAATGCATAACGAATTTATTATTATGTTATATCACACGTAACGTAAAGAATAATATAGGTTATTTGATATTTTAATTATCTACTAATAATAAATATAAACCATCCATAATAGTTTTAATATATAGAAATTTAATTTTTTTTTTTTTTTTTTTTTTAAGCCATTCATGCGTAACTTTTCGTGATCCACTGATACAAGCACAACACAACATCCAAAATACATCATCCAAAATACAGATCCAAAAAGAATCTAGAGAAACCGCTAGAAGCGAATAAATATAATGTAAGTCACAAAAATTCTTATTAACGAAAATCATATTATCTAACCAGCAGTCGCGAGCAGAAAGGGGCCATCTCGCTCCTCACAATCTATGTTGTCTTCCTATTCTTCACTTTTTCTGTTGGATGACTCTAGGACTTTTTCCATACCATGTGTGGCTCTATTAAAGAATGTGACTCTAGGACTTTTTCCATACCATGTGTGGCTCTATTAAAGAATGTCACGACTTCTTTGGTATCTTTACTATAAAAATGAGAATGAATAGATTTAAAGACCAACTCTTAGTTTGTTATATTTAAAATTTTAAATTAAAAAACTTCAACATATCATGAGACATACCATGTGTGGCTCTATTAAAGAATGTCACGACTTCTTTGGTATCTTTACTATAAAAATGAGAATGAATAGATTTAAAAACCAACTCTTAGTTTGTTATATTTAAAATTTTAAATTAAAAAACTTCAACATATCATGAGAACTTTGGTGCCTCTTATATTTAAAATTTTAAATTAAAAAACTTCAACATATCATGAGAACTTTGGTGCCTCCACTATAAGGTGCCTCCACTATAAGGAAGGCCATCCCTCAGCTCGTCCTTTACAAAAATTTGAAAATAAAAAATATTTTTACATTTAAATTTTTAAAAATATTTTTACATTTAAATTTTTAATTAGGACGGACCCATAACTAGATTTTAAATCCATTCATTTTCATTTCTACTCCACCATCCCATCTATGATGAGACATGTCCATGAAGATATATCAAAATAAATATGAGAAAGACATGCCTCAGCAGTGTGTTGTTACCTAACAAAGTTTACGAACACATAAGCCATGATAACACATTATACTCAAAAGAAGAGTCAAAAGGGGAGTTTATAGATGGGCACAGCATATTTCCTAGGAGCCCACTTAAAAGATCGTTTTATTTACCACTTTGCCATTATTTTTTTTGTCAAAAATACCCTTCCTTCATCTTGGTCAGAAATCTGGAACCCTGATCCGGACTAGCCAGCGCGGATGAAGTCTCCCCATCCGGACAATCAGCCCTGGACAGGAAGCATAGGTCCGGGCTGGTTAGCCCGGATGAGGAGTGAGAGATAAACAGTACTAGTAAATATATGACTAAGTAAAACAAATTAAATTTCCACGTCATAACATGCGCATCTGGTGCGCATCTGGTGCAGTAGTATCATATTTGCCTCTAATGGAATTGACCAGAGTTCGATTCCTTGGATGCACAATTTGCATTTCTTCTCTTTTATCACCTTGTTATGTTGAATTAGTCCTACTGTCTTGTATGTTGAATTTTTGCCCTGTGTTTTAAAACTAGTTTATTACTTTCAACCAATATGCCTTATAGTCTTTAGGTTGAGGATAGACTCAATCCTAAGAATTATAATTCTAGATTACATTTTCCAGTGGATTAGGAAAATCCAATGGATTAATTACTGGTTACATTTATGTGTTTGTATATCAAGGTTTGTTTGACAAACCCAGCTCCTTGGTCCGATCTGCACAGCCCGAACCAGTGCCCACTGTCCGGGCTAACAGTCCCGGGCACGGGGCTCTTGTCCGGGCTGTGCAGCCCGGATCAATGACACAGACCAATTAGCTAGGGTTTCGTGGGCATGAACTCGGCAACGAACTAGGCAACGAGATGCTTGGCTGGGTTTCGTGGGGCATGAACTCGGCAACGAGAAGCCTCTCGTCCCTCTCGCAGCAGCAACCAATTAGATTCGTGAACCTCTCACTCCGCAGCTGCCCCACCGACCTCGCCTCCTCCTGCAATCAATTTCCATTCGAATCATCAATCAGAAACTAAAATTTTAGTTTGGAATGTATTTTAAAATCTATACTGACAAGAAACTGGCAAGTATCGGGCCAGGCCGACTTGTTGAAGCGCTTGACAGCGACGACGCGATCGAAAAGGAGGCCGCGGTACATGACGTTGGGAGCCTTTTCGCAGTGCTCGGAGACGATGTTGTCCGACGAGAAGTTGTGGGAAAGAGAAGGAGATGAAGGAAAGGAGGAACGAGGGTATTTGGAGAATATTGGTGGGCTTACTAGGAAAAACCTCTCTTTTGAAAAAAAAAAAAAATGTGCTCACTAAGAAAAGTCGGCTCACTAGGTAAATTCTGTGCCCATCTAGAAACCCGTCAAAAGCAATGGGAGAATTGACATCCAGATGGATTAGAAGGAGAAAAAATTATAGAAGGATCACAAGATTAACATACTCCGAAGAGACAAAAAAAAAATCGTAACAAAGTTTAGTTTATGATAAATAAGATAATCCAAAATAACAAATTATGACCCAAAAGGACAAAGTTACATAATATTAGATTATTTAAAATAATTGTGTAACAACATGATCTTATAAGTTATGGAACGAGTTACAAAATGGATTATTTAGAACATGGGCAAGGGAACCTTAGATTATAGATTTTGCACTGAAACTCATGCGCTCCACCGGATAACCTAACCATCAAGAATAACCAAACCATCAAAAAACCAAGTGTCCATTTTGATTATAGACTTGTTTGACTGAGCACTTCACGCTTCTCAAAGTTAGATCCCTGGTCAGTACTACCAGGTGCACATGGCAGAAGGAGGGGAGTAAAGGGCAGCATCACACAAATCGATGCAAGAAACCTGATTTCGAGACTTACCCTGTTCATCAACTTTTCACTGCACTCACAACCTGACACGTAGTTAAGAATCCACGTTGAGAGGAAAGGACCTGCACTCTAAACAAATATTCAGTCACTTGTGCATCTGTGCACTGTCTTATAAAGTTAAAAGATAAGAAAAGAGCTCATTCACTTTTAAAATTCGTAAAATGGACTTTCTAAACAATTTTACCATGCAAAAACGATAGTTTCGTCGTATAGGTGCAAGAATGTATTTTAAACGAAAATGTAACATCACGGTAAAAGCATAGCAACTATTATATAAAGTAATTTGCATTCTTAATTTATTCTCTAAAAAAGATTTAACTTTCATATTAAAATAGATTATTATCTTATAATAATGCTTTAATATTATTTATAGTATGCAGTCCGTCAATAACAATAATATGGTAATTATTATTTATTTACATAAAGCAGCCATTTGACTATTCTACATCTATTTATTAATATCTTCAACTAATAAAAAAAAAAAAAGAAGTCAGCATCATATTGACATGGATTAATACCTTCCAGCAATGCTTTATGACAGAACGGACATATAAAAGTACATCTTTTCATACGGTAAATGCAAGTACAAATAAAAAAAAAAAAAAAAAAAAGAAAACAGAATGTCAAAATTCTTGGAATATTCATCCTGTACACAGGAGAGCAAAGAATGTTGCTAAGTAGCAAGGACCTTTCGTTCCGGTAATTACAGCTTTCATTCAAAGAGAATATCTTACACAGGATAGAAGCAAATTTAAGATTAGAGATTTAAAAATTAAAAAAAACACAAGAGATTTAGGAATCCACCTAGGCAAATCCATATTCACTCTCAACAAATTTACAAGAAGAAATTTTTAAACACGAGAATCCTTTTCTCAAATTTCAATATTTTTGTTCATCATCCTAAAATACATCATACAATGCGCTTTTAAAGAAAAACTCCAACAATAAATAAAATAACAAAATCCTATCAAAATCAAATAAAATCATACCCATCTGATTTTCAAAATCAAACAAAATCACACAAAATCCTATCATATTAGATCCAATCTCCATTAATATCTCTATGATTCATATATTAACAAAGGATCAAGATTATCCCCAAATAAATACATATCAATGCTTCAGAGTATATAAATTGGCACGAGTACTTTTCTATCATATCATGGTTCCAACACTTTACATTTTGATCACATAAAAAATAGAAAATGGGGCTGTCATTTTAGTCAAAGTACCTTCACGCGAAGCATATACTGCACTAACAAGTACCCACTAGGCGAACCAGTGTAGAGAATCATCATATTTGTAAGTGAAAGCATCAGATATGGCTTTTGGGCTAAAAAGAGGCTGTACACTCAATCAGAATGCTAATTTTAATTGACCAGTTGTGGACAAGTTCAGGCTAAATAGGGTTACTACTATTCGATGACCAAGTTTGATCAGATGACTGATCTAATCCTTTTGTTGCAGTATTATACTTGATAATTACACTGTACTGTGTTTTGTGTTCATATATATATATATATATATAAGATAATGAATCTTGGACGGATTAGATCTGTCATCCAATAATTATACCCTCCATGATTGTGTTCAGTATTATACTTGAAAATTACTCTGTAATGCTTATTGTGATTGCAATTAAATCAAATATGGTCCCCTCGTTTATGGTTAGATCGTAAGGCTTATATTGAATCCATGACGTTTGAAGGACTTGTAAGAATCAAAAAAGTAGGAAATGAAAGAATTAAGTAAAGCACTGACCATATAAATAAAGCTAAATCCTACACGATTGTTTCTAGTAACATATCATATTTTTAAAAAGAAATAAGAAATGCACCCCTCTTATCAGATTTCAGTAGTCAAATAAAGCTACATGGTGCTAAATAAAATTTGTAACAAAAGCATAGAGACAATGACTTTACATGTGGCATTGCTATTTAATAGGAAAGCTCAATTAGAAGGAAACAAAGAATCATGTTGAAATTATATATGGCAGTGACCACAAATGATTTTTTTTTAGGACTTCTTAATATCGCAAGGACGCCCGAATAGTTTATGAACTCCAGCTAACTCTCCTGCCATTGGCATGACGCATTCAAACAAACAATGAACTTAGTGACACAATGAATGCTCAAATTAAGCTCTCTGATTGTTAAAGAGTGCATTTTAAGCACAGCAAAAATTCCAAATGTTTCTTCCCCGAAATTAATCAAATGACCAAACACCTATAGAAAAGATTATTTTAAGAGCTAAACAATTTTGAATGAAAATCTAAGGTCTAAAATGTCAGCAAAGAAACTTTAAATTACTTCAATAAGATAATTACTAGCATGAGATGATATTAACGCAACAAGCGCAATAGATTAACGATGCAGTAGAGTTCTGTGCAACCAAAGGTCATCTAGAACTTCATGGCAATTTGAATGATTGCCAATTCAATGATTCGTATTCATTAAGAAAGAAAAGAAGAAATAGGGGTTTCCTTGCACTCCTACAACATATATCAAACTTCTACCAAGTGAATGCTATTCAAGAAGCTTCTTGTACATATGCAAGAAAACCATCAGAGCCAGACATGAGTTTCCGGAGAACAAAATCTTATGGGAGATTCTTCACGGGGAAAATAATTTAACGGGCCATTCTTCTTCATAGTCAATGAAACGTGTGAGTCTCATGACTGGTAAATAGTTGCAATGGTTTCATTCTTTTTTTTTTTTTTTAATTCAACAGCTGTTGATTGAGTAACAGTGAACTTCAACAGATCATCTGAGAATGAAGTGGCCGGTGTGCATTTGTGCTTAGAAACAGACTGGCCAGACCAGTTGCAGTAGGAAGAACTAAAAGCATTTTAGAAAGGTTACCTAGCAGCATATGTAGTTAAGCATAGAAAAGTTTTGTAACTGTCTTGACTTTAGGTACAGGACCAAAGGGGTCTAGAAGATTCCAAGCTGCTAATTAGAGGATTGGACAAATATTTTGCATGTTGATATAAAAGGTAAACAGGCTTGGAGACCAATGTGGATCATGACCTTTCATGGTCTGACTTGTCCCATCTGTTTTTCTATAATGATGCAAGCTAGTGGTACTGTACCCAGATCAGAAATATGATCCAAATTGTGAGATCAAATTAGCTTAAACAAAGAATAGAACTTGAACCAGAAATGAAAGTGCAAATATGACATGGAAGTGACTGAGAAACATAGGTAGATCCCACAAGCACCAAAAGCACCCATGCCCTTCTTCATGTGGCAAATATAACATCTAGTAGAAAATCACACAATGCAAGGTATCAACCCTACCAGAGATCTAAATATGTACAATGATTGAGAAGTATCACAAATATTAGTCACAGACCTGCATGAGAAGTACACAGGATGACTTAATCTTTTAAGAAGAAACATCATAATTGCTATTGGGATCATGAAAGTGTTTCAGACATTTTCATAATGGAACTCCGAAATAGAGAACAAGGAGAACCAGAACCGTGAAAACAAGGAGCAGTAAATGCATCGCTAAAAATTTATTGGATGAAAATTAGATGAAGGCAAGGATTTCCATGTTGACAAGAAAGCCAAAACAAATAATCCATAGCACCATGTGATTTCAACCTTTTTTGAGAGAGAATTGATAAATACTTGTTGAGAAATTTCTGAAACTTTCAGATGGTAACAAGCACCAAGTATTACCAGCATTTCTTGGTGAAATTGGAACCATATGCATTTAGCAGTATCTAGGTCAGATGTTCACAATGCATTGAGGCCATGACAGATGGGCATGTCAATATTATTAATTGTTTAGGAGATGCGCGTAGATGCTAGTTATGTATTTGATATATCACTGTCCATAACATGCGTCACAGACATATCTAACAGTACAGGCAATTCTCACTCTGTTCATACACAAAAGTAAGAACGTCAAAATTGTAAATTTCTCTAACTTAATTCAACCCTCGACATAACTTACCAGTTTCAAGAAGAACTTGCTTCTTTGAAATCAGTGGCAGCACAAAGAGCCTTCCACACCGGGACCAACATTTTAAGAGGGGGTCGCAATTCCTGCAGAGGCAATTCAAGTTTTGTTTTAGTACATTGTATGTGGTTCCATAATTGATTTAATCTTCACAAACCCATGTCTACCTTGAAAACTATCAAAAGCCGTTCCTCCCCATGTAGAATCAAAGCCAAGCTCCAGTAACAAGTGACAGGGGTTACACATTCATTTAAAACTGGTCTAAGAATCTTTCCAATGGGGACAAAGCAGCGGCTGATTTTCCCGCTAAATTAAAGAAGGCGGATGAGGATACATGTTAGGAGACCATCAAAGAAAGAAGAAAGAAGATATGAATGCCAAGATAGAGATAACATATTAACAATCTAAAACAACAGACAAATGCATGAAAATGAGCAGCAATTTACTTCCTGAGGCAAGAGATTCGAGCTGCCAGATCGTAAAGTTCGGCTTCTTCCTAACAACATAAAATTTAAATATTAAGTATAAACCTTAGGTCTTATTTGGAAAGTGAAGTTAGAGAGAAGGAGATGGGTTTTGGGCCCATCAAAAAGGTGAAATCGCAAGCCCTTTCCCTTCAGAAAACAGGGATGCCTTTGCATAAATATTTTTCTAAAATGATAAACCCTTAAATTCCTACTCCCTACCACTGACATTTAGGCAAAAAGAAGCAGTTTCGCTACTGAGAAAACAAACAGTCCACTGCAAGGGTTCGACGACTTAGCCCCGCATAGCAAAGCGGAACACAATGCAATGCGATGTCTCAAGCAGGAGTTAGAAACCCAACTCCAACTGTCCTACCTACACTTATAAATAGAAGGCCAAAGGATTAGCATCCACTATGAACCTATTTACGAAGCTCATAGCCTCCAAAGAAAGTAAGAGCCAAGACTAGGGAAGAGGGTTAAAAGATGACTGCAAATGAATGTGACATCACAAAAACTTAGTAGAGAAAACCATTTTTTAAGGCATAATATTTAAATATTTGCTTGTTCCAGCCAACTATTGCTTTTGAAAAAGCATGGATTCATCTTATGTTGCAAGGAATTCTCATGAATGCACACTCAGAAAACACATGCCAAAAAACCATACGCTTGCATGCTGATTTTTGGGTGGGAGAGCAGGGGCACTTGTTGACGGAGATCAGATCTGATATGAGATAATTTTGTTTATTTTTGAGATCTGATAGTATTTGATTTAGTTTGATTTTGAGATCAAATTTAATAAGATGTTATTTGATAGAATTTTATTTGGATTCTGTTAGAATTTGTTTTTTGGATTTTTTCTATAAATAAGTTTTGTATAAAGTATTTTAAAAATAATGAATGATTGAATAAATAATTGAATTTTGAGAAACTACATGAATTCGATGTGTTCCAAAAAAATCTCTTCTCGTGGATTCATTAAGAGTGGGTGTGGATTCACCAGGATGGATTTCCGAACCCCTTTATTCTTCTCCAAATTTGTCAAAAAAAAAAAAACCTAAATTTCCAAATCCCTAACCCTATCCGCTTCCGTCCTACATCAAAATGGTATCAGAGCCTAAATTTTCTCTTCCAATCATGTCCATCTCTTCCATCCTCTTTTAATTTTATTTAAAAAAAAAAACAAACAAACCTATGAAAAAAAAAGGCAAGTTCAGATTTGAGGAAATGTTTTAGGGGGTCTCCTAGGGTAAAGTCGTAACGGATGAGTCATCTAAACAGGGCACGAAAGGCGTAGAGTGTTTTAGGTGTCACGAGTATGGCCACAAAGCTTCACAGTGTCCCACTAGGGCTTTACTCATAGGAGAACATAATGGTGATGATGATGATCTTGAGAAAGAAGTATATGAACCAGTAGAAAACGCTAGTGAGTCAGACGAGTAAATAGTCATTTCAAATGTGCGCTTAGGCGTCGTTAGGTGTCTTTACATTAAAATGAAAGATAAAGACTGGCGTAGATCTAGCGTTTTCACCACGTATATCACACACGGAGGAAAGAGTTATCAAGTAATGATTGACGGGGGTAGTTGTGTGAATATAATCTCAAGAACAGCTGTTGAGAAAATGGGCCTCAAAGCTAAACCTCATCCACAACCATACAACGTAACATGGGTAGATAAAACTGCTTAGTCTATTACCCAGCATTGTCTAGTGCCTATCCAAATGTCAAGCTATCAGAACCAACTTTGGTGCGACGTGTTAGATATGACCGCCGCACATATCTTGCTTGGTAGGCCATGGTTGTATGACTTAGATGTGACGAGTTTCGGCAAGTCAAACACATATACATTCAAATTTAATGGGAAGAAAATTGTTTTGAAACCCGCACCACCTAAGTCTAGAGATGAGACCCCAAAAACCGAAAAAGTCACAGGCCAGGTACATAAAAAGTCTTTTTACCTAGTAAGTCGATCACAGTTCCTCAAGGAGAGCCTCAAGGAGGGACTAGTGTATGCGGTAATTATTTTAGGAGAGTCTTCCAGTCCACCTATCATTTACCACCCTAAGATTCATCAGATTCTCACTAATTTTCAGGATATCATGCCCGATGAGTTACCTGATGAACTCCCTCTCCTTCGGGACATTCAACATGCCGTTGACTTCATGCCAGGATCCAGTTTGCCCAATTTACCTCATTATCATATGAATCCTGTTGAGCACGCTAAGTTGAGAAGACAGATCGATAAGTTATTGCGGAAAGACTTTATTAGAGAGAGTTTGAGTCCTTGCGTTGTTCCCGCTCTACTCACACCTAAAAAGGACGGTAGCTGGAGGATGTGCGTTGACAGTCGCGCCATCAACATAATTACTGTCAAGTATAGGTTTCCTATTTCTAGACTTGATGTCTTATTAGATATGATGACTGACTCTCAAATTTTTTCAAAGATAGATCTTCGAAGTGGATATCATCATATTCGTATCCGTGAAGATGATGAATGGAAAACTGCTTTTAAAATTAAGGACGGATTGTACGAATGGTTGGTCATATATTTTGATTTATCTAATGCACCCAGCACATTTATGAGAGTTATGACCAAGATATTGCGTTCTTTTTTAGGCAAGTTTGTTATTGTCTATTTTGATGACATTCTCGTCTTTAGTCGAACCCAAAAAGAGCATCTTTCTCATTTGACACAGGTTTTAGAGACTCCGTAAGGAAAAACTGTTTGTCAATTTAAAGAAATGTGCATTCTTAGCTTCCTCTGTTCACTTTCTTGGGTTCATTGTCTCTAAAAACAGAGTAGCAGCAGACCCTGACAAAGTTAAGGCCATAAGAGAATGGCATACTCCTTGTACGATCCATGAGGCCAGGAGCTTCCATGGTCTGGCCACATTTTATAGGAGATTTGTTAGGAGATTTAGTACTATCATGGCTCCGATCACTGATTGTCTTAAAAAAAAAAGTTTCAATGGACTAAATCTGCTACTCATGCTTTTGAGGAAATTAAGAAGTTGACCACTGCTCCGGTCCTTCATCTTCCAGATTTCTCGACGGTTTTAGAGGTAGCATGTGACGCATCAGGCGTAGGTATAAGTGGTGTCTTGAGCCAAGAAAATCATCCTATCGGCCTTTTTAGCGAAAAGTTGAATGAGACAAAACAACGCTACGATGTTTATGATCGAAAGTTTTATGCAGTAGTGCAATGTTTGCATCATTGGCATCAATATTTACTACCAAAAGAGTTCGTTCTATATTCAGAACATCAAGCTCTACACTATATCAATTCCCAAAAGAGAAGAGGGTATCGACACATCAAGTGGCTTGAGTTTATTCAGGAGTACAATTTTATACTCAAACACTATGCCGGAACTGAAAATAAAGCTGCTGGTGCATTAAGTAGGAAATTTTGCACTTTACAGACAATGAGTGCAAAAAGTTATCGGATTTGAGCAAATTATTCAAGACTATCCTACTTGTCGGAACTTTGGTGATATCTATTAATCTCTGACACAAGATCTTCCTACTAAAGTAGATGCCTTCACCATTGCTGATGGTTTTTTATTTCAAGGTAGCCGTCTATGTATTCTCAATACTTCGTTGCGCGATCATATGAATTGGGAAATGCATGCGGGAGGGATCGCTGGTCATTTCGGTCGAGATAAAACTATCATTCTTATAGAGGACCGATTTTATTGGCCAAGCATTAAACGTGATGTTGCGCTAGTTGTATCGCATTGTTGAGTTTGTCAGCTAGCTAAGGGTAAGAAGCAGAATACAAGACTCTACACACCATTATCCATACCCTTTGCACCTTGGGAGCGTCTTAGCATGGTTTTCATTTTAGGACTCCCTCGCACACTTAGAAAACATGATGCAATATTAGTCGTGGTGGATAGATTTTCAAAAATGGCACATTTTATCCCTTACCACAAGACTTTGGATGCCTCACATATTGCATATTTGTTCTGTAAAGAGATAGTTCGTTTGCATGGCCTTCCTAAGTCAATTGTTTCTGATAGAGATGTTCGGTTCACAAATCATTTTTAGCAAACTCTCTGAAAGAAAATGAGTACCATACTTAAGTTCTCTACTGCTTATCATCTACAGACAGATGGTCAGACAGAAATTGTCAATCGTAACTTAGGTGACTTGCTTCGATATTTAGTGGGCGACCATTTAACCACGTGGGATCTTGTTTTGCCTATAACGGAGTTTGCATATAATAGTTCAGTCAATAGGTCTACTGGGATAAGTCTATTTGAGATAGTTACAGGTCATAACCTAAAAAACCTATAGACCTTATCCTCCCCATAGGTGATAGGCCTAGTGCCTCAGCAGAGTCTTTTGTACAGCATTTGCATGATTTGCATGATCATATTTGTCGGCAAATAGCAATTAGTAATAATAACTATAAGACTGCAGCAGACTCGCACAAAAAATTGCTGAAATTTGCAGTTGATGATGAGGTGATGGTTAGAGTACGTCCGGAGAAGTTCCCTCCAGGAACCTTGAAGAAACTTCATGCTCGACGTGTGGGTTCTTACCGAGTTCTAAAGAGAATTGGTTCTAATACTTATGAGCTTGCGATTCCCCACAATCTCGGGATCAATCCAATTTTCAACATCGAGGATCTGACTCCATACCGTGCTCCATTTGATTATCCAGCAGTTATTCAAGATCTACCATTATCAGCTTCACCAAGACAGACATTTTTCCATCCGTACACCGCCTCCTCCTGCTCCACAAAAGTATCATATAGATCAGATTGAAGACATTCTGGATAATGAGATTGTTTCGACTGCTCATGGTGGATATCAGCGTTATTTGGT
This sequence comes from Dracaena cambodiana, assembly GCA_036321105.1. NCBI lineage: Eukaryota > Viridiplantae > Streptophyta > Magnoliopsida > Asparagales > Asparagaceae > Dracaena > Dracaena cambodiana. Next base: position 38,513,362 of record JAYEPQ010000014.1, on the reverse strand, counting down.
GCGCTGGCATGGACGACCAGACTCAGATTGCACTTGGTTGCACACCGAAGAAGTCCAGCAACTCGACCCGGATTTGCTCGATAACTATCGTCTTCGTCATTCACCGGAGGTTTATGTTTTGAAGCCGGAGAGAATTGATAGAGATCAGGATTTGATTTGGAAATAGATTTGATTTGATTTGGATTTTATTAGGATTTGAATTTTATTAGGATATTTGATTGGATTAGAAGTTTGGATTCTATTAGAATTCTGTTTGTTAGGGTTTCTCTATATATATGGGTTTGTATGGAGAATTAGAATGATGAATAATATTTGAAAATTTCCTGAGAAAAAAAAAGAAGATGAATAATATTTGAAAATTTCTTGAGAAATTTCTGGCGTGGATTTTGCTTAAGCAAATCTTTCCTCGTGGATTCGTGGAGAGTGGGCATGGATTCGCATAGATGGATTCTCAAACCCCGTAAGTTTTTCCCCAATTTATTTATTTTCCCCAATTCATCCAAAAAAACGCTAATTTTCAAAACCATAACCCTAATCTCACCTCCGTCCTGCGTCAGAAATCCTATAAATTCGTGAGAAGAGATAAAGATATTCTTATAGAGGAGTATTTTTCTATGTATTATAAAAATCGCCTCTTTGATAAATTGGAAAAGAAATTTACTCTAAATATTAGAACACAGTGCCCTAATATTAGAACACAGTGCCCTAATTGCAACAAATATGAACACATTGTCTCTCAATGTATCACGATCAAGTGTTCTAAGTATCGCGCATCTTGGCATTATAACTATGAGTGCTCCTTCAAGAGTCAACACATGAATATCATACCTACTGATCACATTAACAATTCGGAAATTATTGAGCTTCATGTTTATGAGGAAAATACTAATATTATCGTTGAACCACAATTAGAATCTAGTACTCTATTCTCATTGTCATTATTACTATTCCTTCTATAGTTAACGATGATATTCTCAATGAGTTACAAGAGTTTAATACACATGCACCAACTGAGATCAATATTCCTACTAAAATGGATGCTACCACAGAGAATATTATTGATCCTCAAAATGCTTTAATAGAGTCTAGTGCACTCTCGCATGATACATGTTCAATTTCTGAACCAACGATAGAGAAAGGGACCAAGCATGAAATAGTTGATACAAATATTACTACTACTAAATCTTTAAGGAGCCTTCTTATACATTGGAAGATTACTCCAAAAATTGCATCTTCCAATGAATTTTTGGAGTTTACTTCCGAAATTCACCAAGTTCCAAATGAGTATAGTGATATTATATCATTTGTAGTGATTGATGGGTTCCTTATGTCACTTTTTAGGAGTTGTACCACTTGAGTCTGTTGCATTGCATTTGTCTGATATGCCTATTATGCATGATGAGATCTCTAGATAGATAGAAATTTGCAATGATAAGTACAAATTTGTTGTATATCCACATAATATTTTGCGGGAATTTATTGTTGATAATGAAGTGAAAGTTTCAGTTCTCTCTGAGAGGTTCTTTCCAAAAATTGTGAATAAGTTACACGTTCCACATACAGATTTCTATGAAATTTCGATTAAGATTGCTTCCACTATTTATGGCCTGGATATTTCATGGGAACCTTATTCAATTACTTCCATTGCAAATACCTTTCCAAATTTACCATAGTTTGATACAAGTTCATAAAATAAACAGTTTCCCCTTTACCACTTTGGTTCAAATGTGATGCACTAGCTATGATTCTCGACCACCACCATTGCCCAATTGGAATGCTTCGTGACTACTGATCAGTTCAACACGGATGTGTTTAACAATTTTTATCTCCACAATCATTGGGGATGAATGCTTTGAAGCCAAAGAGAATTGATGAAGATCAAATTTGATATGAGATAATTTTGTTTGTTTTTTAGATCCGATAGGATTTGATTTAGTTTGATTTTGAATCAGATTTGATAGGATTTTATTTGGATTCTGTTAGGATTGGTTTTTATGATTTTCCCTATAAATCAATTTTGTATGAAGTATTTTAAAAATAATGAATGATTGAATAAATAATTGAATTTTAAGAAACTGTGTGAATTCGTTGTATTCCGAAAAAAAACTCTCCTCATAAATTCGTTGAGAGTGAGCATGGATTCACCTGCATAGATTCTCAAACCCCTTTGTTCTTCTCCAAATTTGTCAAAAAAAATCCTAAATTCTTCACTCCCTAACCTTAATCCGCTTCCGTCCTACATCACTTATATGTCTGAGACTTTCACCAATTGTTCAAGAGGTCATAAATAAATAAGAACTTCCGGCAGGTCCAGTCTAGCATGACATACTGTACAAAATATAGCTCGAATTCCAGTGAAATGGTAAAGTTGTCATAATTTTAAGACATGCAGTATCAATGAACTTCCATGAACTTCCATGAATATGTTCAAGTGTATGACATAGCACAGAACCTAAAGTTGAACATGCACGGGTAGGATTGCATGAAGATGTACATCCTTTGCATGTCAGATAAATTTTTTGAAGCATAAAGTCTCAACAACAACAACAACTAAGTCTTTTATCCCAAATACTTGGGGTAGGCTACATGAACCAAAAGAGAATCACGTCGGATCGATCACGTTGATAATCATGCTCCATTCATTCCTATCAAGTAATATCTCCTTATTTAAACCTCTAGAATCCATCCTTTGTGGGTCACTGGGTCACGTTGAAGCATAGAGTCTCGAATTACAATAATCAATCCTATAATAGCATCAAACACTAGACTCGAGCACCACCTTTGTGGGTCCCATATATTAAAAAAAGGGAATACTTGTGGGATGAGGCCATTTCTAATTTCCCTGACGGCAGACAGCATCCTATTACATTCCTTCTCATATGTACACTGGCTTTGTTATCATAGACACAGAATTTGTAACTTATAATAATGTGTTATTTAAATTTATCATATATAGCTAAAATTTGAAGATCCTGCTCTGGCGAAAGGATATTCCGCCCAGAAATGGCTTTGGGTTTAAAAAAAAAAAAGCAAACCTTCAAAATAAGCCAAAGTTAAAACAGCTGTTCAATTCCTAATTTTATTTAAAAAAAAAAAGACAGTTTTCTCCTTATTTGCTTGGATCAGAAATATACAACTACAACAACAACTAAGCCTTTTATCCCAAGTATTTGGGGTAGGCTACATGAACCAAAAAAAGAATCACGCCGGATCGATCACTTTGATATTCCTTCTCCATTCATTTCTGTTAAGAAATATCTCCTTATTTAAACCTCTAGAATCCATATCTTTTCGTATCACTTCCATCCATATTTTCTTCGGTCTTCCCTTCGTTCTTTTAACTTGTCAAACATTGATAAACTCCCCTCTTAGAACCGGTGCACTTGCAGGTCTACGTTGCACATGACCAAACCATAGTAAGCAATTTTCTCGCATCTTCTCATCGATGGAAGCTACACCTACCTTAACACGAATATCTTCATTTCTCACTTATCTCTTCTAATGTTGTCGCACATCCAACGGAGCATGTGCATCTCTGCTACACTTTTCAGTGAATGACGTTTCTTTACAACCCAACATTCTGTGCCATATAATAAAACTGGCCTAATAACAGTCCTATAAAATTTTCCTTTCAATCTTAACGGAATGTTACGGTCGCATAAAACTCTAGTTGCCCTCCTCCATTTCAACCAACCAGCTTGTATCTTATGGTTAACATCATTATCGATCTCTCCATCATTCTGAATAATAGAACTCAAATATCTAGACTGACTACTTATTTGTATATCTAACCTATCCAGTTTTACAGCATAATAGTTTATGGTTCGTTTTTTTACTAAATTTACACACCATATACTCTGTTTTAGACCTACTCAATCTAAAACCTCTAGATTCTAATGTATGCCTCCATAACTCTAATTTGGCATTTACCCCTACTCTTGTCTCATCAAATAAGACAATATCATCAACAAATAGCATACACCAAGATATCTCATCCTGAATGGGTTTAGTAAGCTCATCCATCACTATAGCAAATAAGAATGGGCTCAATACAGATCCTTAATGTAATCCAATTGTGATAGAAAAATCATAAATCCAAACTGGTTCTCCGATATTTTAACAATTTGTCGCAATCTATATTCAATTACTCTTTCCCAAGGCTTCACAGTGTAACACATGAGTTTTATTCCCCAATAGTTAGAAAAACTCTGAATGTCGCCCTTATTCTTATACAGAGGTATTGCCATATTATGATACTCTTCCTCCGTTCATTTGACATTTTCTTAATTTGCCAAATCTTGTTAAAAAGATCTGTTAGCCACCTCACACCAATCCCTTCTAAATATCTCCATACCTCTATAGGAATCTCATCTGGACCAACAGTTTTTCTTAATTTCATCCTCTTCAAAGCCTCTTTTACTTCAAACTCTTTAATTCTGCACATAAAACTACGATTCATATCCTCACATTAAATAATAAGATCTCTCAAATCTTGAGTAAAACTACCATTATACAATCTATCAAAATAATTTTTCCATATTTCTTTAATCTTTTCGTCTCGAATTAGAACCGTCTGATCCTCATTTTTAATACACTTTACAGTACATAAGTTTTTAGACTTTCTCTCTCTTATTCGAGCAATTATAAATATATATATATATATATCCTTTTCTGCCTCTTTATTATCTAACTTCTCGTACACTTATTTATATAATTTAGTTTTTGCATCCCGAACAGCTTTCTTAGCCTCCTTCTTTGCCATTTTATACTTTTCAAAACTTATTCCATTATTATTATTATTATTCTTCAAATCTCTATAAAGATATCGTTTGATCTTAATAGCATTTTTTACATCTTCATTCCACCATGATGTATCCTTACATGGTGGAGCACCACCCCTCGACTCACCGAATATATATTTAGCTATCTTTTTAATGCAGCTAGCCATTTTGTTCCATATAACATTAGAATCATCATAATACCTCCAATCTGCTTCTTGTACTACTCTATTTATAAAAATTTGTTGATTACCTTCTAATCGCCACCACTTAATCTTAGCATCTAACTTACACTTAATCTTTGTAAATTTCTGTCTAATCTGAATATCTAAAACTAAGAGTCTATATTGGGTAACTACACTCTCACCTGGCACTACCTTACAATCGATACAACTAGCTCTATCTACCCTTCTAGTTAAAAAGAAATATATTTGGCTTGCATTCGATCCACTTTTAAAAATAACTAAGTGAGAAACTCTCTTTTTTTAACCAAGTATTCACTAAAATTAATTTAAATCATAAGACAAAGCAAAATCTAAATTTGAGTTACATGCTTCATTTCTTTCTCCGAAACCAAAACTTCCATGCGCACTTAATTTAAATCATAAGACAAAGCAAAATCTAAATTTGAGTTACATGCTTCATTTCTTTCTCCGAAACCAAAACTTCCATGCACACTATCAAACCCATTACGACTAGTTCCTACATACCCATTGAGATCACCACCAATGAATAGTTTTTCTCTAGCGGGTATTTCTTGTACTATCTCATCTAAATCCTCCCAAAATTGATATTTACTAGATTCATCAAGTCCTACTTGTGGTGCATAGGTGCTAATGATATTAAAAATCTCTCCATCTAGAATAATTTTAACTAATAAAATTCTACCACCCTTCCTCCTAACCTCCACTACATCCCCAAGTAATTGCTTATCTATAATCACACCTACCCCATTACGATTTCTATCTCTATCCATATACCAAAGTTTATAATCCCAAAACTCTATGACTTTAGCTTTCTCACATATCCACTAAGTCTCCTACACGCACAAAATATTAACCCTCCTTCTAATCATAGCATTAACTAACTCTGCTAATCTACCTGTAAGGGAACCTATATTTCATGATGTCAATCGAAATTTATATTTATAAGCTAACTTTTTTACCCCCACCCGCTCATTAAAATATGGAAACCCTTTTATATTTGACACCACATCCGGACGCCGACGTAGCGCATCGCTTCTGGCGGCGACCTAGCAACCCTCACACATTTTTCACTACACCCGGGCTCCGATGCAGCGCGTCGCTCAGTAGGGAATGCCCCAACGAAATTCGTATTTTGGCTCATGTCATAATATGTGACAATGTTTTACGTTGATTGTCACTGGCCTACCACAACCCTCCTTCTTTACTCTGGCTTGGGACAGGCAGTGCATAGCACTGACGAAGTTATCAGAAATATACAACTATAAAAAAATATTTAAAAAAAAAAAACATTATCGACCTTATCCATATAAACCACTACTGTAAACACCCACTACAAAGAATGCAATCACTATTCTCAGTTCATGATTAATGATTTCTGTATGTGTGATGACAGTTTGAGAAAGCATTCAATTATTTAAAGAAGGATCAAATCTTCTGCTCATAACTCCATTTTTAATTACCAGATTCTTGGCTTTTCAAAGTCCTTTTGTACACTATTATAGACTGATTGTGGATTAGACAATATTTAACCTGGACATCACCCATTAATTCTTGGTTTCTTTTATAGCTATATTTAAGCACTTTCTCCACACACAGTAATATGAGGCAAAAAAATAGTTGGAAGTAGCATAATCAGTCATGGAAGACAATAGTAGCCTATTTCAGTACATTGAACAAGAACCTCCAATAGGATCCACCTGAGCACGACAAAACAACGGATGCCAAAAAGAGAGAAAATTAATCACCAAATATAAAATATACCTCCAATAATGAGTTTCCAGTTGCACCCCAAATTCTGGCATAATCACAACAGACTCTGCATGATTTTCCCAAAAAAAGAAAAAAGAAAATTAATCAATTATCTAAAAACCATATTTCAATTAATATCATTTCACATAAAAGAAATCATATCATCCCACCTGCAAACTAAAGTAAAGAAAAGATCTTTTTGGATGATGTTAAGCATGATAAAGCTGTATTGCTAGTGGCACAACTGAAGACACTTCACTTCAGCTATGCAAAACTATCCAATGAAAGCATAGAATTGGCTAGTCAGAAAAAGAATTGTGCTAAACATCGGCCAATACCAATTCATATCGCGAATATCAAGAATAATCATATACTTTATCCATTGCCTCACTTTTGGTCTATCCTTATTCCCCATCCACTTTAAATTAATTGGCAATACATTCTAATATGTCTACATTATGGTTCTCACATACGTGATCTGCATATAAACACATGCATATATTGGATCAGCAAAAGCGTTATAGACTTTGAGCACAGAAATTAAAATCTTTTCCGTAATGTGTATTTAGATGGTGCTATATGCCTTGAGTATGATGCATCCGACGAACTTACAGAAAGTCCTGAAGAGACAATATCCCTACGTTAACTCCTTGGATAATTTAACTGAGGATTCCATCTCAAAAATTCAGATGCCCCCACGCCCCCCCCCCCCCCCCCCCCAAACAAAAAAATAAAAAAAAAAAAAAACAACGAACGATCTGCACCACTAACAGCGTCTCCATATTTTAAGATCTCAGATTCTCAATGATATATCGTTTAAATCCGGATGAGTAGACTATAAATAATAGTTTTTAAATAAATAACAAACAAAACCACATATATAATGATTAGAGGTAGTCAAATGATGTGATCTCTCTTTCATGCATGACTTTTGAGTATGGAGATCATACCTCAGTGTTCAAATATATGATATATCAGCAATATTGATATACCACTTAAGAAGAGCGGCCTTTAAGATAATTTGATTAAGCACCTATGTGGCCAAGGCAGGCATCTAGGCAAAGCAAGAGGCCTTTTAAACACTGTGTATCAGTCGATCTATCATTTTTTAAACCTTACTACAACGGCATGGGTAAAGAAAATATCTTGATCTTATTTTTAGCAAATTTTATCCAATATATTGAATTTTGCCTGATAAATAGGATGCTATCGGACTATGCATATCTTCAGATTTTTCCTATTCCTGCTTCATTGACTTAAAGCTTCAGGTCAGATCAAATTTTTCATGAAGGTTGGGTATTCAATTAGTTTACGTTTTCAGGCATTTGAGGAACTTCTACAAATGGTTAGACATCAAAAAATCATAATCCTGGTGCACATTGTCAAGGTACACCTGATACACACTAAAAAATGTCTTACGTTGCTTTTACTATTTATAGATATGTTGCCCTATTTAGCCATTTAAGACATGTAAATTTACCATCTATATAGTAAGGGTACTTCTAAAACTAGTACACTTCTTGAACATGCCTTGAACATATGCTGAACACTTTTTAACAATGCCCTTAAGTATCTAATATACTTTTTAAGGTACTAGAATCTTTAGTAGGAGTTACACATTGTTTTATTTACATATCAATGCTATTTAGTTTAGTAGGACAACCTTACTACTAGTGGACAGAAAAGCAATGATGATCTCAATTATATTATATATTTTAAGATTATAATATTCGATGTCACTTTTTCCCTTTTTGTATGCATATATATAATTGTGTCCATTTCCTACATAATCACAATTTGACATGTCTTGTACCTGTCTTCGTAACAGTATCAGTATGTGTCATGGTTTACTAACCAATAGGAGTCATATGATATCTAGATATTTACTTAATATGCCAATGCGTCGCTCGATACGATACCTGATTTAAAACTTTTCCCTGCTAACTGATATGATTTCAATAACTGATATTGAAAATTTTATCACACGTTGTGATGAGATAGAGATGAATAAAGTGGAACATCCACTAAGGTACCCCTCTTTGTGGTTTTAGGTCAACTCCTTATATAAGCTTATCTTCACAATCTTCCTAGGTACAGTTTTCTTATACGCGTGTATATGTGAAGGAAGAAGATTCTCATTCACACCTTTCAACAGGAGAAAAGCTTAAACCCCCCAAATGTAGCTGGGATGTGAGTATACGACTAACTAGGAATAAGTTATATATCAGCTTTTATTAGGGCCTTACGGCTCCTTTTGCATATTTGCTCGGCTTGCTTCTGTCCAGGTCTGCAGGAGACCTTTTTACTTAAAATACCAACTTAATATTAGGATTACAAGTGGCTTACTAAAATGGGTTTGTATCATGGAATGTGTTTGGAATGTGTTCGGAGTGACGTTTTCTTTGTGAAGTAGTTTAGTTACATTTTTTACAGCTTAAGCAGGATCTGGAATGGCTTAAAAGTGGTCACCAGATTTTTTTAAAAAAAGGTCCAACCTGTTGAAAAACGAAATTTCTAAACATACATCAGAAGAAAATTCCATAGCTGATATAGAGAGGAAAAAGACCACCTGACATCATTTTCTCCTATGATTGGTTGGTTCAAGGCCTGTTTAGAGAGCTGAGAATTAAAGTTGTAATCAATGGTTAGATGAAGAAAAGTTGAATTGTTGGAAGACTGAGGTTTCAATTAATCTCTTATTTCCTCTGAACCTATCAATGGAAATGCATGTTTCCTAATGCAATGAAAAGGAGAACAAAGTTCTGACAGAATGGTACACAAAACTTGGTTATTGTTCTCATTGCCATGCTTAGCAATATAGCATGGAAATAATAATGTGAGAAGTATGACTAACGGAATAACATGGAATCTTATATGAGAGAAGAACATAAGAAATAACACTCCTTATCTGCGGCACTACTTTTTAGATGCTAACCACGTGACAGTATGAGTGACAGCTTGCTCTGTGTGGTGCCAGATTTCATGGAGTTTAGCACATATTTACTATAGCATAATCCTGTAAAACAGTCCTTTTGACATTTCCTATCTGCAGCACTGTCTTTAACTTGCTTCTAATTAAAATTTTGCTAACCTCCCTAATTCACTTTAACTGAAGTTACTGAACTTAAATGCTGAATCTCATCAGCTTATGATATTGGACAGAACCTGACTTTTCTTATCCCTCTCTCTTTAAGAAAACTGAGAAGTCAAAGGGGAAAAAGAACATAAGGATTTTGCAGATAAAGGAAAAGAACAAATTGTGGGTGTCCATTCATTGAGGTTGGTAAAGTTTTCTTTACATTTTTGCAGAAGAACTAAATTCAATCTTGTGCAAATCAAACAATCGCCTAAGAGGCTCTCCCCTCCCAGAAGAAAATGAAAATAGTTATAGCTACTGAAACATTCAAAAATATAGCTCTTTGGCATGAATATACACAGGCGCGACCATAATCACTACAACTAGATATTGATCAACAATTTCATAGACCTAGAGTTGTAATTTACTGAATAGGTGAAGAAATGGACTTGGGTTCAGCACTATCCCATTGTTTCAATTTCTTTTGTTTTTAACATTCTACCAATGAGGAGTGTTCTTGAGAATGTTTATGATGTAAATCATACTAGCTCTTAAGATTCATTAGTATTACTACAAGAGCAATACTTCAGTAAGTAATCCTGAAAAGTTCAAAACAGCACTTATGAATTGGGTCATCTCCAAATAGTTGAGGCAAATTTGATGTTTATGGTTAATGTGCTAAACTTACAGTTTGTGGAAGGGCTTAGGTTTTCAACTGCAGAAAGCTGTAAGAAGTTAATAGCATATGTGTAGACAGCCTGTGCCGTACAACAGCCCTACAATCAGAATAAACAGTTTCCCAGTGTTTATAACATTCCATAAATTGAACATATCCACTGACCATCCAACATTATGTCATGAAACAACTAACAACGTATTTAGAAGACTCAACCCTTGAGGATTTTAATATCATCAGTGTCAGAACTTCTTGGTTTAACAATGTTTAAAATAACGATAACGGTAACGTAACGTTTTGTCTCTGTTAGGTTATATAGCATATAGCGTAACGCATAACGTAGGTTATGCGATTTGCTATTTATTTAATTAAAAATAAATATAAAACTATATAAAATAAATTTTATAAATTGAAAATTGAATTAAAATTTCTAAAAGAAAATATTAAAAAAAAAATTATATCCCAGTATTAATTCTTAATTTCTAACAAGTTTCAAAGTAATTCTCATATTTATCTTCATAAATTAAATTACATTCACACCCATAATTTCAATCATCATCATAAGAAAACAAGATTTCAAATTTATTTTCAATTATTATCAATATTGTAATTTATATTTTGCAATACTCAATTTATATTATTTTTAATTGTTTATTTTTTATTAGCTGAGAATTTAATTTAATCAGCAAGTAAGAAATTTTAGTAATTGAAAAGAAATTATAACGAAAAAATTCAGTAATTGAAAAGAAATTATAACAAGTAAATAGGGAGGTACAAGGTAACAATGCCACAAGCAATCAAATAAGCTAACAACAAGCCACCAAGTAAAAAAAACTAACAATTCACTAACAATCAAAATAAATAATCGAAATCAATATAAAAACAATTTTAAAATAATTGTAAATAACGTAAATAACGTAATTTAACGTAACGTAACGTAAAATAAAAAACACAGTGCACTGAGTTATTTTCGACTGTTAAGCAACGTTAGATTTTTGTTAGGTTTCATAACGCAACATAACGGGTTTCATAACGTGTTATTTTCAACATTTGTTTAAACCTTATCATAGTCACATTTATAATATATCTATTTATCCCCTTTTATTCTGCCTTTCAAGCCCGTTAAAAGTTAGAGCCTAGAGGCCTTTCTACGTGGCCTAATGGTCCACAAGAGGGGGTGTTAGGTGCTGAACTAGCCCAGTGCATAGTTAGCTCACCGCCCACTAACCTAAATTTTTAGGTAAAGTGGTCTTGTGACAGCTTGTCCTAAAATGCGAGAACGAGATATGGTTCGCAGTCTAGATCTACATGCAACCTGCTCTGAATTTGGTGATGCTGGTGACTTGTGTGTGGTAGTAGTGGAAGTGGGCAGTTAACAACATAATCAACAAAAAATGGAAGCTGAGGGGAAAACAAAGTTCTTCCTTGCCATTCGCTTTTACCGACATGGATATAAAATCACTTATCATGACTGCTCGTCTGTACAACGAAACGTGTGAAATAAATTACTGGTTTACAAAAATTTATTTGTGGCCTTGAGTACTTGACAAGATATGTTAAACCCTTTCATTAGAGAATAGTCCTAAAGATCAAATGAAGCAGGTCTGATACAAGGTACACTTTCTTTGAACTATGGTTGTAGCCATTCAGGGACTAGCATAAAGGAAAGGTACGAGATTCTCAAATAGGCTTTCCATGAGTGTATAAAAGAAAGTTTCCTGTCTTTATTCTTCACCACTGGTGTTGAAATGCATACACATAGAATGTAGCATAACCATATTATTACAATGAAAAAGTAATATTTTGATGAACTTCTTCCGTGAACGAAGCAAGCGGCAGTCTCTGAATCCAGAACTAGCAATTGACACATGATGGATGGTTTTAGAATCACGCAATGAGTGTCAATAAACAAACAGTAAATAGAGGAAATACACCAGCAATTATATGCAACAGCAAATGTAATCAGAATCTGCGTTATCTCCAACTAACCACTCCACAGATTATATGTACCATTGAAACATGCTTCATGGTACAAAGTACCATTAAACAGCACTAATGAAGTACCTAGATAAAGACTTGCAGAAAGCTTCAATAGCAAAAGTCCCTACAACTGGAACATTTAGTTCATATTAATAGTTGGTCTATATCTTCTTTGACTTTTTCCGTGAAGGCTTGTGCTCCATAGGCAACAGCCAACAATAGGACTAAAGTAAAGGTGAAAAGGCATAAACGATGAAGACAATGAATAGTCATGGGAGTTCATTTTATGTTATTTTTTCCAACCGTTTTCGACCCCCTTCCATCGATGGACAGCCAGTAGTTTTAGCGCAAGAAACGGGTAACATATCAAGGTTGAGGTTCAGTTTTACAGCCAGATGCTAAAATTTTAGTTATTTTTGGTCAATCGTTTGTGCTCCACAATGAACCCTAAGCTAATATAGAAGACTAAGGTCTGTTATGCCCCAATAAAGGCTAGGATTATTGAGCCATCCTCACCATCAACTTTCCAGCAAATAATCAATAGGCAATGTGGTTCCCTCTGATTGCTTGTGAAATAAGCAAAATATGGATACAAGAGAAGGAAGCATCCATAGAAGCCTGAAAAACCTCCTTGGAGTTCTTGAAAAAGTATGTTTTTGATAAGCTTTTGATTTGGTATAGGGATATCAAATATGTATATAGTATGTATAGTTTGACTATATCCTAATTACAATTTTGAGTTTGAATAGGACAGTAGGTTTGATCTTTATTGAAGGGAAACTTTTCTTTAATTAGGACTATGGTTTATTTTATAAATAAAAGTACTTCGTACACAGACTTTCAGATGAATGAATGAAAGCTGATTATTGAAACATTGAGATTTAGTTATTCTACGTGTGCTGTATCCCTATCAACCTTCTTTTTTGTCCCCCCTCAAAATTTCTTCTCCAAAACATTCTGCTTAACTAGGTTCAGTTAAGATCAAAGTAAACTAACAGTATTGCAAAGCAGTTAAATCATTTTATACCATGTACTGGGAATATTTGTGTCTATCAAGCATACTAAAACACTTTGCATCCATGAGCAATATTTTAGATGACTCACCTTTTGTAACAGGATTGAAATGCAAGAAGTTGGCAAAGATTATAACCACAAAGATGCTCCAAGCAGAACTGGAAGGTAATTTTTCCTGGTAATTTCAAGTGACATAATAAATTACTTTACACTATTGAAGGCAAAGGAACTGGTTAAAAAAGTATGACAATGTTGAAGGCAACAGAACTGGTTAAAAAGTAAAGGGAAATTCTAAATATTTTAAAACTTATTTAGTCATCTATATCTACAAAACCTTAGCACAGACATCTTTCTATAGAACTGAACTGCTGGCTGACAATAAGAGCCAAAAGAAAGCTATTGATAAAAACAAATAGAAAAAAGTGACAAAGAAAGATTATACCAGACCTTCACCATTAACAAATAGCAGGAAGTTGTTAGGAATAAGACGATGCCAACATATGACAGAAGAACCGGCAATTTGTTGTTTGCAACAGAAATATCATGAATGTCGATTGCTTGCGATAGCTCTGTCTGATCACGATGACTATAACTGTAGTTGCAATTTCGAGGGGAAGCCTGAGGCATGTTATACCAGCTGACAATTATATCAAATATTAGCTCTGCTATAGCTCATGCATCAGTCAACAGGCAGTGTCTGCAAAAAAATAAATTATATTAAGTAGGATTTTTCTGTTCCAATCAAATATTTATTGCTTTGGACTTCTTTAGTAAACTCACATATATAGTGCAAAAAGATTCATGGGAAACGAATATGCCTAGGAAAAGTAATGATCATTTAGGATGTTATCTGTAAATTTGTGTGAGCATGTTTATGCGTGTAAAGTTTGTAACAATGAACCAACAAATTGGAGGACACTGATGAAGAAAAGAGTTCTCATCAAGTATATCGACATAATTAAGGACATGTATGATAGAGTAGTGGCCAATATCAGAACATATGGTGGTTTAACAAGTGATTTTTCTATCACAATTGGATTGCATCAAGGATCTGCATTGAATCCGTTCTTATTTGCTATAGTGATATATGAGCTTACTAGAGATATTCAGGATGAGATACCTTAGTGCATACTATTTACTGATGATATTGTCTTAGTTGATGAGACAAGAGCATAGGTAAATACCAAATTAGAGTTATGGAATATGGAGGCACACGTTATAATCTAGAGGTTTTAGATTGAGTAGCTCTAAAACAGAGTACATGGAGTGTAAATTTAGTAAACGACGGACCATAAACGACAGAGATTCCACAATAATATTCAAAAAACAAGATCACCTCACCTTGACCGTTCTTTATGCACCCAATACAAGATCTTTATGGTCATATTTTCACCCCTTATTCATATCAATTGGGAACTAAATAATGAACTTTTACATAAGAATCCTTTCTCTTATGATTTTCATTCATCAACTTCATGCAAAAACCCATTGTCTCCATATTTCTATCAATCCCTAACCCATATGGAAGATAAAATCGTGAAGGTGTTCATATAGATTCCAAATAGTATGCAAACCATGTCCATATCTATCATCCACTTTCCTCAAACGCATCCCAAACAACAACAAGTACATTAATTCCTTCCCATCATAAGCTGGAAATTATTCATCCGTGCATCAACCATTGTAATTGAGTGGCTGTCAGGATCAAGTGATCAGAAATTTGGAGTTTTGAAAATGTTTGACAAGGATTGAAAGCTTAGAGGCCAGGAAAGATCTTTTGAAGTTTAGGATTATCCTGTAATAATTTGAAAATACCTTGCAACCTCTCTTTACAACCATGTAAATGCTATATAATTCAGCTCGAAGGGTGCAAATTTGAGACCAGAAATATTTCACTGCTAAATGTATAGAGAACTTTTTCTAAAGGATGTTCAGATTTTTTTTATTTAGAATAATTAATCACATAGAATTTAGTTTTAGATAATACTGTGTGAAATGGTTCAGCTGGGTAGCTGTTTTGCAAATTATGCATGAATTTGTCAAAATAAAATGATTTTTTTTTAGAGTGGGACTCCAGTTAATTGTGTCCAAGGATAACCAACTATCCCGATTCCATACTATATTCTACACTTAGTTACTTAGAAACTGAGAAAACAAATCAAAAATATCTATATTTCAAAACCCTCATAACCCCAAAAAAAATCCACCTTGGCATTCATCTTGTTATAGCCACCTTGGAGATCAATATCATATGCATTGTTACCCTAGATGTGCCTCTTTGAGAAACCCATGCTCTGTTCTTTCACTCCGCTAATTGCCAGCTTATGCTCATACCTGACATGATTAACCCATTCCTACAATCTCATGATCATCCTAAGTTCTTTTTATCTTGTTTCCTGTAGCAATCATCAGGATTTCATTGGCGAGCGCGTTCCTGATAAGCCAATATAAGCCACTATACTTCTACGCCTTTAACATTGTGTGCCTCAATAAGCTGCCATGCATCCCAACTGTAATTTGGCATTCTTAAGAGTCAAATGAGCCTAATAATATTAGAATCTTCCAGTGCTTTATGGACATATCGTAATGTTGCCAAAGCATGTACTTTGCAACAAAATTTAGACATCCTTGACCCCTTTTCTTGACAATTTACAAACCAGAAACCTCACAAACAGTCCATTCACCCACTGAATAACCCCTCCCTTTTTGCTTTATTAGAGATGACCATATCCTTCGGGAAGCCATGAATGATGAATCAAACAACCAAATATCTAATAATATGCCACCTTTGAGAAATTTTCAGATTCCTCTCCACCCTTAGCAAATGTTACATTCCTTTTAGACTTTCCCAATTGGGCTGTTATTTATTTCTCCTCCAAGATCCTTTGCTCCTTCACCTTTCCTTAGCCCCAAACATGTATATTTTTCCTATGCTTGGTCACATTTGCATCTTCTTTGAAAAAAATGTAGTCAAACTAGTCATTGCCCCATCCATTGTGGAAGTTTTCTTCCATACAGCATACTTGAGAACTGTTAGCACTAGTCCCCTTCATCCAATTTTACAACAGTGTGTAAAGCTTGTTAAAACTAGATGCTTCAACAATAAGTTGTAACTTTCTCCTATTTGCCTACATAATTCTCGCCCACATTCAGCTTGTGCACATACTCCTACCAACTATGGCCACAAGCCCCTAGCTGACATGACATTATAGATAAGATCATGTCTCCAATCTCAGTTACATTGTGCTCATTGCTTGAAGATCTAACTGCACCAAATGTGCATTGCTCATCATTGCACACTTTGAAGATGTTGAAACAATATCACTCTTTTCCGATATGACGCATTTCCCATAAACCAAACTTCTTCCCCTCAACATTGCAGCTAAAAATCACACAACGTTCGACATCTTAACAGAATGTATTCCTTACGAACCTAGTTGGTAAAACTTCAAGATATAAACTACCAACATATAATTCAAACCGAAAGAAGAAATGTTGCAAGCAAGAGGAAAACAAGTAAAAAAAAGATGACAATTACATGGTCTGGCGGACGGCAACATCTACAGAAGATAAAGAAGAACTACAACTTAATATTCAAAAGTACAATAGTAACTCATCTCATGTTTCCTCTAGATCCTAATACAAGAAATTAGCATGCAAACTCCACTCCTCACCTTGATCTCAAAAGGAACCTCTAAGTACAGACACACTCTTGGGACACCATGTCCATGTCGGACACTTGTCCGAAGCAAACACAGCAAAAACACAGCAAAAAAGTATCGGGCACACCATACAGCATGTCCAACAAAAAAAAGGAAAAAATATTGTGCTATGGTTGTGTTCATGCTTCTTGTACGGAAAGTGAAAAAAGAAGAAATAAAGAGTTTATAAAAAAATCTAAATTGGTATCATCTATCTATACCTAGTTAGCTATATGAATTTATATTTCAATATTTTCCTATAGAAATGAGTCTAGTTTGCTTTCAGTATTTGAAGAAATAATATTTTGCATTCACACTCGTTACGTTGATACATGACCTGCTATCATTACCAAATTTTCTTCTTGTCTGTTTGCCTATAGAGTGAGGGAGAGAGATAGATGCATAGTTACCAGCGAGATTTGACATTTGTAAAGGAGTGAAAATATACAAATGTAAACATTAGCAATACATTTTTTTTGACATTTGAATAGTAAAACTATTATGTCGATAATAAAAGAATCTATATTTATATTTATATTTTTTTCCTGTGTTATTTCAGTGTTATTACCATATTTATATCCTCATTTTTTTCAAATATGTTGTGTCCCGTATAAGTATATGTATACTTGTCTACATCCGTATATGTATATGTGGTTCCTAGAACATCCTTAACCTCTCTTTATCCCAAAATTATCTTGTGATTTTCTTTCTTCATGCTAGAAGCCTAAAACCCTTCGGTACATATTCATAGCACTCCCTAACAACTACGAGCTATATTGCATTGATACTTTGACGAAGGATACATAGTGTTATTTATCTTATGCTTCATAGGTCGTTATTGAAATCTTGTATGCTCCTTTTGAATCTTTGAAATATCACTAAGAATTGTATCCTATTCATATTGAAGAGATTAAACATGTATGCCAGACTATGAAGTTAAAAATTGAATGTATGACCGACGAATTCACTTCAAGTGGATTTGTAGATTGTATTGTATGTATACGATATGCCAAGTTTCTTATCAAGGAATTTGCAATAACATATATGATCGTTCGAGTAAATATTGATTTATATAACTTGAAAATATGTAATTACACCTAGGGCTCGGGCTCGGGCATTGTGCCCTTTTAACCATTCCATGGACACATACACGCAAACTAATTTGTTATCCGTACATATGCATCATATTTGTATCACTCTGTATCAGCGGTACAGGGGACTGGTCATGGTAGGCTCCTAGTAAAATCTAGTGGTTCGGTTTTCCCAAGCAACTGTTTACACATATGAACTGAAAAACCATTACTGAAAAATAACGTGTTACATAACTCATTATATTGCATTATGATACCTAACGCACACCCAGTTTTATCTAATAATCGAAAATAACTCAGTGCATCATAACAATGTGTTTTTAATGTTACTTTATATTATTATAATAACCCTTCATCTTTTATAGCTATAAATAAATAAATAAAAATAAACAAATAATAAATATAACATTTCATTTTTTTCTATAACTCTTACACCTTTCATTTTCTTTAACCTTCTAAACCTTTCATCTTCTCCAACCTCCAAACTCTTCATCTTCTCCATTATTTCAATAATAAAACTACTATCTTTAATTCTCAAAATTAAACTCCCTAATTAAACTAAAACCTATCATATTCTAAACCCTTCAAAATTAATCTAAAACCTTTCAAATTCCATAACCCCTCAAACTCTTGAAATTCCATAACATCTCAAACTCTTTAAATTCTACGACTCCCAAAACCCTTCACATTCTATAACTCCTAAATCCAACACTATATAAACCTAACATCTTTTCTAAATTCAATCTACACTCATTCTCTAAAATTCTCTCTTCCTCTCATCACGCCGAAAGAGCCGCCACCAGAGTCGCCACCGTCGGAACCATCACTTTGCCCGAGATGAACGCATTTCTCCTATCTTTCCACATCTTGAATTATCACCGTTTTGTCAAAAGGTTAGTAATAAACACTTTTCTTTCTTATTGGGTTAAACTATTGGGCCTTAAAACTACTTGACCCATTATCTAATAACCCTAATGATTTAAGAATAATATCCATCATTTTATAAACCCAATAAAATGGAGTCAAACTTATTTCCTAATTTCAGACCAACTTTAACTTTAAAATCAATTTTGAGTATATTTAAAATATTAGGAAAAAATCCCTAAAAATCATCTAAATTCATATTAATCTGTTTTTAATATTCTTAGAATATTTTTAATGTGTAGATTACTCCATTGAGCGACATTGGGAAACAAAATCCAAGTAAGTTCATTTTTGGACTCACTAATCATGCTATTTTATATACATATTGTTTCAATCATGTTATTTATTTTATGTAAATTGATTTGTTATTTTGTAGGAATTTATCAATTACTTATTATGTTTCTTGTCATCAAAAATTTATTATCAATTGTCATTAAATTTAAATTACATAGTATAGTTAGATTTTAGAAAAATCATATATACAAATTTGATAAATCACATAAAAGTTATATTCACGGAAAAATACTGTTCGTGATATCATTTTGTGTCGGTGTCTAGAAAAGTTATTTTGTATGCTGATTCTCTAATTAAGAAACGTACAACGCACGGAAAACCTCCCAGCGTCCATATAATTGCCTGGCCGATATCTATATGATGTCTCGAATCAGTGACTCTTAAATATAACTAATTGTGATTTATTGAATAAAACATAAACTGAATGGACTCTATAAATCATGTTGTTAATAAATTAAGAAAAAACCAATTGAAATATTGTACCTGATATAATCAATATACTGTACTATACCTAAATGATACTGGGTTGGGGGAGAAACTGAATGATGGAAATATAATCTGTTTCGGCTGTAAACTTGTTAAGTTGTACAACTGAATATTTCGCACACCATGGGTGCGTGATGATTTGCTGGATCATACCTGACTATAATTCCTATTTGCCTGACGGCAGGTCCGACTCAGCACCGGACAATACTGTGACCATTTCCTGGGTCTGTACAGGAAACAATCGAAACAGTTGTATCCCATCAGTTAGCTTTTCCAATTACATGACATTTTAGACAAAAATACTTCTATTATAAAGTTGACTTCACTAAAATGACATTAAAATAACCTAAATTAATTGACATCATTATTACGGACATCTCATTCCATATTTTCTAAAACTTGTGTTATTATTATGTTTGCATATAACTGCTATATTTCATATTCTTTCTGCGTTTTTATTTTGGTCGCAATCTGAAGACCTGGGTGTGCATGCCCAGATTTACCGATGGACACGCCAAAACTGAAGCAGGATCTGGTGTACTTCAATCATATTGAAGCTCCATAACGGATTAGAGATTCTCTTTTTCCTTTTGTTTAATTTTATTATATTTTGTTTCAATTGTATCTAAACTTCATTCCAATAAATGAAAAGTCAAACTTTTATTGAATTTTTCTATCGTAATTACTGAGTATTATTGTGGCAAATTTATTGAGGCTTTAGCATATTCAAATTGAATACGTTGCCAATACCTGTTACATGTGCTCGTATACCGTATATCGGGAGCGGGGCGTGACAGGTATTTTAGTGGTATCAGAGCCCAGGTTTCTCAAATCAGTTCATGTGACTTGAATTGATTTGGATCCTGATATAAAATTTTGCCACATTTATATAATAAATTTCTTTGAAATTTCTAATGTCCCAATCTATTGACTATTTCGGCATCTCTTATTTATCATAATTGATGACCCACCTATTTTAAATCCATGTCCAAATTTTTCAGTGTCTAAAATGAATTACATCCTAAATATGGATTAAATATTTACCATTTATTTTATAATTATATTTTCCATAACTCTTCATTTATTTCCATTTTTTTTCTAAAAAAAATAATTTGCCTATTCCGTAGATCAACCTCAAGCTTAATTAGCGAGATTGTTGAGCAGTGGTCCTTAAAAAAAAAAAACGAACAAAGTGGCATGTTGATCATGAGTAAAAAAAAAAAAATTTAATACGAGTTCAAAAATAAATAGACAATATTTTCCTACTTTACCTTATTTAATTTCGAGGACGAAATTATTTTTCTAAGGGGGATAGAATGTAATAACCCTTCATCTTTTATAACTATAAATAAATAAATAAAAATAAACAAATAATAAATATAACATTTCATTTTTTTTCTATAACTCTTACACCTTTCATTTTCTTTAACCTTATAAACCTTTCATCTTCTCCAACCTCCAAACTCTTCATCTTCTCCATTATTTCAATAATAAAACTACTATCTTTAATTCTCAAAATTAAACTCCCTAATTAAACTAAAACCTTTCATATTCTAAACTCTTCAAAATTAATCTAAAACCTTTCAAATTCCATAACCCCTCAAACTCTAGAAATTCCATAACATCTCAAACCCTTTAAATTCTATAACTCCCAAAACCCTTCACATTCTATAACTCCTAAATCCAACACTATATAAACCTAACATCTTTTCTAAATTCAATCTACACTCAATCTCTAAAATTTCTCTCTTCCTCTCATCACGCCGAAAGAGCCGCCACCAGAGTCGCCACCGTCGGAACCATCACTTTGCCCGAGATGAACGCATTTCTCCTATCTTTCCACATCTTGAATTATCACCGTTTTGTCAAAAAGTTAGTAATAAACACTTTTCTTTCTTATTGGGTTAAACTATTGGGCCTTAAAACTACTTGACCCATTATCTAATAACCCTAATGATTTAAGAATAATATCCATCATTTTATAAACCCAATAAAATGGAGTCAAACTTATTTCCTAATTTCAGACCAACTTAACTTTAAAATCAATTTTGAGTATGCTATAAATATTAGAAAAAAATCCCTAAAAATCATCTAAATTCATATTAATATGTTTTTAATATTCTTAGAATATTTTAATGTGTAGATTACTCCATTGAGCGACATTGGAAAATAAAATCCAAGTAAGTTCATTTTTGGACTCACTAATCATGCTATTTTATATACATGTTTCAATCATGTTATTTATTTTGTGTAAATTGATTTGTTATTTTGTAGGAATTTATCAATTACTTATTATATTTCTTGTCATCAAAAATCTATTATCAATTGTCATTAAATTTAAATTACATAGTATAGTTAGATTTTAGAAAAATCATATATACAAATTTGATAAATCACATAAAAGTTATATTTACGGAAAAATATTGTTCGTGATATCATTTTGTGTCGGTGTCTAGAAAAGTTATTTTGTATGATGGTTCTCTAATTAAGAAACGTGCAACGCACGGAAAACCTCCCAGCATCCATATAATTGCCTGGCCGATATCTATATGATGTCTCGAATCAGTGACTCTTAAATATAACTAATTGTGATTTATTGAATAAAGCATAAACTGAATGGACTCTATAAATCATGTTGTTAATAAATTAAGAAAAAACCAATTGAAATATTGTACCTGATATAATCAATATACTGTACTATAACTAAATGATACTGGATTGGGGGAGAAACTGAATGATGGAAATATAATCTGTTTCGGCTGTAAACTTGTTAAGTTGTACAACTGAATATTTCGCACACCATGGGTGCGTGATGATTTGCTGGATCATACCTGACTATAATTCCTGTTTGCCCGATGGCAGGTCCGACTCAGTACCGGACAATCCTGTGACCATTTCCTGGCTCTGTACAGGAAACAATCGAAACAGTTATATCCCATCAGTTAGCTTTTCCAATTACATGACATTCTAAACAAAAATACCTATATTATAAAGTTGACTTCACTAAAATGACATTAAAATAACCTAAATTAATTGACATCATTATTACGGACATCTCATTCCATATTTTCTAAAACTTGTGTTATTATTATGTTTGGATATAACTGCTATATTTCATATTCTTTCTGCGTTTTTATTTTGGTCGCAATCTGAAGACCTGAGTGTGCATGCCCAGATTTACCGATGGACACGCCAAAACTGACGCAGGATCTGGTGTACTTCAATCATATTGAAACTCCATAACGGATTAGAGATTCTCTTTTTCCTTTTGTTTAATTTTATTATATTTTGTTTCAATTGTATCTAAACTTCATTCCAATAAATGAAAAGTCAAACTTTTATTGAATTTTTCTATCGTAATTACTGAGTATTATTGTGGCAAATTTATTGAGGCTTTAGCATATTCAAATTGAATATGTTGCCAATACCTGTTACACGTGCTCGTATACCGTATATCGGGAGCGGGGCGTGACAATTATTTTATACTACATTACATTATATTACATTATTCTACGTTATTTTTTTATTTCCATATTGTTGATAGTTATTTGCTTTATTTGTTAGCTGATTTCTGCAATTTCTTAATTTGTTTGCACGTGGAATTGCTAATATGTTAATTTGTGATTGCTTGCTTATTTGCTGATTATAATTACTCTAGTTGTAAGAATTTCTTACTTGTTAGTTCTATTGAACTCTCAGCTGCAATGAAATAAACAATAATAAAAAAATAAATTGAATATTATAAAATATAAATTAAAACATTATTGATGATTGAAACTAAAATAAGTAAATTTGAGATCTTATTTTTTGGTTGGAAATGACTGAAGTTACGGTGGCGAGCTTAATATAATTTATAGATAAATGTAAAAATTATTATGAAACTTTTTAGACACTTAGAATAGCTTTGCGTGTTATTGAATATTTTTGAATTCTTCTTTTAGAATTATTAAATTTATTTTTCAGTTTATAAAAATTTATGTATAAACAAGAAATTGAATTTTGCTAGATAAATAAGAAATTGTCTAACCTATATTAAGCGTAACATTATATGTGATGTAACCTAACAAAGGCCAAATGTTGTGTTACTGTTATTGCTATTTTAAACATTGCAACCTATACCATAAATGGTTAGCAAATCTATCCTTGCCCAATTTAATTCTCAAATCCTTTGTGCATCGACCAATATAATTTGACTATTGTCAGATGCTACAGAATGACCCGATCAATCTACCTATCTCTTGCAAAAGTTAGGGAATTCAAGACAACCTAAATAACCTAGGATTTGTTAATATCACAAACGTATAAAAAGGTACAAACATTAATTTAGACATTTTCCTCTTTTTACACAATAAGGCGCAGCCTCACAAGCAATACCAAGACATACACAAGCCATAGAGTCCATTTCATATCAATAATTCAGTTGAGCATTAGAATCACTAAGCTGAAGTTCTTGGGGAATTAACTATGAGCCAGTTCAAATCAGCTAAATAACTGTCATGATACTGTGATGGAGTTAATTACCAATTTTCTTGAGAGTTTATCTAAAAAAGAATATTACACGCAAGGCTGCGAAAAGTAGAAAACTGAGTGAGCAGCGAAGTACTACTTCAGCTTTTACCATTCTAGCAGGGCTTGAGCAGGAAAAATGAGATCAGGCTAAAAGCAAAAAAATTATAAATGGCACCATAGCATCATGTGGCACATGTGGCACATGTTCATAATCGTATGTCGTAAACCCAAACCAACTAAGCAACATACTAATAGCTAAAGTAACTGAGCATAGTAAGATAAAATACTAGCGTCTAGAAAGCTTAATCGATAACAAGTCCAAAGACCAATATCATAAGTGAGAAGTCATATAACCCAAAAGTTAGAACCCCAAGACCAGTCAATTATAATCATCAGAAGAGATGAAAAACAGCAAAATCACATCTCATATGTCATCCCCACCATTGTCTTTGTTGTCAAGTGGAACATCCTCATCATTGTTATTGGCTGCATGATGGCATGTGAAAAAACGATGGTAGGATTTTGCGGGTGAAAAGATCGTGGCTAAAAACTAAGCAGGTTTTATGCCAAAGCAGGTTTGGATCTATTTGTGGATCAAATTCTTTTTGAAAAGGAAAGAAACCTGCTTAAGCATTCTGGGCCACTATTAAGCACTTTTATATGCTTTTGCAAGTAAGAAGTGGTGACCTGCTTTTTCCTTCTGCTTTGGGGTCAAGCAAAGTGGCCCATGTTCACTTCCGCTTTAAGAACCTTACGCACCGCTTTTAGGCCCTTTGCACAACACTAGTTATATGCAAGCCCCTATTACATTCTTATATTGTTGAAGTAATTTATAACGAAGTAAGGAATGTTGCAATACATGATGATGCAAAAATATGCCCCCTGTCATCATCTGGTTTACTTAATATATTCTCATAACACCTGTATGTTTTTATCATGTTGACAAAATGGGTACGGCACTGGTATGGTACTGAATTTATTACGCGCACAAGGTAAATCCAGTAACTTACAACTTATAAAATAATAATGCAGTGTTTTTCCAATTTCTACAAATGTAGCAAAAGCAAGATGATATTCAAAAAACCAAATTTCTATTGAATACATTAATGAATATGTGCAAAAATTCGAAGGCATGACAATGTCATTCTAATCTATGCTGTATAAATTCTTTCATATACAAATAAGACCACCGGTACATAAGAAATGCCATAGCATAAGTGGTTAATAAAACATTAAACCAGAATCCTATAGGTTCATTTAGTAATGCATATCCTCTACTCATCCAGTACCTCTTTACTTTGTGTTATAGCAGAATTATCTATATTAACGTGATAGATTTTTCCCATTGGCACAATATCACATTGCAAGGGAATATAACAAGAGTTTTTTTTTCCGTTAACAGGTACAAACAAATTGTTGCTTTAGATGGCATAAAAAATATCAATGTCTAATTGATATCAAATAAGGATATTTAAGCAACTTACCACTACACAAGGATAAGTACTGAGGCTTAAAAATGCCAGCCACTAGCCCGCCAAAACATCTGGGAATTAACACCACTACGTACACCTTTAACCTTCAAAAGAAGCTTATATGCAGTCTCAACTTTGTTCATCTCCAACAACTTACTATTCAACTTGCTATACACAACCTTTCCAAGACAAAAACCTTTCCGCAATGCCTCTTCCACAACAAGCACAGCATTGTCAACTTGTCCAATGTTGCAAAGCCCATTGACAATATAGTCATAGACCTCTTTATCAGAATTATAACCACTCTCTTGCATCTCCTCCCAAATTCTCAATACCATACCAGATTTCCCAAACCTTGACAGTCTCATAAGCAATAGCTTATAAGCTTTGATAGATAAGCTACATCCTACCTTCCTACTCTTTTTATAAATCATCATAGCAGCATGAGGTGGCCCAAAGCTGCACAGGGACTCAAGGAAAGAAGTTATCATCCCAGTACTAGGAAAAACTCCTCTATTAAGCATCTCATCAAACAGTTCAAGAGCATCTGCGACTCTTCTTATTTTTAGCAACGCACTGATCAGTTTATCATAAGTCTCGATATCCTGCAAACAATTCTTTTCAGACATTCCCTTATAATATTTCATAGCTTCCTCAAAATCTCCTATAGCAATATAATTTGAGATCATCGCATTATATGTTATAGTATTTGGGCAGCATCCCATTTCTTCCATTCTCCCAAATACATCTAGGGCATCATCTATCCTCCCAGCTCGTCCTAATGCCTCTATCTTGTGAGCAAATGTAAGCTGATCAGGGCTCAATCCATCAGCCTTCATCATCTCCCAGAAGCTCTCTACTTTATCAACCCGACCAAATCTCGCCCAAGCACCAATGATCTCATTGTAACTCGTAATATCAAACAAAAACCTTCCTCTCATAGAATTAAACAATGAATTTACAACTCTAACATGTGACCGGCGACCCAAACACCTAACCAACACACTGAAACTATCAATATCACAGCTCAATCCAACCTCTTCCACCTTCCTAAACAGCTCAACACCCTTTGAAATTCGGCGAGCCCTCACAAAACTATCAATAACAATCTCTAGCGTCTCCAAACTCGGCTTAATTCCATCATTCCTCAACCTAACCAAAAGAAACTCCTCCATATGCCTAAAAAACTTCCTCCTTCCTAAAGCTTTTAAAACCACATTATAATTCTCAACACACTTCTCTAACCCCGGCCGCTCGATTGCCCAATCGAAGAACGAGACGATGGAATCCCCATTCAAATCGCCCTTACTCACTACATCCCGCAAGATCTCGGCCGTAAGATCGACGCCGGCGGAGGTTAGGGCAGCGTTGACGGCGGATCTACCCTTGAGATTGAAGATGAAGACGCCTCGCAATTTCTCAGCGGGACTGAGGATTCGATCGCGTATAGTGCTAAATGAGGGTTCTTGAGGGGGTTTTGGGGGAAATGTTGGGGGTTTTGGGGGGTTAGGGTTTGGGGAGAGGAGATCTGAGAGCTCGTCGAGGACGAACTGCTCGGAGATCGAGGGTTTTGGGGCTAGAGAGAGAAATCGAGGGGAGAGAGAATAGATAGAGTACCTGAGGAAGCGGAGAGAGTGGAGAGATTTTAGGGTTCGGAGCGCCATTGGAGATGAGAGAGAGGGAGCGGTGGCCGGCGATGTGCTTCTTCTTTTTGCTCAAGCGTAGATACGACCGTGACCCTATCTGGGCTGTTGTTGGGCTCTGACTAGGGGCTCCATATAAAATATTGGGGATAGTAATTACAAAGGGCACACCTTAAATACTCAAGGACGCAACCTAGTTGGTCTTAAACTCTTAATTGCATGTTTGTCATCGTCTTTTTCATCTTTTATATATATATATATATATATATATATATATATATATATATATATATATATATATATATATATATATATATATATATTTGTGTGTGTAGGGATTGCTGGTATGTAAGCCGCCAACTCAGAAAAAGTTACGTAAACTAACGAAGAAATTATTATGGTCTAATGATTTATCTTAAATTTTTTTTTACAATTACTATCTCAATCTTTTTAACTTCTTTCAGATAAAATTTAATAATTTTTGAAGTTTGTTTATTTTTTCATCAAGTACATACAAAATATTTTATTCATTGAAAACCATTAATTTTGTGTTACTTAATGGAGAACGAAATCAAAAATAAAACCCAAGAAATTAGATATGAGTAAACCCTAAAGGGTCGAGATCATAATCTAAAAGAAATTTTTAAAAAAATATTTATTGGAGATAGTAAAAATATTTATTGAATATATATATATACTTGTTTGTTTATATATTATATGGAAAAAGGGGAAGAGGGCTGTCAGCACAGATTTTTCCTAAGCTGATGCCATATGGAAACCTCCGAGCCTAATACCTAATTTGCTTTTTCTAAAATAGAGTTGTAGTTTGTTAAAGAGAGAAATTATGTGGGTAAATACAACAAAGATGAGGGTTTATTTGCAAATTACTTTCCATTTTTTTCCCTCCCCTCTCCTCCGTCTGAATTACCCCCTGACACCTCTCTTTGAGCTTCGACCCTCTGACACCCCTCTTTGGGCTTCGACCCTTCTCTCTCTCTGCGAGTGTGTTTGAAGAAACAAATTATCACATGAAAAAAATATTGGCATGGCTACTCTCGGATGGTTATTTTTGTTTGGAACTTTTTCAAATGCAGCCAACCACGACTTATGTTAAAATACCAAATGCTATTGCAAATTGAGATTAATCTTTGTCTTCTTTGCAAACAATCAAAAGAAGTTCACTCTACAATGGAGATGAAAGACTCTTGTTGTAGATTTTTATTGTTAGCAAGTTGCAATTTCGTTGTATTATTCATTTATTTTTGGATCCAATTTACCATTAGGCCATTAAGCATGTGTGTTATTTGATTCTCCATGAATAATACATCATAATAAAATTAAGTTATTCTGCTGCGAGTCTATGGCCGGTGCAGAGGAGAGAGAGAGAGACAGAGACAAGCCCGAGATTGAAGATTTTTGGGGGGAGAGAGGGAGGTCCCTTCCCGAATCAGTCGCCGGAGAGAGATCAAGACAGAACGATCACATTCGGATTTGGAATGAGGGAATTTCTAGAGGGGCACAACTTTTTTCCTAGTGAGCCCACTTACATTGAAGTTTTATTCCAAAATTGCTTTCTCCTTCTCCTTCTTGTTAGTTGGTCTCCTTAATTCGGATTACATAGTCCAGATCTGCTAAATTGAATCCGGGACTGTAAGCCCAGATCAGCATTATAAAATCCAGGGTTATCTAGCCTGTATAAAGGAGAAAGGGGTTTTTTGCAAATTTAGGATACATCCTCGACAGGATTCGATGTCGGGACGGGCGAAGAGATCTCTGAAAGTTTTGAATTTCTCGTCCTCGATGGGATTAGTTGGCGTGGCTCTTTCTTCTGAGCTCTGACGATGGCCGAGCAGTGATGGGATTGGCTGATTTGGAGGCCAAATATGAGATGGAAATGGTGCGATGGGTTCTTAGGTGGAGGTTGTGAAGGAGAGGGAGGGAGATCGTCAAAAAATAGCAGATGGGTTGAGAGAGGAGAAGGGGTGGCGAACGAAGGCAACGAGCATAAGAGACGATAAGGAGGGTGTTTTGGAAATTAACGGTGTGCTCATTAGGAAAAATCCTATTTTTTAAAAAAAAAAGAGTACTTGCTAAGAAAAATCTTTTTTTTTCAAAAGAAAAGACGCACTCACTGGGAAAAGTGAACTCACTGGAAAATATGGTGCGCCCCTTTGAATTCCCTGATAGAAAAGTTTATTTGCAAAAGAATCCCTCTTATTTATTATATTTCATCATATAATTTTTTTTATCTGTACTTTAAGGTTAGAGAGCAAATAGACTTAATCAATAGGAGATTGTCACGTTGCGTCGGCTCGGAAAAAACCTAAGCTGACGGTCCTCCTCTTATTTTCCCATTATATACACATATTATGCACACGAACGGTATTTTACATATGCACATATATTCCTTGTCTCCGTTATTTTTGTGGGTCCATGTTATGCTGGCTGGTGGACTACTGGGTTCTGCAGAAGCGGGTGCAAACTATTAATAATATTTTAATTCAGTGAATCCAAATATTAGTATCCATTGAAATGTCATCTCCCAAGTACGAGTCTCGAGTTCCTTCGGAGCCAGGTTTTTTCTTTCGCTTTCTTCTCCATCTCAAAGCCCTAAAAAGTCTAAATTTAAAAAATCGATCTTTTTCAAATACCCCCCTCAACAATCCCCAAAATTGCTCTCTTGCGGCCGCCGTCGCCACCGCAACCCCTCATTTTTATGGGCAAACGCTTGCCCAGGATCGGAGCCTACGCCCGCGTCGCCTCCGAACGAGTCAAAGCGACCCAATCCCACAATTCCCAATCCAAAACCCTAGCTCCTAATCCTAATAAGCGATTCGACCTCAAATCGGCCCCCAAGTTGTCGTCGGCCATGGCGGAGGGGCGTCCCGACGCGCGCGTACCGTTGGCCGAGGTGGTCGCGGACTGCGTCAAGCGGTGGTTTCAGGACGCGCTCAAGGAGGCGAGGAACGGCGATCAAGCGATGCAGGTATTGGTCGGTCAGATGTATCAAAGCGGGTATGGGGTCGCCAGAAATGAGGAAAAGGTGAGATCTTTTTCGTGGGGTTTTGGTTAATTTGATGGAATTTGTTGTTATTTATGCGATTGTCTATGAAATGTGGGAATGTTTCTTGGGTGGCAAGTAGATTTATACCATTTAAAGTGTGTGTTTGATATTGATTTTCGATTTGTTCTTAGATTAGCTAAGACAAGTTCATGTACCTCTAAACTAACTCATGGGAACTCTTTATTTTGGTATAACTTGAAAAGCACGTAAAGTTGTAGCTAAGATTAGATCATTGTGAGTGATTTTTCGGTTAATTGCTGCTATAAGCTTTGGATGCATGATTATAGAAGGATATGTAGTTAGTGGTTGTATAAGGGGCCCTGAATCTCAATTATTCCTTGAACTATTAATTGTTTTTGGTATTTTAGTTTCAGCGTAAGTGCATATCTGTTTACTCATCACTACCATCTGGCTTTGATTTGGGAGTAATACAATTTTCATTAGTTGTATTCTTTGAAGAATGCCAACAATGATACTTTTGGCATTTCTCTATATTTGGATTCCTCTTTATCTTAATACTATGATTATTAGCTTTTCGGATAGCTTCATCGTGCCAAATGCATTTGATAAAGACAGTTGTAAATAGATTGCTGATAGATTTATAAATATTGATCTGGAAATTACCACTTCTTGCAGTTTGCTAGTAAAGTATGGCATTCTTTATTTGAACACTGATTCTTTGTAATTTGCTAATACCACATATGCTTAATGGGGTGCAAGTTAGTGTTAATGTTGCATGCAGCATCCAGTAACAAATATGCTCTGGGGTGACTCTAAAACAGGCCTTTTTATATTCCTCTATCACAAAAAACTGTGCTTAAGGTGTTATTATTAAATTGCTCACCTCAAGCTAGGATAAATTGTAGGACTTTGGTAGGTTGCTGAGGGGTTGCGAAACATTCTGTATAAGGATCTTAACAACACGGATGTGGCCAGTTTAAAAGGATACAATTGTTGTTGATTTATCAGAGGAGAGCTGGAGAGCAACATATTAGATTTGTTACTACAGCCAAGATGTAAACAAGCATATAAGTTTTGTAATTTGCTGATACGTTAAAAAAAGAAGTTCATATAATTTTATGTACATGTCCGCCTATATTTGCAATATTCCCTAATATATGGACTCGATATATTTCCCAATATAGTGGTTGAGATCGTTCATTTTTTTCAATTTACTTTTTAACATAGAAGTATCTTTGGTCTTTACACCCAATTTCGTTCCTATATATGAGAAAAAATGAAAATTCTTACATCTCTTCTCATACTAACTAAAAGTATAATTTTTTTCACTCTGCATAAATCAACTAGATTTGTAATTTGCTGGTAGCGAAATTTGAGACCGAGAATTTCTCACAGGTTGAGAGCTAAGGATTATTGCAGATCTACATTGTAGAGTTTCATTGAGTACTACTCAAGACTTAAAAGCCTTCAAGATTCTCTTATCCTTTCGTTGCTTCTTCTTTCCTATTTTCTTCTGCTGCTTGCGCTGTAGCTGTTATTGTTAGTGCCACTACTAATGTTGCCTCTGCTGCCATTATTTTTGCCAATATTTGGCAACTACTATTATTGTTGTAATGTAATTTTATTGTTTATATAATTTTTGTTTAACTTAGATTTAGTTTGTTAGATGGTTTATTTTTTATGTTATGCTTGTATATATGTATGTATATGTTCTTGAATACTTTTACATAGATATTATACGATAATTGCTATATAGATGACATTAGAATATTGAATAACTTCTAAGGTTTGGAAGTAACATATATGACATGGATATATAGCGTTTGATATGAACACCTAAAATGAGCTCATATCTAGATATATCTTCTTATATTCGCTATTTAATATGAAAAATACCCTATTAGCTATGATCCCAATAACCGATTTTTTGAATTGAAGCTTCATGTCAATAATTATTCAAAACATGCATCTAGTTGTATAGTCATACCTAGAAAATGAGACTAATAAGTGGGAAAAATGGGAACAGCATGGTCAGGTTCTGTTGTGATCAAGGTTTTAAAATTTAAATATTGGGTAATGCCGATCTATATTGTATTAGATTTTGAGACACCTAATACACGATATACCTTGTAATATTGGTCCGATATTGTTGATATGATGTGTCGTATACCAATTCCGATACCATAAGTGATTGGCCAATACTGATATCAATCTTGATACTTTAAACTTTGATTGTAATACTGGGTGTTAGAAGAAATAGCCTTATATTAGGTTTACTTATAGTACGTAAAGCCACAACTTGAACTCATGGTTTTTCTAAGGTTAGGTTTAGCATACATCTAGCCATTACATTTGTGATGGAGTGAAATAATGAACTTAAAAATTCTAAGAAAAAAAGATATTTTATATATATCATCCTTGCATTGTCTTTTATGTTGGGTACTGTTAAATAGAAATGAGGAGGGGCGAAAAGTGGTAGGTAGAGAGAGTGAAAAGAAAGAAGGGAGACATTGTAGGCGAGCATTCTTTTCCATTATGAAGTATACATACTTGATCCTTTTTGTCTCTTAAGGAAAGAGGGGGCACTATTTTCCTGCCATCGTGTATACAAATATTTTTTTTTCAGTTTTTTAAATCTTTATTCATAAAAATATACAAGGAATATGAAGGAGCATTATTTTCTTTTACCTAGTGTGCATTTTATATTTCTTTCTCTGTTTGCAAAGGATCAACGGACAGCGATAGGAATATTCTGATATCGTCTGTGCCAAAATTTTCTTGATGTATATGGTGTTAAAATAGTTTATATATTGTCGTAAATATCGACTATTATCAAGGAATAACACATCATATCTGATTGTGAGGCACCTGATCACGAAATAGACCCTATAATATGTCCAATATTGCCAATATAATACGTCTAGTATTTCTGATTCCAATAAATACCGATTCCAATTCCAATATTTTAAACTTTGATTCTATATTTTTGTGTGTTTTTATTGGTAGTTAATTCAGTAAATGCTGGTTTTCATTTTGGTTCTTAATGACTACTTGCAATTTCCTCCAACGTTTCTTTTTTTTTTCCCCTGATTTTTGAGTTGGACTCCTTTACTGGCATTCAGGCGAAGGTATGGATTAGCAGAGCTTCAAAGTATCGACCTTCAGCATGGAAGGTCAGCGAAAAGCGTCCAGGTATGTTTGTTGGAATTGTTTTGTAGTATCTATATGTTTGTCGGAATTGCCTTATATTTATCTTCTGCTTTACTGATGGTTCAATTTTATTGTACTTTCACTAGGTTATAATGCTAGTGATTCGGACTCCGACGAAGTAAAGGAGAACAAGAACTGATGTTTAAATCTGAATGGAGTTTATAACGAACTGCAGGGTTAGATTTGGGCTATAATTCTTTGTGTTGTACTCTCTTTACATATTCTTGATATTTTGGCTGGCATGGGTTACAAGTTTCAACTATTTGCTAATATTTAATTCCCTTAAGCTGAATGATATGCAATATCTGGGTTCTATTATATTTTTCAAGTACATCTATGCAAAATAAAAATTTTTGTGATTGGAGTGTGTTTATTATTATTTCCATTAATTATTCTTTTGAGCTGCTGTTAGACATGTTCTGAAATTTGCTTTTCTGTTACCTAGTCAACTTCTTGTTTTTATCAGTTTCGGTTGGCTGAATTATACAATAGGAAATCTTACAGTTATGATGTTGGGTAAACCAGAGAAAGGTTTGTGTCAAGTAGTATTAGTAGTATTGGAGATTCTCAAGTTATGATCATCCTCTCTAAGAATAACTCGCACGGTAATGAGGAAATGATTGAGATGATATTATATGGGGGGGTGGGGGGGATCACCATATTTTGAATTCTTTACCTGTAATTTGAGCCCAAATTTGTATGTTGTTGCATCCAGTCTATGCTTTGAGTCATGGACATAAAACATGCGTGTTGTTCTCAGACAGGCACAGGGTGGTGGACATGGCATATTATTCAAAATGTAGACATGAGGAAGACATTGATATTCATGTTTATGTTGGCACATGGACATTGACATACATGTTTATTTCTACTGATAGCATATTTGTATACATTTATATATTGGGTTGTTAACTTGTTACCTATTATATTGAAAATTTTAATTCCAAGGAAAATGATCTATGAAACAATCATGAATGAGCTCTTTTCAATGGCAGAATAGCATACTACATCTTGTACATAGTTTCAGGGATCACACATTTGTAGGTTGCAGCTTGCAGGCAAGGATTCATGTCGTGTCTTGGTGTGTGTGTGTGTGTGTGTGTGTGTCATTTGATGGGTTAGGGGGAATTTCCTTTGTATAATAATTGGAGATGAGTATTTCGGTCCTTTTATTAGCGAGCTGCACAGATCAGATGGTTGCCATACATAGTTGTGCTGTGCTCGTTTCTCATCTTCTAGACCTGCTATTACATTTTTGCTCCCTCTTTGTTATTTTCTGATTACATTATGATTGTGGGTAGGTAAGTGATGTATTAGATATGAACCAGTTGTACGTTGTTTGTTTTATGTTACATTTTTCTTCCCTTTGTTACTTAGCACCTTTGCCACATTTTGCTTATGGATAGCAAGTTCTGTATTAATCTCAATGCCTTTTCTATGTTTGAAAATTTTTGTTGGAGAAAGTATATGTAATCTAGGGAGATATATTACATTCAAAATGCACAATTAGATGGCTAGTTTGCTTTTGCAGTGGCATTGCGATTCTGAAGAAATCCTTAATGACAATAAGTCGCCTAATTAGTGTCATGAAAAGGATGAAAGTAGTCATTATTCTCTGGAACTTCAATCCTTATATGAGAGGTATATGCCAGATTGCCAGTTGCTATATTCATTTGAAAAAACATCCGCCTCTTCCTTGTTTACAGAGAGGTGGTTTTGGGTATCCTTTCATGATTGTTATACATAAAATGTTGCCTTGGGGCAAAGGGAAGAAAATAATTACCTGGTTGGTTGTGACGTGCATGCTACAAAATAAATCTATATAGTTACTATTTGAGCTAGAACCAGTTTAGGTATATATGCCTATCTTCTGATACTAACAAGTGAGTGGATGGAGGAGATCCACTGAGCTGAGTGGGAAACCTTGTCCTCGTCCTGATAATATAGTTCTATTGCTACAGCACTGCCACTACCAGCATTATATAAATTCAGGCGGAGCAAACTTTGAGTACCGGATGTGTGCTTTTCTTCCTCTTTGCATTTCTTTTTCTTTCGAGGCATGCTATTTATGTGTGTCTGCAAGAATTATGTTGCCTCTGAGATTGGCTGCACTTTTGGTTAATTGCTTGCCCCAGTCATTTTGGGACATGATGGTCAGTGCTGACTCAATAAACAATAATCCTATTGGCTGTTTGAAGATGAATTTGACTACACCATCATTTGAAACTTCGCCCTGGCATGGCTGGGATAATACTGACCTGCTCGTCATGTCACTTGCGTGCATGCCAGTTTCTTATTTCTGATATAGTTCTTTCTTTTCAAGTAGATGTATCTAATTGAAGACTTAAATCTTAGCTCTTTTTTTTTTTTTTTTTTTCAAAGGAAATCATTATCCAGCTAGTCATTCGCTTATCAATATTGATACATAGAAATTTCGTTCAAGCATATAACCTTTGAAGATTGCTGACTTGGGCGTGAATCTTTTTTGCAGTTCCTCCTCGAATTGGTGTTGGCTCGTCAATGTCGCTTTGGTGTCTGTACATTTGCACTATTTTCTTCGATTTCCTCTTGTTCTTCAATCCAGAATATGTATCCGACTGTACACTCAACTAATTACTGGAACTTTGTGCATCTTTAGCTTGTGTCCGGCTGCACCAACACCATGGAAGGCTTGTCCCTCTGTAATTTAGGACGTGTCAAAATTTTGTTCTGCGACAGAACTTTGTCTAGCATTAAAATTTTGATTGTCCCGTAATAAAAATGTTTCATCTTTTATACTGAGCTTTTATCATTTCAACAGACTTTTACACATGGAAAATGTGGTTGAGCTCCGTTTCTAATGAAAACATATGTGACGAGACCTTATGGGAGTAACTAAGAATTTTGGGTTTTTGGTTCTTGCTAAGTTTTGAAGACCTAATTGTGAATTTCGTGTAGACGTCTCTTCATATGTTGAGTGCCTACAGTTATGGAGAGCTGAATGAGTGCCCACAGATACCCAACAAAGTAGGGTAGTCATCAAGCTTTTATTTTATGGACATCACAGGATACAAATATCTGTTACAATCCCTCTAATGCAGCAATCTCTTCAAATACAGTACATCTTCTAGCCCTAGTCCTTGGTTTTGGACCGGGGCTTCATGCAGACGAGCATACACCAGGATCTTTGCTTACTTCAATCTTGAACAGACTGTGACTGCCTTTTAAGCTTCATTGCGTCGATCTTTCCTCCATTCCCATGGCTGCTCAGGGTTTGATGAAGCCCACAGCCCTACTCGAGCAGCCCGAGCTTCCTTCTCCCACTGTATCAATACATGTCAGAAACCAAACATAAACATCATCGCCAACAAATTACTCGGCTGTCAGAAACTTACAGCTGCGAACTCAGGTCTCTGATCGTAGGCGCTGTAATGCCACGCAAATCCTTTCTTCAGCATCCTCTCCTGTAGAAACTCAGGAATCAGCAACCTTTGAAAGTTTCAGCAGCTGGCCTAACTCCTTGCTCCCTACTCACCTGAATAAAAATGCCATTGCAGTGGACATCACCCACGCTGCGTCCGTAGCGGTCGTCTCCATAGACGTAGACCTTGAGTCTCTTCCCTTGAACTAGCTTCACCAGCTCCTCCTTCGCCTCTTTCCCATAGGGCATTGCGCTCTCAGGTGCATCAATCCCCCTGTTCGATTAGCTAACAAGCTAAGCAACTGGGTTTTTGGCACGGGCAAGAAACTTCCCAAATGCTATAAATGCAAGCATGAATCTCTATCTATCGCACAGTTTCTTAAGTAATAATATGTCTGAGATTACCTGAGTCTTATTCTGTACTTTCTAGCAAGGGTCTCTTCACCATTTGGACCCTTTATAACTCTGAAAAAAAAACGACTCGTATCATAATACGTGACAAGATTTTACCTTAATAAGGTTTTGAGAAATTTGCAACCTGTATCCTGCATCGATAATGGTCTTATGAAGAGCATCAGCCTTCTGGTAGTCCCTCGCTGCTCGAGCCTCGGCTCTGGCAATGGCTGCCTCCTGCACCTCTCTCGGAACTATCGATGACTCTCTCGGATCTGCAGTGTCGACGTAGACAGTGATCGTATCCCCATCTGCAATTGCCTTCACATCAACCTACTCCGTAAAAATTACCACAGTTCAGCAGCATTCATCGAAATGGTTTCGTTTAAAAAGACTTTGTCAATTCAATTCTCTCACAGGGAGTGTCTGCAGCTCATACTTCACTCCTGCAGGCTTAGATGGATCAGAGACTGGGCCGAGCTCAATTGTGTCTGGGCGGGGCAGCCCATAGAACTTCAAGAGTCCCTAAGTAATTAAAGATAAATAAAAAAAATATACAAACAAAATTAGCGAGTGTAATCAATCTGGATCATCTCTAATCAACAACAAATTTCGTGCTAATTACCTCTACATCAGCCTTCTGATGCCTCTTCAATGTTTGGACTACAAGCCTGGCTGCTTCCTCTCCTGTTCTTGGTGGTGGTTTGGCCTCTCTCCAGGCCTCAAGCAATTTCTTGTACCTAATTTGTTTAATCTAATTCAAGGCCCCAAAAAAGATAAAGGAAAAGGAGAGGAAAACAAATTTTGGACATTACCAGTTGGCCTGAGCCTTTTTCGAGGACACGACATGCTGGCTCAGTCCTTCAGGAACCTGCTATTTGATGCAATCCATTAACATCAAGAAATTTAAAGAAGTTATATGGATCTATCATTTATCTTTCTTTCGAATCGGACCTGAGATGTAGCGTCAAAATGGAGGAGATCCTGCGCTAAGGCGGAGACACCGACGGTGGCTGGGGTGACCCCATGATGGCCAAGAAATTGCGAGTCATCGGCAGATGAGGGCTTGCAGCAATTGCCATACAAGAATCTGATCAGGGAATTTCCCATGATTTATTTATTTTTTTTCCTTCTCTTCTCTCTATCTACAATGATTGTATTTAGAGAGGATAGAAGACAAGGGAAGAATCTTTCGCTGACTTTAGGAGAAAGGTGGCAAAATGAATGGGAAGTGACACGTGTCGGCAGCTGATTGATGGATTCTGGTGTATGAAGGCAGTAAAGTTGGGAGCAGATCCCGAGGCAGATGCCTCTCCTTGACGACGCTGCTGCTGCAGGGATGCGTTTTGGGATGTTGTGTTGGAAGGTTTGGTATGGGAACTTCTAAATGAGCACGCCACTGATCTGACCGAGCACAACTTACGCATTAGTGGGGGGGGGGGTTAAAAAAGAAAAATAGTACTAAACTTATAATTTTTTACAACTTTTAAGAAGATGAGATTTCATTGAGAACAGTGTGGTGTGCTCATTTGAGGGAAACTCTAAATGAGCACCATTTTCCCCTGTGTTGTAAATCACTTTAGTTAGTATATAGTATGTGGTGCTCACTAGCAAAATAAAATGAGGTGCGCATTAAAATGTGGTGCGCATTAAGAATTTCCCCTCATTTAGAAATTCCCTTGGGAATTGAGATCTAATCTTGATTTTTTAAACTAATTTTGTACCATTATTGTTATTGTGCCGTTGTTTCTTTAGAAAAACATTTTTTGTTTGAGTTGTTTATTAGTTTCTATAGATGGAGTATTGCAAAGGAAACAATTTTGTCAAAGGAATTCGTACAGTTGGTTAAGAATTCTCAATCTAGGTGTATTTTCTTTTTTTAGGGTTTTTAAGACGGTAGTTTCTATAAATGTTATAATTGAATATAAGTTTCTAGTATTGTTGTAATTATCTGTTACTTCAACTGTATTTGTTATATGATAACTAAATATAATTACTGTTAAAATATAAAATAATTTTCCTCAACCCTCGCTATAATTTCGGAGTTTTGGTGCAGTGGAAGGGTCTTTCAACATAGTATCAGAGCAAACTAAATTCGATTCCTGCTGGGCGCGCATTTAATTGCGGGTTTTAAAAAATCATACCGCTGCGTAAAGCCCAAAACTGCTCATTAGGAATTTTCTTCGTCTATTTTGTATATTTTGTTATTGATAAGAATTGCTATGATCTGAAATACTTTTGCCAGCTATGATCTGAAATGAAACTCATGACAATTACTAATGAAACTTTTTCGTCATGTTTCTGCACTTAGGTAGTCGATAACAGAAGGAAGATTGAGTAAAAGAAAATGGGAGGACTGAATTCAATAATTTAATTTGATAAGTTAAGTTGATAATATTTAAGTAAATTTATTATTTAAATTCTTAATCAAGGTTGGTAGATATTTTCGATAAAATATTTAGTAGAGGGACTATAATGAGATATATCTTACATTATCAGGAACTAATATCTAAATAATAAATTATAAAGGACTAATTTCTAAATATGAAATTTATTAGGGAACGATACACTAAATTTTTTCATATGATAATAAGGTTATAGTCTAGTTAATTTAACAAGTTAAATCCTCTAATCGATACTGTCGATGGTCGAAGTTAGATTTGTCGTTTTCATGGTATGAAGTATTGTCTTGTTGACTACGTGTTTTTTATTAAACTATATCTACGATGTTCAGTCAGTTGATTAGTTGGAAATCGGAATTTTCCAATTGGATATGAGAATACAAGGTTACGACTGCCGTCAAAAAAAATTTCCGACTGGAGTACAACCGATTTCAGTCGAAGTCGAGATTGTTGGATCATTATCCAACATTGATCCATATGTTAAATAATCATGTATTGTAAACTGTCAATATGATTGGACCCAATTACCAATTAAAAGTAATCTAATTAAGTTAGACTTTAATGTATCTAATAGGGTGTTGGCTTTTTATGTGTAGAAACCTAATGGGTAATTTCTGATTTTATGATGGGCTAAATTAGAAATACCAATAGACAGATTTGTCTATAAAAAGACAGTTATGGTCCCCAAATCACAAGTCACTTTGATTATTTTCTGTTTCCCATCGACAGAGAGAAACTAGAGAGAAAAGTTAAAAGTTTTCTCTTACGAAAACATGTAGATCTGGAAGGTCAATCGCACGGCTCTACAACGTGGTTATTTGTTATGCATTCAAGTACGCTTCCGCATATTTTATATATATTTCTTGGTGATTTGACATAAAAATCTATTATGTAATTTTCGTATGGTATCTAACAGGGTGAAGTCATCGGAGTCGGCGGTAGAGTTCGTTTTTGAACGTTCAGTTAGTCGGTCGGTCGGAAATTGGAGTTCTCTGATCGGATCTGAGGGTAAAAGGCTCCGACTGCTGCTAAATTTTTTTTTTTCCCAACTAAACCGACAAAGTCGACGGTCATGTTCACTCCTAATCTATGCTAGTATTTTTTCATGCTCAATGACTTTAGCATATACAATAACAAACCTGGCTATGAGTCTATTAGTTAGTACTTCCTTGTTAGGGTTATGAAGTGGCTTGACACTCAAGCTAAAGCAATTTTATAATCTAACTCATTCATAT
Organism: Dracaena cambodiana; assembly: GCA_036321105.1. Classification (NCBI taxonomy): domain Eukaryota; kingdom Viridiplantae; phylum Streptophyta; class Magnoliopsida; order Asparagales; family Asparagaceae; genus Dracaena; species Dracaena cambodiana. Next base: position 38,472,098 of record JAYEPQ010000014.1, on the reverse strand, counting down.
ATATATATATATATATATACTCTGTAATATTATTTAAATTTAGTTTTTATTTATTATTGAACTTAAAATCTCGCGCAAATTGATACCACTAAAAACATTGCTAATCGATCTTGAGCAAGGCACTTACCCAACCTAACGTCTATAGGGCTCCACTCATGCACACATGTGAAGATGGGTTTTGACTTTGATAATTCATTGGGCTATTGAATGGCATTTGACTCAAATAGAGAGCATCAGTTGAATTAGAAATTTTGTATGAGACATGATCCTAATTCGCATGTTGGGCTTTATGAGAGGGAGAATTTTATTTTTAGTCATTTAGGCCTTGGACAGAGAGGTTTATTTGGTAGTAGGCCTTCGAGACGCAGTTCTTATATTGGGCTTTATGAGTTCCAGTTCGAGGAATATCTCGTCCCTCGAAGCATTATAAGTTTTAAACATAAAACTGAAAATAAATCCAAACCAAAAATTTAAATTAATATTTAGTATTTTAAGCTTTCTATTTATACATATAATTTTTTTTTTTAATCTAATGTGAAACTATACTAGCATATAAACTCATAACAATTTTTGACTTCAAAAAATAAGTAATATAAAGGCCTACCAATGGTCATATAGACTTATTATTTGGGACTCCTATCTTGTTTGAGGTTCTTTCTTCTCATTCTCAATTAAGAGACTTTTCTCTTATTTTAATATTCACGTCTTCCTCTTCCTCCAAATGTTCCTTTCCCTCACAATATGTTAAGCTTACGTGACTTTCTTCCAATAATTTAAAAAATAAATAAATAATGAAGGAGTAAAAAGAAGCAAGATCAACAAAAGTAAAGCAAAACCGATACTATTCTCTATAAGGTAAGCATGCATGTGAATTCATTCCTGATCCCTCTATTACTCTCCGATCCATATGTAAGGATGAAAATGGATGTATTTATGAGTCAATTTTTTTTTTGTCATGTACAAAATTTTGAATTAAAAAAAAAATTATTTTTTTCAAATCAAAAATATTGATCCATGAACACGTCCATTATATTTATGCATTCCATGTTGTAATAGAAATATCCATATGGAGTTTTAAGGATCAGACCGTCACACCATTTGGTTGATCCCTTCGGATTAAAAAGAGGAATTTTGCCAATAAAGGTCAGAATATAATATAAATATACTATTTACTTAACCTATTTGGATTAAGAAAGCGGAAGTTTTCTCATACTCATAAAGATTAAGCAAAAATTATTATAAAACCTAGAATTGGGCTGGGCTACTTTCAAAGGTATCTCAACAGTTGACAAATTGGTCTCGCTAATTTTAAGAAATTGGATATGAATTATGGCCCAAAACCGATCCCAACCCGACCCAATACAACCGAACATGGCATCACTTCAGAAAATAAACCTTTAACAATACCAATTTAAGCCCATTAAATAACAGGTTCGCTTGAGATTAAATTTAAAAAAACAACAAAAAACTGCATGTTTCATACCTAATCCCTAATATTTAATTTGATAAAATTTGATTAAGACTATCTATTGGGCTTCAAAAAGCCCAAGATCCAAGAAATTATTACCTAATACATGGCACCTGCCCTTGTCTTCGTCTCAAGAGAGTAAGATCCTCCATCATCATTTGACTTTAAAAAAAAAAAATTAGAAGGAAAAAAAAGTGAGGCAATTAAATTATGAAAAAGGAAAATTATCAAAGAACCCCTCTTGCTAAGTTTTTAACTATAAATTTTAACAAATTAAATTTAATTGTAAAATTTTTCTTTTTTCTTCTAGTTAAACTCACACGAAGATATTTTTTGCAACATTGTTCAAATTTAGTCCACATTAGAGAGTCAGGTTCGGAACTTCTCACAAATTAAAGAGAAAATAATACTAGTAAAGATGAGCAGGGATAGACTCGGACACTTGTAAGGACAAGTTTAGACACACGGAAGCTGCATTAGCAAGGTAGATAAAACTTTATACACAGACTAGGGCTACATTAATTTCTTGCTCCAATTAAATAAAAAGTTACTTTACCTAAAAAATGTCTAGAGACAGTCTTTTTGAAATTAAAAAAAAAAAAAACCGGAAAGTACTAACTTTATATATCACTTTTTCTAAGTATCCAAATCAAAAAAATTCAATTTATCCTCATTTTTTTCCAATTTTAATACATCTTGCTTCTTTCTTAATCTTTCTCATATTAAAATTCTAACATTTCTTAAGACTCAAGAAATAGAAGAAATTCAAAATTTAACAATTCGCAATATTCATAAATTATAGAGGAATACAAATCCTAATATTTCTCAATACTCAAAAATAGAAATATTTGATTCTCAATACTCAAAAATAGAAAGAATTCAAATCCTAATAGTTCTCAATAATTAGAAATAAAAGAAATTTAAAAATTAAATTAGAAGTAGGTAAAAGAAATATTTTAAAAAGTTTTTTTATAGGAGCTAGGGTTTTTAGATAGAGCAAGATGATTGGGTCATTGGTTAAGGAGGAGGCGATGGCGAAGAAAGTCGGGACAGCAAGGGAGAGAGTAGAGCCAAAAAGACAAAGAAAAAATTAAAAAAAGAGTAATTTGTGTATTATTTGAATTAAAATTAAAATATGAAGTTTTGAGGGATCGATATTCAAATTTTATAAGGTATTGTTGGGATATATAGGGAGTTTATAAGGCTGTGTTTAGATTAAGGGAAAATGAAGGAAAAGAAAAGAAGAGAAAAGGGAAAATTACTTTCCACTGTTTGGTTAGAGGAAAAATTAGAGAGAAAATATAAAGGAAAGAAAGTGAGAGAAAATGTATTAGATTTTTTTTCTTTTCCTTTTCTTCGTCAAACCCAGGAGAAAATGAAAGAAAATGAAAGTTAGGAAAAAGAGAGAGAAATTTTTTCAGAAATTTTCTTATAATTTTAGTTCTAAGATATTTTTAATTTTTGTGAAGTTTGGACCCTTTGATTATTATATGCTTAATTATTTAAAAATTAAAAATTATATCAATAATATATAAATTAATATTAAAATTTTCTATAGTTTAATTAGAATTATATTTTCCTCTTAATTTTCTATTGAGCAACCAAATATAAGAAAATGTTTTCTTCTATAATTTCCTTCAGATTTTCTTTCTAACCAAATATAAAAAAGAAAACCAATTTCCATATTCTTTTCTTTCCTTTTCTCTTTCCCTTTCTTTTTCTTTTCCTTCATTTTCTCTCAATCCAAACGCAGCCTTAAGGAACACACATATTTTCCTAGTGAGCCCACTTAGTAACGGTTCAGACTGAAAGTCCGAATCAAAATTACACTGTAGAGTGGGCTTACTAGTAAAAGTGGTGTGCTCTTTTGGAAACTCCTGGATTAACAATCCACAAAAACCCTAACTCTTCATGTTTCGAATCTCAGTCTTTAAAAAAAAATAATAATAGAGGTTTTTACATACCTATCACTTAAATCTTTAAAATTTAGAATTTTATCCTTCAAATCTTTATATTTATAATTTTTTTCATCTCTCTTCCTTTCCAGGAGAAAAATGGAGAGAGGAATCCAATAAGAAGAGAAAGAGAGGAGGAAGAGGGAAGGAAGAACTAAAGTGAAATAATTAGGGGTATGACGGGAAATTTAGATAAAAAATATGGCTTAGGAACTAAATTGTGATAACTTAAAGGATTTGGGACTAAATTATAAATATGAAGATTTAGGGGGATAAAACTATAATTTTTAAAGATGTAAGGGACAAATATGTAAACATCCCATATAATAATAATAATAATAAGGGGTATTTACTGGTTTGTCTCTCAAATCTTTATATATTATGATTTTGCCACCAAAATCTTCATATTTAGGATTTTGCTCCTCAAATCTCATAAGTTACAACAATTTAGTCCCCTATCTAACACAGTTAAATATTTGACCATTTTACCCCTTTTTTTCTCTTCTATTTTCCTCCTCTCTTCTTCTTCTCTCTTCCTCCTCTCTTCTCCTTTTCTTCATTATTTCTCCTTTCTTCTTTCTCCTCTCTTTTTTTAGTATTTAACTGTGTTAGGGAAGAGAGGAGAAGAGAGGAGAAAGAAGAGATGAGAAATAATGAAGAAAAGGAGAAGAGAGAAGGAAGATAGAAGAAGAAGAGAGGAGGAAAATAAAAGAGGAAAAGAGGGGTAAAATGGTCAAAAATTTAACTGTGTTAGGAAAAGTTAGAGAGAGGGACAAAATTGTTGTAACTTATAAGATTTGGGGAGCAAAATCATAAATATGAAGATTTTGAGAGCAAAATCATAATATTTAAAGATTTGAGGGACAAACCAGTAAATACCCCTCATAATAATAAAATGTTATGAATAAGGTATTGTTGGGACACAATCAAGTGTCAGCCATAGATGCATCAGAAGCGACGAGCCAAGAAGAATTCGTTCGTTCGTTCTTTCAGTAGATAGCACTTAATTTCAAGAAGAAGATGATGAGTAGTGAGGCTCCTCTTCTATCATCATCTCTGAGTTCTTCAACGTCATCGCTGATCAGGCGCATGTATGTTGGCCATTTCCTCGCCAGATGGGGAGCAAGGTACTTCAACATTGCCCTTTGTCTTCAAATTTATAAAATTTTTCCTTTTCAATTTGCATTCGATCCTTTCCCCCCCTTTTTGGGTATGAATCGTATTTGTTTTCGCTCAATTCTTGGTGATTGTTGTGCTTGTCGACCAACTATGTCTGTTATGACTGTGCGTTGGGCAAAAATACAAAATAAAAGATAAAATTTTAAAATTTTAAAAAAATTGAGCTTGTGACCAATTTTCTAGTGGGAAATTCTTCTTATAAAGAAGCCTGAGCTCGAACTAATTTATATAACTGCTATTAGGCTAGTTTTATTATATGATATGAAATTTTGGGTTATAAAAAAATGTCATTTATAGATAAGTGTAAAAGAGATGTATATGTTTCGTTGAATGTGCAGTAGTACTAGGAGTGATAAAGTGGTATTAAGGTAGGCGTAGTCTCCATCAAATAGAAGATGCTCTAAAATTACCTACGAGGGTGTGGTCATGTATGACATAGACCTACAGATGTGCCATAGTGGAGTTTATTAGTTTAGGACAATTTAAAAGAGCGAAAGGACGACCGAAGAAAAAATGGGTGGAAGTGATACGAAAAGATAGGGATGTTAAAGGCTTAAATGAAGACATATTGCTCGAAAGGAATGAGGGAAGAAGGATCATCCATGTGATAGATCCAGCATGAACTTTCTTTTTTGGTTTATGTAGGCAATCCTAAGTACTTGGGATAAAAGGTTTAGTTGGTGTTGTTGTTAAGTTCTAACTACATCAAAGATATATGTAGCTTGTTTTATTAATATATGATTAATAGAGTGCAGGGGGATTACCCCTCGTTCATGCTAAAGGAAAATTTACATCATAGATATGTGTATGAAGGCTCAGTTTGGGAGCATAGTTAAGTTATCCAAAATAAGGGTTGTTCGGATAAACCTTAAGACCTGTTTGGAAATGAAATTTAGAAAAGTGGAGATATGGGTTATGCAAACTCCATTTTGCTAGGCTTTAGCTCCAGTTTTTAAAACTCTAAGTTGAGTTAGGATAATCCTAGTTATCTCAACTTTAATTTCAAAAAAGTATAGATATGAAAACTATTGTGTCGTTAACTCTTATGAGTTGGAGATTTGAAAATTGGAACTTGCATAACCTACACCTCTACTTAAAAATAACTCCAGTCATCTAAACAGGGCTGAAGCATGACCGCGATGCATTTTCCATTTGGATAACCTAGATCAGAATATTATTTTTGGCGGAGAAACATGGCAACCAGAGTCATCTTGTATTTCAAGAAACTAACTCAGGGATTTAGAGTTTTCATTTTTCTTTTCTTTTATTGGATAGAGATCCTAAGATTTCTTTAGTTGCATTGGTTGAAAATCATTCATTATGCAACCAGATGATGCACAAAAAATCTTGGGTGCTATGATTCTAATTTATAGAACTTGCTAACAATGTTGATCAAAATGAACAAAGTAGACTATCTAATTCATCGTTCAACATATGCATTTCAATAGGTTCGCTCAGCTAGTTATGCCAATGGAGTATTATAAGCCGCTCCATTGTATATGGCATGCACATTCATGTCTCTTCTTTTGACTTCTCATTTGTTTATGGATTATTTTGCTTCAACATGATTATAACTAAGGTTTCAAAATGTCAGAATTTGTATTGGGCTTATGATATCTGAATATGCAGTATAAGAATTACCATATTAACAATATTGGGCCAATACTATATGGTATACTGCATATCAAGTACCTCAAAATTTGAGACAATATTTTCAATATATATTGGAATCAGCCGATATTTTATTTTCCATGTTCTAAACATTAAATTTATTAAAAGTTTTAGCATTCAAACTGCACAAGTTCAATCCCACATCAAACTAAAAAATATTTCTCGTCTCATGTCTATAAAATATGCAATGCTTTCCACTTTGGCGGATGTAATAGGTTTAGATAGCCAGAATGAATAATCATTCTCCCAAAGAAAAGTTTAAAAAAGAACAGATCTTCGAATTAGGAGTTCTAAGCATAGTATATGAAAATTGTTGATTACCGAAAGGAAATATTAGTTTGTCGTTGTTAAATAAAACTCAAATATGCCATTAATTTGTTGCATATGATTTACAATCTTATGCATGATTGAATCAGTTGAAAATTTTTAGTAATGTAGTCTTTTTTAATCTGTATTATGAATACTTTGCCTAATTTCTCCTGCAGAATGTGGGAATTCTCTGTCGGTTTGTACATGATCAATATTTGGCCAGACTCTTTGCTATTTACTGCTGTTTATGGTGTAGTGGAGGCTGCTTCTATTGCATTATTTGGTCCTTCAGTTGGGAAATGGGTCGACGACTTAACTTACATGCAGGTCTTCATATTTTTAAATTCCATTGATCTTTGGTCCTTTAACTGAACTATTATATCAGTTATTGAGTAATTTTGACACTGCGAACATTTTTATCCTTTTGTCCTCAGGTTCTTCGATTTTGGCTCTTGACCCAGAATCTGTCTTTCTTGGTTGCTGGAGGCACTGTGATTGCACTACTGGTCTATGAAGGCCTTAGGTTTACAGCACCTGCAGTGTTTATGCTGCTGGTCACTATAACTAATGTTTCTGGGGCAGTAGGCGTACTGTCTACTCTTGCTGGTACCATATTGATTGAAAGAGAATGGTAAATTAATCAGCTAACTCATTTCATAAGTTCTCTCTATCCATTGCTTGGAGCTTTGAATTATGTTGCATTGTTTTATTGCCTCCAAACTTGCACTTTTGAATACAGATTTTAGATATTAAAGTGTATATACTACATAGCTAGCTCATCAACATCAGAAAATATGTAGATGTGGTTTCTCATACAACGATCGTTATTTTCTCACATAGAACAGCAGCTGGGTGCGGAAATTTTGAGAAATCTTGTACTAGATCTTGCTATATGTAAAGTTTCTTCTTTATAAGTTTGCATTATGCAATTCTCAAGATTCTAGAACTGGTTATTTACTTAAGCTTTTCGAGACTCCTTTGTTTTGGCAAGAGCTTCAGAATTTGGACTAAGTGTACCGTTGTACACTTATATATGTCTCTTATATCCTATCAGGAACGCATGTGATTTGTTCTGGAAACTGACGTCTATCTCATGTTATGAGTTGGCTCTATCAATGTTACCCTTTATTTACTCTTGTATGGTCCAAAATATGGAACCGTCTTCTTTAGTTTGTTCTATTAAGCTTTCGTTAATGGAACATGGAGGGTTATGCTTGCTGTAATGACCTTAAGAAAAGGGAACGTGTGATTTGTAGCTTAGTTTTGATGTTTATGATTGTGATCATATGTCAGGATGCAGAGGACGTGTATCATGTATAATGCACTTTATACTTGTTTAAGTCCTTAATTATAAGTTATTTCTCACAAGGCTTGTCTTTCTGACTCTATGATACCTATTACGGAATTTGTACATTTCAGCTCCATTAACTGATACATCTTGAACCGCAGGGTAGTTGTCATATGTAATGGGCAACCTCCAGAGGTACTGACGGAAATGAACTCCATAATCCGAAGGATTGATCTAATATGCAAACTATGCTCCCCTGTTTTTTCTGGACTCATCATTAGCTTTATATCATTGAAAGCATCAGCAACTTTTTTGGTGCTATGGAATCTGGTATCAGTTTGGTTACAGTATTGGCTCCTAACGTCCGTATACAATGGTATTCCTACTCTTAGCGAAAGCAGTCAAAGGAGGGTCTCGAAATGCATTCCGACTGATTACTTGGAGACTGCCGCCATACTTGACGAGAACGAGAATTCAACTTCTCTTCAAGAAGGTAACTTGGTATTAGAAACATCTGATTGGAAAAAGAGAATCAGTGGAAGGCTCTCTAGGCTTCCTTGCTTCAATTCTTGGATTGTTTATGCAAAGCAGGAAATAGTGATGCCAGGAGTAGCTTTGGCTTTGCTTTACTTCACTGTCCTAAGGTCAGTCTCCTGAAGCTGTACTAATTTTTTTTTTCAATATCACCTTTTCACCAGAATAAAAGTAAATAAAGACTTTAATTTTATGTCATATTATTAATAGATTGTTCCTTGTGTAGTCTATAAAGTTTGGTATAAGCTTTGTGATGCAGGTTGAAAATGAATTATGGTTTAGCGGTAGAGATTGGGGATTTTGTAACTGAAATAGGGTTTTATACAAGAAAGATTAGTTCGGGGCTAAGCACCCAGGCGAATCACGTATGCCCAATTTCAATGAATCCTTGAAAAAAAATTTGAGGAAGTTTAGCAAATCAATATTTTTTTTAATTCAATGTATCATATCCTTAAAAAAAACATAAGTTTATAAGCATATATATAGAAAACTAACTATATGCACAACACATTAAATGAACCAAAACCAAATAAAATACAAATTGTAGTTGATGTTCGACGAAGTAGACTTTGTTGGTTGTTGAAGAGGGTCGACTGTCGATGCTGATGAATTTTTTTTCCTCTCTTTTGGTATGACTATTTTCTCTGTTTTTTTATTTTCTGTAGAATTTTTTCAAAAGCAAAAAAAAAAAAAAATACAAACAGAAAGAAAGAGATGGATGAAAAAGATGGATTGAGCTAGGACAGGGTTTGGTGAAGAATATGAAAAAAAAAAATTGCATATAGCCTTAGGATTCGAAACAACTGGAAAAAAAAAAAAGATTTTGAGCTCTGATAACTAAATTAGTGCTGAATGGAAACAAATTATGGTTTAGTTTTGGGGATTGGGAATTTTGGGGATGAAATGGGGTTTGATACCAGAATATATGGTTGGTGTGTTAGCACCTAAGCGATTTTCCCGCCAAATCTCCACGAAAAATGTTCGAGGAATTTTAACAAATTAGCATGCTAGGATTTTATTTTATTTTTTTAAATACAATATATCATTTCCTTAGAAATAAGCTTACAAGGATGTATATAGAAACCAATGAGACGTATGAGTAAATCAAAAGCAAATACAATACAAATCCTAATCAAACTCTAACTAGAGAAATCTTAAGTAAACTAAAAGACTAAGAAACTAATCCTAATCTCGAATTAATCCTATCCATTCGTTGTCCCCGTCACTTTTATCATTCCGTTATGTGCCAATAATTAGGTTGGACTGCTAAGCAGGGCTTTCAACAGCAATTTTAGACGTAGGACAATTTTACTGCTTGGTCACGGATTTCCATTGTTAGTGAACTGAGAGTATTTCCATATCACTGCACTCAATGTAAACATTGTTTCTTACTCATAATTCGATCTATTGATGTAAACATTGTTTCTTACTCATAATTCGATCTATTGAGTGCAGTGATATAATTCATATCACTGCACTCAATGTAAACATTGTTTCACTCAATGTAAACATTGTTTCTTACTCATAATTCGATCTATTGATGCTTATACACATCAAAAGTATACGCGTCTTGTTTCATCAAAATTCCTACAATTTTTTTTTTTTTGTTGAGAAAACATCAAAATACAAGCTTTAAAAAAAAAAACAAGCTAACAACCGATATGTCTGATTTTCTTTTTACAGCTTTGGGACATTAATGACAGCTACCCTGGAATGGAAAGGTATACCCGCATATGTTATTGGTATAGCCCGTGGCATCAGTGCCATGGTAGGAATAGCTGCAACTGTATTGTACCCAATTATACACTCCCGTATTTCAACTCTGAGGACCGGGCTATGGTCAATATGGACTCAGGTATTAACTCATATACATACTACTGGTAAAATGCAAGCTAGGAACCATACTAAGGTATGTTACACAATTATGGAGATGCAAAGATATGATGTGATGACATATAGAACTTGAGAAACATTTGTGGTACTCATGGGCATGAATACGTTCACATTTGGTCATAATTTCTGAGCCTTGATTCATATATAGTTGAAGTGGATTCGGATCATACTTATCATACAAAAGTAATTATAAGACATCTCATAATTTCTTTATATGATTCAATGATCATAATTTCTTATATGTATGCTATGTTTTGTTAAATGCTTCTAAATTGCACATGGGGGGCTCTGCCCACCATTTATGCTTAAAAAAAATATAAAATCTTACCATTATTAAGAAGTTGCATCGATTTTTCAATTTATTTAAGTTGTTGAACTTGCTTGTCATTATTCAATATGAAGTCTAATATATTTCATGGTTAAGTCTAACAGATGCCACTGGGTTTACAATGATATTCATCAATGAGACACCTTCAATATTTATAAGCATCTGAAGTATCAAACTCCTATCCTTTGATTTATAGTACATGTAACCTACAAAACTAGATAGCTTATTAGGATTCCATCTTTGAGCTCTAGAAATAAAGTAAGGTGCACTGATCTTGTGTTCTTGTGCAGTGGTGTTTCATGTCAGTATGTGTTGCTTCTATTTGGATCCAAAACAGCATTACTTCAGCATGGATGCTTATGGGCGGAGTTGCTGCATCTCGTCTCGGGTTATGGATGTTTGATCTATCTGTTATGCAACAAATGCAGGTATCTGTTCATAGTTATGTTTTGAACAGTCATTTATGTTATATCAGCACCACTATGTGTGCTTGGCCACATTGCTTTATCGGTTATTTTGTAGACAGTGATCAAGTGTAATCGGTTATATCATGCGGTATATGATATCTTGTTAAAGTTTAAACCCGGAAATGAACAAGATAAACTGAATGTAGAAAAATTTGAAGAGGAAAACCTAGAGATTGTCAAATTTTGGGCCTAACTTCAGGGGGACAACTAAAAGGTTTCAAGGAGCCGTTATAGTAAAGGAATGTAATAGGGTGCTATAAAATGCAAATACTTCAAAGTGAGTATTGTATCCGTATCGGATACGTATCAGATACCAATACTTACATGACACAGACACACAGAAACTGTGTCGAATTTAGAAATCCAAAAATTTGTGTAGTGAAATCATGTCCACGTTCAAAAATTAATATAAATCACATGTAGAGGTCGTATCTACTTTCAAAAGTCATAAAGATTGCATGTTGAGCATATAGAGTCACACAATATCTAAAATAATATATAAAAAATTCTTTTGATATAAAAGGGATACTAAGTTAATAGGCTCTAAATACATTACAAAGATAGAGTTTTCAAATATTTTATTCTAGGTAATGGTCAGATGCATTGAATTCAAATTCTTTTTTTTTCAAATATAATTACTTGATTACGATCTATATTTAAATTATTAAGATTTTTTTCTTTCTACTTCAAAGAAAACATGCCTTAACGATTATGCGTTTTTAAGCGCATTATATGTATCACATTGCATAATACGTGCATATTTATGTCGCCGAGTCCCTATATCCTACGTTTTAGGTTTGTTGTGTATTCAGTGTACGTGTCTGTGTCCATACTTCATAGATAGAGTGGATAAGATTAATGACAATATAGAAATTAGGTCGTATACTTCTTGATTTGGAGTTGTGATATGTGCAACATGGACGTTTCTACCTTGAATTCATGTCGTTTCTTACATGTACCAACCACAATCACCTGATAGAATACTCCTTTTGTTTTTGTGTATTCTTTATAGAAACTGCCATGTGTTGGCCGTTTGATGTTGTGTCCGTGTCAGTGAGTATATGTATATGGAACGTGGATTGTGATTGACAAAAAGCTTTTTAGATGCCAAAAAAAGGCAGATGATAATGTCCTTTGATGAGAAGTATGGTATTCCCTGAGGATGTCCTTTTGTTTTGCCCGTTGGGTTATATGATGCTATGAGGTGTAATTACCAAGGTTTTATATATCAGAAATGATATTGTATAGGCTGATTGTTTATAGTATCTGAATCTAAAATATCAGATGTACCAAATAATAATAGTGAAAATAATAGGTAATATCGGACCAACATTTTACATAATATTGCATAGTGAGTATCTCAGTGTCCAATATTATATTTGCGAGTGTCTTAGCGTCAACCAAAATATAAAACCTTGTTATTTTCTCCCTTCTTTTAGAGCCTTCATAGGAGAACTCTAGAGGCTTTACTTGCTTGTATGACCTTCAGCTGCAACAATAATCCACTAGCATTTTCTATCATCAAACTAATATATTCTCATCATAATTCATTGGCACCGGCAAGGAGGATATTACGTTGATAGTTGGTCATAAAACTTAGTGTCATGCTTTATATGAAACTCCAATGTTGATCCTGGCTATGACAGTGATTTCGCCTTGATGCAAAGTTAGCCCGTTTATCACCATAAACAATCAGAAGGTACAAGGCACAAACTCTTCATAGTGAATGTTATGTTCGTTAAGGACACTTTAAAGTGAATGTTGTGTTTTTGTCAGGCACATCAAGGATACTTCAATTGAATGTTGTATTTGTGCCATGCGCATCAAATACACTGACATTTACAAGACATGTATTGGACATTACAGGGCCGTATCAGTTTTTAAGAACTTGAAAACTTAGGTGTCAGAGCCTAACTTTCAAAAAGTCTTATATATCATGTGTCGGGCACTATGAAGCGACGCATTACTTGAATTATATAGAAAAAATTCTCATTGATATAAGATGGTAAGCTAATTGAACCTGAATGCCTTACAAAATTGTAAGAGGCTTCACAGTCTTGTAACATAGGAGTTGTCTATGGTTTAAATCGTGTTATTATTTTATTCTATTTTTTTACTCCTAATAAAACATGTCTTAGTTAGTTTGGGTCGTCATGTGTATATATAGACGCACATGCATAAATATACACATAATTATATTGTCGTGTTTCAGTTTCCTACTTTTTTTTTTTGGAGCAAAAACGACGGGTAGAAGCCCTCCGCGTTCCATTAACAAGCTGATAATAGAACTACAAAAGTTCAAAGCAAAAGTACATAGAAGAAAACATAAAAACTAAGTTAGGAGAAAGTAGAGAGAGTACAGATAAATGGTCAAATGACAACAACAAAATCTAAAGAGTATATCACCAGCTCCATATGATATGCTCTTCTGAATAATTACCATAAGGTTCCCAGAAGCCGATGATCAAGTCTGGACCGGAGATGGAGGAATATCACTGACTTCATCTCCAGACGTTCCACCTGAAAGCAGAATCCTCTCTTCGTCCGAAAATATATCTGCCCAAAAAAAGACATCATGAATAATTGTACGCATGCATGAGCGTGATGGGCGTGCAGTAGACTTAAATATTCTACTATTTCTTTCACTCCAAATATTCCAACATAATACCGCCACTAGGGATCTAGCCAAATGTGATTTCTTACCTCTAACACATACTTTATCCTCAAAACTAGCGCATACCCCTGTGTTGATACTAATCCCAAACTTTTGGGCACAGCTCAACCACAATTCGCTTGTAAAAGGACAATTCAAAAGAAGGTGTTCGGAGGATTTACCATCCTTATTACATAGGACGCAAAAGTTTGGTCCATTCCAACCTTTTTTCTGTAATACTGGCCGAGTGAGCAAAACTTTTTTGATTGCCAACCAGAGGAACACCCTAATTTTTGGTGGACAAGATACTTTCCAAATCCAATTGGAGTCGTTCAGGACAATACCACTATTCATAAAACGATTGTATGTGCTTTTGACTGAAAAGTTCCCATCTATGCTCCATCTCCATTGAGGTTGATCTTCAAGCATTTGGTTTGGAGAAAGAATACTAAGAATGGAAAGCAACTCTCTACATTGGTATTTTTCAGTGACAGAAAATGGCTGCCGAAGATTCAAATGCCATCTAGCTCGGCCCCACATCCTACATACCCTGGCATCCTTCTCCCGAGATAGTAGGTAAGCTTGCGGAAATAACAATTTTAATGGAATCTTAGAGCACCACCTGTCATGCCAAAAAACTATATTTTGTCTATTGTCCAGTTTAAACTCCAAGCTTGGCCAGGCAATAACTCGAGTCAGCAAAATCCCCTTCCAGAATCTAGATGTAGATTTCATCCGTCGAAAATTTGTGAGCCAGGTAGCCTCATTAGGGCGGTACTTTATTGACACCAATTTTTGAAAAGAGCCCTGCGGGCGAGAGATTAAATACCACCACCACTTTGCCATTAATGATAAATTAAAGAGTTTTAAATCTAATACACCAAGTCTTTCTGCCCTTTTTGGTCTACAGACATGTTCCCAAGAAATCCAATGATACTTCTTAGTATTGGAGGCTCCGTTCCATAAGAAGTTCTTCCGTATGCTGTCTATTCTGTTTCTCACCCAACCCGGTAATAGGAAGAATGACATATAATACAAGGGTAATGCGGTTAGTACCAAATTAAGTAATACCACCCTCCCACCCAAGAAAAGTAAATTACTTCTCCATCCTTCCAATCTCTTTTCGAAAGTATCAAGCAGAGGGCTCCAATCTTGCTTAGAAAACTTTCCTGGCTTGATGGGGATGCCTAAATACTTGATCGGGAATTTCTCCTCTACACAATGGTTCTTCGCGTCCCATGTTTGTATCGTGTCATATCCACTTCATTGATCAGAAGTATCACTATGAAAAGAATTGTTGTTCTATATAATGGGAGCGAGTGACTATTCATTGCATCACTTATAGTTTTCTACCATACTATTAAAAGTTCAACCAGCACCTATGAAATGACGGTAAATGCAAGAGACAATCAAGCACAAATATGGTATATATCAATATATTTTGTACTAATTGAAGAAAGTTCAATTTGATCAGGGGGAAAAAAACAACAATTCTATCCATCCATGATAAGTGACACGAGTCGCACGACAATCACTCTAAATGCTATTATTCCTATGTAAATGGATTTCTAGCAACCTTAATGATGGAGGCAATAAGCTGCTTGATCATATGGATTCCTTTGGCAATAGTTGGAGTAAGTTACTGATATAATTAGGGGAGAACATGAGGCAGTGTAAAGTCATGGAGATTTCACAAAAAAATGAAAGTTGATACGAACCATAACGAATGGGAGGTTAATGGTTTAAGGAACATTTCACTACATATTGTAGATCTCCATCATGATAACATTCATTTATTTCTATTTTTTTTTCATGTCGTATAGGTTACTTGATCTGGCAATAATGTGTACATATTTTGAAAATTTTGGAACATATTTGAGTGATTGATTTGTTCTCTCTCTCAAAACACAAGCACCTAACTTATTAACCTGACCAGGATCAAGTTTCTGAGTCTGATCGCTGCATTGTTGGCGGAGTCCAGAACTCACTTCAGTCCATGTTCGACCTGCTGACTTATATCATGGGCATAATTATTTCAAACCCAAGGGTACTCACCCAAACCATCGACATTTTCTTTTATTTACAACTTCAAATTGTTCTGCAGGTTTGTTGCAGATATGCAAATTTTGTTTTAACTGTTTCTTTAACTTGTTCTTTTTACAGGATTTCGGTGATTTAGTTGTGATGTCCTTCATCTTGGTAACCTTGGCAGCAGCTTTATATACTTTGTATGTATATCGTGTCCGAAAACACATTTTTCACTTTGAGAAGCTGTCTCGACATCTGCATTTGGGATAAAGAGACTTTTTATGGTCTGGAAAGATTCAGAAGAACGAATTTTGTTCATAATCATGTTTGTTTGTGGGAACAATGTACAACTTTATCTTGTGCAATTTTTTTTTGGCAAACAAACAACTCCCACCAGTAAAAATGTTATCAGCTCGTCTAAAACTATTTATTTCGAGATCTCAAGTACTTTGAAGCCTTCAGGGGCTGCCAGTGCTGATGATATGGCCTAGTTGGAGCATTGGTCTGTTCGGTTCAGTTTTGAATAGAAAATACTCATCGAAAATCGAACCGAACTAATAAAATCGAAACCGAACTGATCGAACTTCGCAAATAATTAAAACCAAAGTTCGGTTCGATTTCGGTCGGTTTTCTGGGCTGCGGTCCAGAAACCCATTTGAGTTAAAAAAAAAAAAATTGGGCCTTCTGTTTAACTAAAAGATTCGGGTTACGGGTCGGATTGAATTACGGGATATCGGATAGGTTAGAGTTACTGTTCGGTTTTTTCGGTCTGTTTCGGTTGGCGATTACGCCACCGAAATCCAACTCGAAGGCCGAATTGAAGTTCGGTTTTGTAACCGATCCGATAACTGAATTAACCGAACCGATCAATTCGGATCGGTTGAGCGGTTTTTTTGGGTAAATCTTCTCACCCCTAGATAAAATGGTAGGTGTTCAAGGCCCCTGTATTCCATTAAACTGTATTCCATTAAACTGACTTAACGAAACATATTGTATGTACTGTTATATTTTAGATCTGTTATATTTTACGGTTGGTATCGGATCTTGGTCCAACCGTAATGCGCCAATCTCCTAATCTCACAATTATTCACTAATTACTCAACTCATCCAATAATATAATCTAATTTTATTAACAAGCTGGCTATGACATTTGTAAATTGGACAATGAACTCTTGCAATTTCATAAATATGACTTAAATAAGAACATATACAACAATAGATGTATACACCGTGCATTTTAATTATATATGAGTTTTGGTTGAGGCATGTGAGCTACACACATTTAACTTAATGTATGTGGTTCACACACATGAACCAAATCCCTAAATCTTAATATAGCTAAGGTGTCTGCAGATAGAGTTATCTATGAACATACCCTTAAATCTCAATATACATGATTTATATCAATGATCACACGTTTTTTTTATACATTACTATTTAGGACGTGGATATCACAACAACGGTTCAAAACATCCATATGAATTATCAAAATGTAAGGGCACCTTTATAGGTAACTTCTTATGAAGCCACTTTATGTAACACACTACCATGGTTCCCTTAGCATGTATTGATGATATGAAGATCTTGTTTGGTCAGAAGAGTTGTGTTGTTTTAGATGGAGGTGTTAGAAGGATTTGTCATATCAACGAGTTAACTCCTTTACCAATTTTGAACTAACGTACTTATCAGCCCCCCAAAAAAAATGATAAAATACGTAAAAATCATCCAAATTTCCAACCATACCTCTTTATTTGTAAATCATCGACTCTTCAATAGTTTTAGGAGGTAAACAAGAGTTAGCTTTAACTCCCGCCAACCTCTATTATGAATGAAAATGAGTGGATTTAAATCTCAAATCCTTATAAATCTGTCCAATTCAAAAAAATTGAAAATAAAAGTTTCTATTTTTTTAATTTAAAATTTTGAAAATCAAGTCAGTGCTAACCCTTTAACCTACTCATTTTCGTTCCAACCTCTAACCAAACACTTCCTTAGAATGGAACCCAATGTCCTCAAGTCTCCGGCAGCATTAAGTAACAGCACTATCAAAGTTTCAATTCACTGTACCTTTTACCAATGAATGCAGCAACTTGGACGTCGAGATGTTTCCGTGGGCCCCAGCCCAACATGACTCCTCTCAACATCCGATTTCCGTCCACCAAAGGCTCATAAAGCCCGTGGGCCCCATCTCTATCGCACCTCCAGATGGGACGCCGCGACGTTGGCAAAATGTGTCTCGTGGACCTTCACGAGCAAGCTAACGAGTTCCTTGCCCGGCCCGGCCGTTTAGATGTGAACTGCGAAGCCGACAATTATTTCAACAAATAAATAGATGCAATTTTGAACAAGATTGCATCTATTTAGTTCAAAATTGCATATATTTATTTGTATAATCTCGTATACTTGAAACTTTACCTGTAGACACTCCTTTGGTTTGTCCGTTAAATATCAACCAACCGATTGCAGTGTAGTTTGGCGACCAGAGAGATGAATACACAAGAGACGGCAGCTCGCGGTTATCGTGAGTGGCCTGAGCTCCGTCCCCTTGGCATGCAATGAATCGGGAATTTCTAAACAAGCTCACTATTGACCGTGTTCAGGAATTAATCTCGATCAATCATGAAATAAAGTGATAAACTTGTAAATTTTTTACCATTCACAAACCGGTGGTGTGCTCAACTAGAAATTGCCCAAGGAATCGCGGGTACTTTCACCGGAAGGGATGATAGCAGACGCTAGCTAGTTGTATTTAGAAATCTTTAGCCATGACCTAATGTTGAAGGTAAGCGCTTATGTCACTATCATGGGCCGTGGGCCTCCTAATTATAAATATTATACGCACAATGCTTCGCTTAGCCGCACGATACTGTTTAGAATCGTCGAGAGATGTGCTCGGATTTATGTGCCGCCACAAAAGGGTCGGCCCCGTAAATAAACCTTAACACCAGCTCAGTAGGTTATTGGAAGGGAGTTTCCAAAGTAGCACACCATAGTCCAATTTATAATATTATTTTCGAAGTCCGAACAATTATAAAGTATATTTATTAGAAAAAAAAAAAGATGTGCTCCTTTAGAAACTCCCTATTAGAATTTTGGAAGGTAGCTAGCTAGGCCCGCCATTGGATCGGGTTGAGTTTGGATACCACTAGATCCGTATATGCGTCAATATTATTTTGGAATCAAGCCCCTTATCCCATTATGAGATCACGGGTATCAAACTTTTATACTATATCTAGATATAGTTGGTGTTACAATATTTGGTATTACAAAAGTGCGATTTTTGTTAATAACAAAGTCAACCCTACAGTGTTCACTAATATAAGTTTATAAAGACCATTTGCTATCTAAGAAAATATAATTATATTTTTTAATATACACTTGTAATATACCAATCGTAACAACACCAGATCTCTGGTCCTTCAACGGAGAAATTTTTTCTTATTAAAACACAATCATGTATAGCTTTAGTCGGGTTCTACATAGAGTTGAGCTTTCTAGCATGGAGTGTACTACAAACATTCATATATATATATATATATATATGAAACAGAAAATTTACCGGTGCTAAATGGAGTTTCTTTATAGCAGCTTAGGTGGTCCAATAAAATTATTATACATGGACCACTCAATTGGTAGTTAAAAGAGTTGTTTTATTTGTTACTTAAAGTGGCGTCACATGTAATAATTTTATTAGACCACTTAAGCAGCGGTAAACGAACTCACTTCGCAGTCAGTGAATTTTCCGTTTACCCATATATATATATATATATATATATATATATATATATATATATATATATATATATATATATATATATATATATATATATATATATATATATATATATATATATATATATATATATATATATATATATATATATATATATATATAGGGATTACTGCATGTGAGCCGCCAGCTCAGGAAAACTTACGTGAGTTAGTGGCAAAACTATAATGATCAAATTATTTTTTTTTTATTTTTTTTTACAATTACTATCTCTATATTCTTAACTTCTTTCGGATTAAATTTCATAAATTTTGGAGTTCATTTACCCTATTATCAAGTGCATACAAGATATTTTATTCATTGAAAATTGTTAATTTTATGTTAACTTGGTGAAGGACCAAATCAAAACTAAAACACAAGAAATTAGGTATGAGTGAACCCTAAGGGGTTAAGATCATAATCCAAAAGAAATTTCTTAAAAAAGATTACTGGAGATAGTGAAAATAAACTGCAACTCAGGTAACTTGCATGAAATGTCAGCTCATCTCTCTCTCTCTCTCTCTCTCTCTATATATATATATATATATAGTTATTATGCCAACTGAATAATTTTGTTATAAATAATTAATCGTAAAAAAAGGTATAAAACAATAAGAAAATCAGAGTTGATAGGATAATACTAACTGATGAAAGAGCTAAATCGAGAACTCTTGGGGAGTTTCTGAATCCTAATCACCATCCTAAAATTCATCTAATATGAGAAAGTATTCCATTACAATGCAGAAGGTTAGTTTGAGAACCAGAAACATATGTATTGTCAAATCCCTTAATATTATGTTCTCAGTACTTGTTTCCAACGCATAATTGAAGTAATCAAAATATTACTCTCCTAATTAAATAAATTATTAGTGACGTGTTTTCATTCTATCTCCAACTAAGAACAACTTGAGTAACATAATGGAGGGAGATACCATATAACTATGCCATGTTGTACAGATACTCGTATCAACAAAACATATCATATCTGATACATATTATATTGGGATATTGAACACATATATCACATGTAACCATCTTAATATTATTGAAACCCTAGACCATAGTATAGTGCAGGGAACTATCCATACAATCTGAAATATCTAAAAGAGGGAGTTTCTAAAAGGAGCACGCCATTTTTCCGAGTGAGCCCACTTCTCAGCTTTCATTCCCTCTTTAGTGGGCTCACTATGAAATTGGTGTGCTCCTTTGGAAAGCCTCCTAAAAGATCTCACATGAGCAAGATCTCAATGACCTCCTGCATCTCCCCAATCAGGATTCAGAGACAATCTCTATTCTAGCCAATCTATCACGATCATATATTACAACCTAAACCTCCCAGTAGGCCAATTCAACAGGGGCAAAAGAGTCATTTCCAAGGAAACAATCCGAAGCCAACGGGCAAGGAAATTCCAAATGAGCACACAAATTGGCTTTGTGAGCACCACACCCTCACTTGTAATACCACTTTTTTTTATAAAAACATTATCCTTCATCCCGGTCACGTTCAGGCATTTTATCATATACCTAGAGGGCCACAATGATGGAGTTCAAGAGACTTGGCCTTGTCTGGATATTTTGTTGAACATGTTGAGTATGCTGGCAAGATTCTCGCACTTAACGTATATTGCGATTAGGGTATTGGGGACGGTGGCCAGAGAGCAGTAAAGGTTGCACTTAGTGAAGAAGGTGTGGAACTGACGGCATGTGAGGGATTTAGGTAAGGTGCTTGATCTGGGGGAAACTAGTTGTCCTGTTAGGTAGGCAAACACGACAAGGGACAACCGCTGGACCGAGTAAGAGAGGGCGCGAGCGGGAGAGAGCGAGAAGAGAGCGAGTGGGAGAGAACGATGCGTTTGAGAGGATGCAGGTGAGAACAAATAGAGAACATGAATTTGGAAAAGTTAAAATTGAAAGAAGATGAGTGCTAATAGAGGAAAACCGTCTTTTTCTAAATAAGAGGTGGGACTTGCTAAGCAAATGGTCCTCACTTGAGTGCTCGTTTAGAATTTCCCTAGTGAGCAAACGTCTTCGCAGCAAGTAGGGCTGAGCATAAACCCGAAAAAACCGAATCGAATAATAAAACCGAACCGAACCGAACCAATCGATTCGGTTTATTCGGTTTTCGGTTCGGTTTAAAAACCGAAATTAAAAATCGGTTTCGGGTTGGGTTTTGGTTGCTTTAGCTCCAACCGAAACTGACCGAATAAACCGAACTTTTGGAATTGTAACTTATTTTTTATTTATTTATTTTCAATGTGTTTTTCTTTTAAATTTTCAATGAAAACATGTGATTGTTATTTTAATATGTAGAAAAAGAAAAAAAATAGAAAGAAAATTATTTTTTTCTATAAAATACAAGTGTTTATCACATAATTAGTTTCAAACCCTAAAAATAGAAAACCGAGCCGAACCGAACCGAACCGAAAATTCGGTTCGGTTTTCGGTTTCCACTCTTATTCGGTCGGTTCGATTTTGGTTTTAAATGTTCGGTTCGGTTTTTAGTTGGGTTTTTTTTCAAAAAACCGAACCGAACCGACCGATGCTCACAGCCGCAAGTAGCTGAAAGCAATACCAAATGACAAAAAAAATTTAAAAAACAAAAACAAAAGACAAAAAAAAAAAAAAGTTTAGAAAGATCTAAAATCTCATTCAAAAGTCTCTAACTTAAGCAAGCCGCCTCTCCAACCCAGTCAAACTGACGACGTTTGACTATTCAACGGTCAAAAGTCTCCCCCCCCCACCCCCGCCCCCCCCCCCCCTCCCTCTCTATTCTCTGAACTTGCGTCAACTAATAAAAACCAAACCAAGCCCTGCTCTCTTGACCCAAGACCAAACTCTCTCTCGAACTCTTGAATCCTCCCTCTCCCTCTCAATGGCAACTTCAACTGGGAGTTTAGAGACTTCAGCGAATTCACTCCCCAATTCATTCTCAATCTCGAGTCCATTTCCGACCTCCTTCTCCGAGCTTCTCGCTGGAGGAGGAGATGAAGAGAACGAGCGCATGAGTTGTAGTAATGGAGTAGGAGGAGGAGTTGAGATGCCTAAGTCCCTGCACCCACCCTCGCTGCTGATAACATTCCCGCCGATATCGCCGTCTTCCTACTTTGCCATCCCGGCAGGGCTCAGCCCTGCCGAGCTCCTCGGCTCCCCTGTTCTTCTCTCTTCTTATAACGTAAGCAGCAGCCGATCGAGATATAAAATTTCAATCAAGAAGTTTTCTGTTGAAATGTTTTCAAGAGTTTGAGTTATTCTCTGATTTTCCCTCTTCGGTACTCAAACTCTTAAACGATTTTTTAGTTAATTCTCTTTGATCTTATTCGTTACTGACATTACTGTTTGGTTCAATTTCGCAGCAACAACAATGGAGCAACAACAAAATGGACACGTACGAGCTCACTTCGGAACGAAACGACATCAAGAACGAAAACAGCAACATGGGCATAATCCGAACAAGCTCGGCCGAGATTCAAGCGGCTCATGCGCCCACTCAGAGTCTACGAGAGCAGAGGACGTCCGAGGACGGGTACAAATGGAGGAAGTATGGGCAGAAGCAAATGAAGGGGAGCGAGAACCCGCGGAGCTACTACAAGTGCACTTACCCGGGCTGCCCGACTAAGAAGAAGGTGGAGAGTTCGTTGGACGGTCAGATAACTGAGATTGTGTACAGGGCGTCTCATAATCATCCCAAGCCTCAGACGGCTGGGAGAAACTCTGGCGGCGCCAAGGCTCAGGCTCAGGCTCAGGCTCAGCCCGAGGCATCCAATAACTGTTACGGTGCATGGTCAGGCACGACGGTTGGGCCCGCTGCGATGCCCAACAACTCGTCGGTGTCGTTTGGGGACGAGGAGGTTGATGGAAGGAGCAATGAGTTTGATGAGGACGAGCCTCACGCGAAGAGATTGTGAGTTTTCGTTTCATTTTTAATTCAAAATTCTGAATAATAACAAACTAAGAATTGGCTCTTGAATCTCTTCTCTTTATAGTTATTACTAACTTTTAGATTTTTTTTTTTTTTTTTTTTTTTTGGGAATTTACAGTAGGGAAGAAGGCGAGAATCGGACGGTGAGAGAGCCGAGAGTGGTGGTGCAGACGACAAGCGATATCGATATTCTCAACGACGGATATCGGTGGAGGAAGTACGGGCAGAAAGTGGTGAAGGGAAATCAAAATCCAAGGTGAGAAGATTATCATTTTAAATTTGAATTGCTTTGATACTAAATAAGGGAAAAAAAAAAATAACAAGATTAAGAAAAATTGCTTTGTATTTCAACATTCGGCACATTTTTGAACTTGTAGGAGCTACTACAAATGCACGACCGTAGGCTGTGCAGTGCGCAAGCACATAGAAAGAGCGTCCCACGACCTGAGGGCCGTGATCACCACCTACGAAGGCAAGCACAACCACGACGTCCCCGCTGCCCGTGGAAGCGGCTCGCTCAGCCGGCCAGCAGCCACCAGCACGGTCGTAAGGCCATCTGCCGTCAGCAATCACACTGGACACATGAACCAAGCTCCGTTAACACTCGAAATGCTGCAGGCTCCGAATGGCTGCGGATACGAGAATCCGATGAACTCGTACGTGAACCACCGTCACCAGCAGCAGAGTAATATGTACGCCAAAATGAAGGATGAGCTGAGAGAAGATTTGTTTGTTGAATCGCTAGCTGCTATGTTGAAATAGATCTAGGATAATAATGCTGTAGTATAAACCACTGGTTTGTGTGTCTATATATATATATATATAGAGAAAACGGGAAATACACCGGCGGTGAAGGAAGTTTCCTTCACCGCCGCTTAGATGGCCCAATAAAATTATTACACGTGGTGTCATTTAAGAGAATTCATTTATTTGTTATCTTGAATGACGCCTCGTGTTATAATTTTATTGGACCACCTAAACGGCGGTGAAGGAACTCCCTTCATCGCCGGTGTATTTCCTGTTTCCTCATATATATATATATATATATATATATATATATATATATATATATATATATATATATATATATATATATATATATATGATCCATTCAGAGCAAGAAAATGACATCCTGATTTGAATCTCAACGAAATAAATGAAAAGTTAATGAAAAAATTGAAGTTCAGTGAATTCTTTTGGCTCCCAAAACCTTTTTTTTTTTTTAAATAGAAGAAAAAATCCCTTTATTTTCATTAGAAAAACGGAAATATGTTAAAAAAAAAGAGAGATAGGATTGGAATCGACACATTGATTCTTTTTTAACAATTTTTTTGAACCGTACGCGCATCTTTTGGGGGGGTTGATGCTTCATTCGTGAAGCATCTCATACTATTCGATATAACGAAAGGAAATATATGATTTCTTCAGTTCGGACAATTGTTAGCAGGACAAAAAAGGGGGTGGGGGAGGTAAAACCCCATTTAGTTTCATTTAATTTATTTCTTCAAGGGTTTTTCTTTTATTTTAAAACTAGAAGAAAAAAAGATAGGTACAAAGACTCAATGGAAGCTGTTCTAATGAATGGAGTTAATTATGTTGCGTTGGTAACTAGAATCCTTCTAAATTAAAAGATAAATTAAGGAAATGATATATATATATATATATATATATATATATATATATATATATATATATATATATATATATATATATATATATATATATATATATATATATATATATATATATATATATATATATATATATATATATATAGTTTGTAATTTTTTTTATTTATTTTATTTTATTTTATTTTTTAAGGTGGAGTTCTTTTTTTGCACTGAAAAAAATTTCAGGTCTCTAAATATTGTTGTATAGAAATGAATTGGAGAAAAACAAATTAGTAAAATAGTTTTAGGAGTTAAATTATCTCTCAATAGAAAATTGGTTGAGGTATCAAATATACAGTTGATATAAGAAATAGAATAATGGAAATAAACTGACAACTCATGCAATTTAGCTGAGCTGCAGTTCATTTCCACTACCTCTATTAATTTATTTTAAAATTTTTGTTGTGGTTTATGATCTTGACTCCCTAAGGTTCCCTCGTACCCAATTTCTTGAGTTTTAGTTTTGATTTGATCCTCCATCGAGTTGATCAAAATTACAGTTTTAATGAATAAAATATTTTATATCAACTTGATTGAAGGGTAAATAAACTCTAAAATTTATAAAATTTGATCTGAAAGAAGTTAATGATGTAGAGATACTAATTCTAAAAAAAATTAAATAATAATTATTCAATCATTATATTTTTACTGCTAACTCACGTAACTTTTCCTGATGGCTCACCAACAATAATCCCTATTAATTAGAAATTGTATTTCTAATTTCAAGTGAAAGCATCGTCATATTGCATCTTGATTTAGCCATCAATTGATCATTTAGTTTAATTTTTTTTTTTATAGGCTTGTTAATTTATCTTGCAAAACGACTGTACTTTTATACTAATTAAATCAAATTTGAATTGGACTGAACAAATAAATATAGCTTTTCAAAATACGTGCATAACAATTTTTCATGTTTTTTCTTTTTTCGGGATGCTACATACAATAATTATTGAAATTAATTAAATAATAATACAGGTCAATTGCCTCTTTTTTAACTTTGTGGAATATAACTTCAAGAACAATTTTGAAATTTAAAAAAAAAAAAAAAAACGCCGAGAATGCTACTGGATATGGATATGGATTTAATTATTGTTTTTCCTTCTTTTTTTTAAGTTTATAACTGTTGCTGCGTTTTTTTTTTTTTCCAGAAATATCTACTGTAATTTGCATCATTTCTCGTAATTTGGAGGGAAAAAAATTAAAATGAAAATATTGCAGCAAATGCCAACTAAAATTATTAATAAGTTAAACTGTTCTCATTAGTTTGATAATTCTAAGATGAATGATATTTTCGAAAGCAGATACAAAAAACTATAGTTCTTGAATATCTAAGGAATGGTAATTAAAACGTTCACAGTTTAATTTTTTTTTCGTCATATATAAAATTTTAAATTAAAAAAATAGGATTTTTATTTTTAATTTAAAATTTCAAATAGAACGTACATTTCGATCTCTCGATTGACATCACCAAATAAACCCTCACAAGCTAATAAGCCAGGCTGAGAAGTCAACTATAATCAAATCATTAGTTAATAATCCTTTAATAAACTTAATTATGTTACATCACTCATTTGATTGGCTTTTGTTCCCAATTTGCTGTCCTCGGTTAATCATATTGCAATCAATAAATAAAATATCCATCTGTCACATTTGACAAAATGTCAAGAAATATTTTAAATTACTTTCTTGATTAAAAAAAATAATAAGTGATAGTAGACTATGATTAGAAAATAAGGTTAGTAGTATATTATAGGGTTTTTAGGGCATTGGTCATATTCATATTATTAATTCCTATAAATTGTTATTTAGATCTTAATCCCTAACTATATTAAATTAATGTATTATCAGTCCATCAAGTTAAAAGGTCATTCCAAAAATTTATTATAATCATTTGTTATGAACCTTATTTGTTCAAAATTTAATTACCGTTAATTTTAACGTTATATATTATTCATTTTTTAATGACTTTTAGTTCAAGAGACTCGTAACAAATAATGGGAGTTTCTAGATGGGCACAGCATATTTCCTAGTGAGCCCACTTAAAAGATCATTTTATTTACCACTTTGCCATTATTTTTTTTGGTCAAAAAATACCCTTCCCTCACCCTCCCCGCTCGCCGCCGCCGCCCTCACCCTCGCCGCTAGCCGCCGCCCTCACCCTCGCCGCTAGCCGCCGCCCTCGCCCTCACCCTCCCCGCTCGCCGCCGCCGCCCTCACCCTCGCCGCTAGCTGCAGCCCTTGCCCTCACCCTTCCCGCTCGCCGCCGCGGCCCTCACCCTCTCCTGCAGCCCTCGCCCCCACCCCCACCTCTCGTCTGGGGTATCCAGCCCGGACAGAGAGCCTCTGTCCGGGGTATCCAGTCCGGACAGAGAAAGAGAGGGAGATGTGAGGGTAATTTGGAGAAATAGGTGTGCTCACTAGGAAAAAAATAAGGTTTTTGAAAAGTGAAGATGTGCGCACTAGGAAAAGTGGGCTCACTAGGAAAAATCTAGTGCCCATCTAGAAATTCCCCAAATAATGTTTATTTTTAAAAATTAATACTAAAATAACCGTTTGTTAGGGTTAATATCTAAATATGAAATTTGTTAAAGATTAATTTATTTAAAAACTCTAAAAGCAAAAAAAAAAAAAAAAAAAAAGGTCAAAAAATGGAGGCTTGAAAAGGTCAGAGATAGATTGTTGACAGCAAAATTCCCCCAAATCAGTCAACAAGTGTGAATTTTTTTGCGTTTTTGAGGAGCGAGTCTTGGCGAGGTCAAGTCATCTTCCTATCATGCTGGCAAAGTCACAAAGCTTTGGAGCTTTTTTGGAGAAATTCAATTTACGCACACTAATTTACTCAGGAATTAATTATTCGTTACACCAAATTTCCATTTGGAAATACTACAATTTACTCTCTACATTTAATTTTTTTCCCAATTTTAACTCTCCCTCCTTCCACCGTCTGCCTTCCTTGCCCAACCTCCTCCATCGTTCCCGACTCCGTCAAACCCATGGTTTCGTTGATCCTCGGCTTACTAGACCCATCAACACTTTTCTTGTCCAGCCTACTGCCAAGTGGCAGCACTGCTGAAGCCCATGCAGCAGACTGGAGCCAGCAGCGATCAGGTCGACGATGTTGACCGCTACCAGTGCATTGGACAACACCAATGAACTGATCCAGGATGCTGGAAACTCATTCAAGCCTGCAAATGCACTAGCTGTGGTTGCGGGTCTGGTCTATGAAGCAGGCCTGATCAATTATGCGATTCTTCTATGCACTGCAAGCTATACCAAGGAGTAGATTACAACGATCGCGAGATCGACAGCTTATGACTACTCGAAGGCTTCGGGTGATCTGAACTATCCGTCCGTTGTTGTGGTGATGAAGGCTAATGCTGCGAGCGGTGTGCCGAAGTTTGTGAGAATTGTAACGAATGTTGGAGATTGTGCAGAGAGTAAAAACAAAGAAAGAAGAAAATCGATAAGTCGTACTTCCAAATTTTAAAAAGTTTTAATTGAATTTAAAATAAGAACTTAATTAAAAAATAAATAGTAAACTTGTAATTATTTACAAGTTCTAAAACCATGTGTGAAGAGTAAATTTCCATGTGTACATAGAATTTCTCCTTTTTGACTCTTTATCTTAAAGTTTTAAGACGTTTGGCTCCTTGCATATCGTAAAATTCGCCCAAATTTTTATATTCTCCATCTTTATCAGAATCCATAATTTCTCCATCCTAATTAATGTTACAGTAGATTAGAGTCTATGAGAAATGAAATATATATATATATATATATATATATATATATATATATATATATTACTGTAGCGACAAATGAATTATAGTTCAGGTAATTTGAATAAATTGAAAATTCACCGACGGTGAAGTGAGTTCCTTCACCGCTGTTTAGATGGCCCAATAAAATTATTACACATGGCGTCACTAAAAGGATGGTTGAAGGAGTTTTTTTATTTGTTATCTTAATTAACACCACGTGAAATAATTTTATTGGGTTATCTAAGTGACGGTGAAGGAACTCTTTTCACCACCAGCAAATTTTCCATTTTCTCACACACACACACACACACACACACACACATATATATATATATATATATATATATATATATATATATATATATATATATATATATATTGGATATTTCAGTGAAAAGTGAACCAATATGTGAGATATGATTTTTTTTTTTTTTTTTTTTTTTCTCTGCTAAAACAGGCTAAGATCATTTCCAACTCTTTTGTACAATCAAACAGTCCCCAGATGAAAACTCAAAGAATAGAAAATGCTGGAAATCTTTTGAATGAATAAAATATATTTTATCCGCTGTTGTAATTTTCTGAATAATAAAAAAAATGGATAGATTGCGAGGAAAATCCATTCGAAGCTTGGCCCCCATATCCCAATGATGAGATCTGCGGTTATTATGTTTGTGTTGAAGCAGGCCTCTTATCACATAAATGACCTCCGTTCGAAGGCAAAAGCCCACAAAGCAAACAGGCTACAGGCCAAAAGCCCATCTCAAAAGAGGCCCATCAGCCGATGAATATTGCAAGTCCAAGATCTATCCCAAAGACAGTATTATCTCAAGTAAAGTCAAATATTATCAAATCAATGAAAGCAAAGAAACAAGATCTCACCTAATTTTCATAACTCCATCTCCTCAATAATTATCGTCTAAAATACTTCCCTCCATGAGGAAAGGAATCGAATGAAGAGGGAGAGCACAGACTGATGTTTTTCTAGTCAGCAAGGAGAATCTAATATTTGTACAGGAGAGAGAGAATATTCTTTCTTCTATAATAAAAGTACCAGTCGAGCGACTATTCACCCGAGGATGTAGGTTCAGATCATCTCGACTAATATATATATATATATATATATATATATATATATATATATATATATATAGCAAACGGGAAATACACCGACGGTGAAGGGAATTCCTTCATTGTCGCTTAGGTGGTCTAATAAAATTATTACACGTGGCGTCACTTAAATAGTGGTTAAGTGAATTCTTTTATTTGTTCATTTAAGTGGCGCCACGTGTAGTAATTTTATTGGGCCACCTAAGCGGCGGTGAAGGAACTCCCTTCACCACCGGTAAATTTCCCGTTTTCTCATATATATATATATATATATATATGAGGAAACGGGAAATACACCGGCGGTGAAGGGAGTTCCTTCACCGCCGCTTAGGTGACCCAATAAAATTACTACACGTGGCGCCATTTAAAATAACAAATTAAAAAACTCTCTTAAATACCCCTTGAGTGGCGCCACGTATAATAATTTTATTGGGCCACCTAAGCGGCGGTGAAGGAACTCCCTTCACCGCTGGTGTATTTCCCGTTTACTCTCTCTCTCTCTCTCTCTCTATATATATATATATATATATATATATATATATATATGAGGAAACGGGAAATACACCGGCGGTGAAGGGAGTTCCTTCACCGCCGCTTAGGTGGCCCAATAAAATTATAACACGGGGCATCATTCAAGGTAACAAATAAATGAATTCTCTTAAATGACACCACGTGTAATAATTTTATTGGGCCACCTAAGCGGTGGTGAAAGAATCTCCCTTCAACGCTGGTGTATTTCCCGTTTTCTCTCCCTCTCTCTCTCTCTATATATATATATATATGGGATTACTGTAGGTGAGCCGCCAGCTCAGAAAAAATTACGTGAGTTAGCGGCAAAACTATAATGATCCAATGATTTTTCTTCAAATTTTTTTTAACAATTACTATTTTTACCTCCTTAACTTCTTTCGGATTAAATTTCATAAATTTTAGAGTTTGTTTACATTTTCATCAAGTGCATACAAAATGTTTTATTCATTGAAAACGTTAATTTTAAGTTAACTTGATGGAGGACCAAATCAAAACTAAAATCCAAGAAATTGGATATGAGTGAATACTAGGGGGTCAAGATCATAATTCAAAAGAAATTCTTTAAAAAATATTATTGGAAATAGTGGAAATGAACTGTAGCTCAGACGTGAGCTGTCAGCTCAATTCCATCTCTCTCTCTCTCTCTATATATATATATATATATATAAAATACATGTGTATGTATATATACATGTGTAAGTTGTTGGAGATAATTTTAGTCAAACAAACAAACATGATCATTATTAATAATTTTAGTCTATACTTGAAAAGAAAAGAAAAGAAATAGAAATATGTGCTAATAAAAAATACGGTTACAACACATAATCAAAATCTATATATACTGTTGCCGAGAGTGCTTGTAACCAGATATCATTGCTGAGATAGCGATGAAAGCGAAGGCGAAGAAGGCCATGCTGATGGCGGCCACAGATGCATCAGTAAACATGTTGTCAGCTCCTTCTCGCATCCGATTCGTAATAGGTATCGCCGCCGACAGTGCAGAGATCAACAGATATGCGAAGATCTGCGAGATGAAATTATGATTCATTAGCTTTCACTGTAGATCGGAAGTTAACGTTAACTAGAAGGCAAGCGAGAATACTATTTGAACGCGATTGTGGCGGGGGAGTTGATGGACTGGACGACCACTTCGGCCTCTTTGTAGCTTTAATTTTTATATTAGTTGGGCCGTTATTGCAACAGTCACACGACTTAGAAGGCCCATCAACCCTAAGCCTTTAACGAGAGCTCACATTTCCATACTTTTTCCCGCCCCAAATTTGTTTGAGCCATGGTACTAGACTACTAGTTTAATATGGATAGATGCTATGATATGATCCAACAAAAAATAATTCCCTAATATATTTTTTTGAAAAAAAATCAAAAAAATAAAAAATTTATAGAAAAAAATAATACTATTTAAAATCACACCACTAGATTGCTTGTAGGGCTAAGCAGAAAACCGAGAAAACCGAACCGAACCGCAAAATCGAACTGAACTGATCGGTTCGATTTATTCAGTTTTCGGTTCGGTTTAAAAACCGAAATTAATTTCGGATTTCGATGGCTTTAGCTCCAACCGAAACCGATCGAAAAAATCGAAATTTTACAATGGTAGTTTATTCTTTTTTAAAAAATATATTTTTCTTTTAAATCTTTGATGAAAAATATGTTATTGTTATTTTAATAGATAGAAAAAGAAAAAAATAGAAAGAAAAATTATTATTTTTCCTATAAAATACAAATACAAGTGTTTATCACATATTTAGTTTCCAATCCAAATAACCAAAAACCGACCGAACAGAAAATTTGGTTTCGATTTCGATTTTCTTTAAAGTTCGGTCATTTCGGTTCGGTTTTCGATAGGAGTTTTTTCTCCCAAAATCAAACCGAACAGATCGATACTCACCCTAATTGCTTGTCTTGTCTACAGCTCTTTCTAAAATAATACTATATAATTATGTTTCCTTATGTTAGCTCACTCGTAATGAATTCAAAAATAAAATACTATTAAAAAGAGACCTGATCTCCGGCAAAATCGAGGATCTCGGAGAGCCGCCTCCCGACCAAATCCCGGCCCATACCGAACCGGACCAACTGAACCATCGTATACAAGAAAGCCAGGAACCCAATCGCAACCAAGTACCTTCACAATTTACAAAATTATTATTATTATCAGAGAAAACAAAAATTTTACCGGTACCTTCATCGCCGCTAGATGATCTCGTAAAATTATTACACTAACAAATAATTAACTGCTCTTTGAGTGATGCTAAATGAAAAAAATTCCCCGTTTGCTATTATTATTATTAATTTAATTCGACAAAAAATAATAAAATGGCATTATAGTAAATTGTTACAGACCTGTACTCTTCGTAATTGCTGAACTCTTTCCAGTCGCCGTGCTTGTTGGTGGCCATGACGATGGCCGAGATCAGCGAGAAGAGACACGTCAGCGCCTGGAGGGCCACGACGCTCTTCTGCGGGAGATCCAGCCTCTGCCACTTCCTGAATGCCGAAGTCCCGGCACCGCCTCCGCCGCCGACCGGCCCACCGTCGACGCCGTGGCCGTTAGCTAACGGCCTGTTGACGCCGCCCGTGGGGGTGACCGGGGTCTCGGGAGCCGGGGGAGTCTCCACGTCAACCGTTGTCGCCATCTTCGATCGAGCTTTCTTTTCTTTTTTTAATTTTTCTTTTGGGACGAATTAATTTGGATGTAGTGATTAAATTTGTAGGTGTTTTGTTTTATATTTTGGTGAGAGAATAAGAAACGGAGGAATTTAGAGAAAGAGAGAGGGTTTAGGAGTGAACCCGGATTAGTTGGGAGATTAGTGCGTTGATTAGTACGCGTGTTAATCTTAATAATTTCTCTCTCTTTTTTTATTTATTTTTTATTTTTTATTTTCTTACAAGCCAAGAAAGGCGATCGCTGTTTTAGGAAGTGTGTAGGGCTGGTAGAATTTTGGTTAATGAGGAAAAAAATAATAAATAATTAATTAATTTGATATAGTTTTTTTCTTTTTTTTTGCCAATCCTTCTATCTGGGGGTGTTATTTTCTTTGATAGAGAGAGAGAAGAGTAATTTCATTTTTTCCTCATGGACTTTCCAAAAGAGCACACCATTTTTTCGTGTGAGCCCACTAGAACGAAAAAGAACCATATAGTGAGCTCACTAGGAAAAATGGTGTGCTCCTTTAGAAACTCCCTAAAAATGTGTTATCCCTCAAAGTTTCAAAAAGTGTAAACAAACAATTAATACAAATGTTCAAGTGAGAGATTCATTATACAACTACACTTATGTATGTTGACTCCTGCGTAAATAGTTATAAACTGTGTGTTGGTTCATACTCGTAAAAGAGAAGTTGCGAACCTTATAAGACATAAAAAACTCAAGAATCCTCCATTGATCAGAATCTTTCTGAGATAAGAAAACTGAGTTCAGTTACAATAATAAATCTTTCTCAACAGTGCAACAGAATTCTTTTTATATCTGAAAATTGTATTGGAATTCAAATACAACTCTATCAACGTATAACTATAAATACACTCCTCTTTCATGAGGACAAGGGATCCTTGCCTACCTCTTGATAATCTTCTCCTTCTTCCTCTCTGCATACTCCTCGTAATCATTGGAAAAAAGAGAGAGATCGAGAGATTATAACTCTGTATATTATATATACCGTATCAGTTGTCTTCCATTGAAAATGTAAACTTGATATTCCTTCTTAACTAAACCTCATTACATCTTTATCTACGTGCTTTACTTGTGTCCTTGGGCCTACAATTTCGTTGCAAGTTATCCAAAATCAAAGGTCGCCTAACAAATCAAACTTAGCCTAGAAACTGATTCTGAGCCCGGACTCTATTTAGTATTCAAGTTTGGTTCGGTGGTCTTACCTAACCAAATTTGACATCAACAATGCGAAAAGACTAGGAGAGATACAAATGCTGTAAAACTGAATAGGTAAGAAATACAAATGAGCAGTCAGTTTAGATATTTGGATTCTATTATTCAGAATGATGGAGATATCGATAATGATGTTAACCATAAAATACAAACTGACTTGTTGAAATGGAGGAGGGCAACGAGAGTTTTATGCGACTGTAACATTCCGTTAAGATTGAAAGGAAAATTTTATAGAACTGCTATTAGACCAGTTTTATTATATGGTACGGAATGTTGGGCTATAAAGAAATGTCATTCACAGAAGATAAGTATAGCAGAGATGCACATGTTCCGTTGGATGTGCGGAAACACTACGAGAGATAAAATGAGAAATGGAGATATTCGTGCTAAGATAGGTGTAGCTCCCATCGATGAGAAAATCGCTTACGATGGTTTGGTCATGTGCAACGTAGGCCTACAAGTGCAACAGTTCGAAGATGGGAGTTTATCAATGTAGGACAAGTTAAAAGAACGAAGTGAAAACCGAAAAAAATATGGATGTAAGTGATACACAAAGATATGGAGTTTAGAGTTTTAAATATGGAGATATTACTTGATAGAAATGAATGGAAAAGGAATATCAAAGTGATCGATGCAGCGTGATTATTTTTTTGGTTCATGTAGCCTAACCCAAATACTTGGGATAAAAGACTTAGTTATTGTTGTAATGCGAAAAGACGCAATTTGCCCGAACACAAAACGAACTTACTAAACTGATATTTAGAGCAAATCATGCTCTAAATAAATTTATCAATTCAAGGATAATTTTAAAGAATTATTTATCGGTAGTCTTCAAACATCATAGAAGTTTTCGTAAAAAGTTGAAAAACTCTAATAGTATATATATTATCATTATTTAAAAACAAAAATGCAATTTTGACGAACTCTGACATAACATTCAACAATTTCTAGTTAAGTGCCAAATGAAAGTGTCTTAGACTCAAAACTCTAATGTGACACTACTTTCATTTTCCCCTAGGATTAATTACGAAGCTTTGTATTTAAATAGGTTGTGGTATTTCGTAAGCAAACAGGAGTTAATGGGCCAGGCCTATTCAATGGAAGCCTATACGAAATATAAACTTTGGAGACAATTATCCGTGGGCCCCCAAAAGCGTGTGTTGCATGAAAAATGGGGAACAAACGGCCACAACCCGATATATTTTCTTGATCCATTTGCTCAAATTAAAAGCTTGAGAGACTAAATTTATGAAAATAGTTGTTTGTTTCGATCGTGGTAGTTAAAATCCTCGACGACCATTGCAAGCATACTCGGCAAGGGGAGTTTCCAAAGTAGCACACCAATTTTCCTAGTGAGCCCACATATAGTTATTTTTTGTTCGGATTTTCAGTTTGGAAAGTGGGTTCACTAGGAAAAATGGTGTGCTCCTTTGGAAACTCCCCTCGGCAAGTAAGCTTCTTGAAAATTCATTTGCGAATGTTGACCATAAATTAAAGAAATTTAAAATCCATTTTAAAGGCCCAAGATGAAAAGCCCATCGGTGCAAAGACTTATCTTAAAGACAACTGAATTTTGGATAAAATTAAATACTTATCAAATCTTCCACCATAATCGCATCTCTTCTGTCCACTTACATAAAAAAGAAAAAAAAAATTAACATCTGATGTAACTTCTTTCTTTAATAAGGATCTTCACCTGCAAATATTTGCCAGCCTACACCGGAAGGAGACTGAGAATAAGTGAACGGGAGAGAGTCTTTGGATGCGATTTTAATCTCTTTCTCATTAATATAATACTTGTTTTATGGACATTAAGATGTTTGATTAAACCTCGATATTTTTTCTTTCTCTCACATGCTTCTATTCTCTTTTCTTCTTTACTATTAAGCTTGTTCCGAGATTCGTTAGACGAATCTTGATGCAAACAAAGTCCAAGCAATTTCTTCTTCTTCTTCTTCTTTTTTCTTTTTCTTTTGTCTACTTGCACACTAATTAAAAACTTAATGTTACGTGATTAATATTTTAGAACGACATTATATAGTCGATAGAGCATCCCAAGTAAAATAGCTAACGACATTATAGGAGTCCTTCTAGCATTTAAAACGTTAAAAAGGACCAATTCTTTTTATGTACTTTTTTGTTATTTAGTGTAAATTCTATTCACACACGCCAAAATGCACATCATTCTCTCTCTGTATCCACTTTTAATTTTGAATCATAATATATTTACTCAACAGACCCACTTTTAGTCTCTGTATCCACTTTTAATTTTGAATCATAATATATTTACTCAACAGACCCACTTTTAGTCTGCTGCATTAAAAATGTAAATAATAATAATAATAATAATCTTTTCTATTGTATTTAGTTCTATATTTGTCAAACATGAAAATTAATAGGAGATCAACCATTAATCATGGTTTTTTTTTTTTCTTTCTTTCATTTCAAGTTGGAAATAAAAGAAAATCAATTTAGCATTTTCACTTTAATTGGTGAAAGGTTCTGAGTTCGATTCCCGGTATAAATTTAATTTGGATAATATTGCAAAATGTTAATTAGGATAATATCGTAAAAAAAAAATGTGTTTGTGAGTTTGAATAGTAAAATAAGGGCGATGTCCAAATGATATATCCAAATTCAAAAGGATAAAATGAAGGATTAATAATAATAGGCAAATGTCCAAATGACATACCCAAAGGATACAGTGAAGGATTACTAACATTGGGTTAGTTGGTTGGCGATGTGGGATTTATTAGTTCCAAGTTGAAGGATGCCATGTGATAACTTATCCTACTTTAATTTGATAAAACTATGAATTAAGAGATAAGAATAGCTTTGTATTTTGAGATTTATATAAACGGAACAATGACCATCGTTTTATAGGTGAATGAGCAAACATAAAAGGTAAAAACAAGAGAATATATAATCTGACCCTAATTACATATAATCCTCAATCAATATAATCAGCCTAATTAGGTATATTTGAAAAATATACTAATTTTAAAAAATATCTTGAGATATGTTAATAAATTAGATGATTTACTAAATATTCTAATTTAGAAAGATGTTCTAAATTAGTGAGATATTCTAATAATAATATTCCACTCAGGCTGTACGCAACAAGCATGTCTAAAATTAAACTAAGTACATAAATATAATTTTTTTTTGCAATATTAACCAAACTAAGTTCTCGTCGAAAGTTAAACACGAAACTTCTTATATATAAGAGAGGGATGTTGTCACTAGAGATAAGTTGAGATAATATTCATTGTCATTTATAGTCTGTATAGGTAGCAGTTAAGTTATATATATATATATATATAGAGAGAGAGAGAGATGAGCTGATAGCTCACGCAAGTTATCTGAACTGCAGTTCATTTCCACTATCTTCAATAATCTTTTTTAGAAAAATTCTTTTGAATTATGATCTCGACTCTTAGGGTTCACTCATATCCAATTTCTTGAATTTTAGTTTTGATTTGGTCTTCCATCAAGTTAACAAAAAATTAACGGTTTTTAATGAATAAAATATTTTGTATGCACTTGATGAAAGTGTAAATGAACTCCAAAATTTATGAAATTTAATTAAAAAAAGTTAAGTATATAGAGATTGTAATTATAAAAAAAATTGAAGAAAAATTATTGGATCATTATACTTTTGCCGCTAGCTCACGTAATATATATATATATATATATATATATATATATATATATATATATATATATATATATATATATATATATATATATATATATATATATATATATATATATATATATATATATATATATATATATATATATATATATATATATATATATATATATATATATAAATAGGGATTACTGTAGGTGAGCCGCCAGTTTAGGAAAAGTTACGTGAGCTAGCGAAAAACTATAATCATCCAATGATTTTTCTTCAATTTTTTAAATAATTACTATTTCTATCTTCTTAACTTCTTTAGGATTAAATTTCATAAATTTTGGAGTTCTTTTACTCTTTCATCAAGTGCATACAAAATATTTTATTCATTGAAAACTGTTAATTTTGTGTTAACTTGATGGAGGACCAAATTAAAACTAAAAATCAGGAAATTGGAGATGAGTGAACCCTAAGGGGTCGAGATCATAATCCAAAAGAAAATTTAAAAAAAAATTTATTGGAGATATTGAAAATGAACTGCAGTTTAGTTAGCTTGCGTGAGCTATCAGCTCATTTCCATTTTTCTTATGTGTTTGTGTGTGTGTATGTATATATATATATATATATATATATATATATATATATATATATATATATATATATATATATATATATATATATATATATATATATATATATATATATATATATATATATATATATATATATATATATAGGAGACGGAAAATTCACCGGCGGTGAAAGGGATTCCTTCACTAGCGCTTAGATGCCACAATAATTGTATTACACGTAGAACCACTCAAAGAGCAGTTAAGAAAGTTTTTTAATTTGTTATCTTAAGTAGCGCCATGTGTAATATAATTATTGGACCAGCTAAGCGCTAGTGAAGGAATCATCTTCACTGTCGGTGAATTTCTCGTTTTCTCATATATATATATATATATATATATATATATATATATATATATATATATATATATATATATATATATATATATATATATTATTTATTTTAGGTTGTTGTTTGTTATTTGGATGAGAGTACCTCTAGCACGTATCCATAGTTCCAGTGATCCATTTACCTCCTCCTTCATAAGGAGGGGAGAGTACGGTCTGATATCTCATTGACAAGATTCACCACTCACTCCTACTGAGTATATGATTAGAGAATCTTTCGTAATTGTTATCACCAAAAGATGCTCATTAGTTTCGGATCCTTCGTTTAATACAATTTTTCACACCATATTTATTTTCATTGATGTTCATGCGGAGGAGCAGGTTGTGAAAAGTCTCTTCTTGCTAGTTTAAAAAACAGAATCTAAAAAGGTTCAAGTTCAAGAATAAACTTGTCTCTTATCCTTTTCTTGCTATTGAAATGTTCTCAACTTTTTTATCTGAGTCGTTTCAGTTTGCTTTTAGTTCTTGACTGGGAATTTCTATACGCGCCCCATACTTTTTTTTAGTGAGCCCCAAGTCGAAAAGGCCTTTTATTTACAAGGGGTATTTACTGGTTTGTCCCTCAAATCTTTATATATTATGATTTTGCCCTCCAAATCTTCATATTTAGAATTTTGCCCCCCAAATCTCATAAGTTACAACAATTTTGCCCCCCTATCTAACACAGTTAAATATTTGACCATTTTACCCCTCTTTTTCTCTTCTATTTTCCTCTTCTCTTCTTCTTCTCTCTTCCTCCTCTCTTCTTCTTTTCTTCGTTATTTCTCCTCTCTTCTTTCTCTTCTTTTCTTTCAGTATTTAACTGTGTTAGGGAAGAGAGGAGAAGAGAGGAGGAAGAGAGGAGAAAGAAAAGAGGAGAAATAATGAAGAAAGGAGAAGAGAGGAGGAAGAGAGAAGAAGAAGAGAGGAGGAAAATAAAAGAGGAAAAGAAGGGTAAAATGGTCAAATATTTAACTGTGTTAGGAAAAGTTAGAGAGGGGGGCAAAATTGTTGTAACTTATGAGATTTGGGGGGCATAATTCTAAATATGAAGATTTGGGGGGCAAAATCATAATATATAAAGATTTGAGGGACAAACCAGTAAATACCCCTATTTACAAATTTCTTATTTTTAATTTTGGACTCAATTGTCCTTATACTTTTCCTAGTGAACCCCATTCTTCTTTTTCTTTAAAGAGGCTGGCTCTCTCCAACTTTTTCCTTTCTTTTTTCACTAATTAAATCAAATAAAGCACTAGGCTAGGGTTAGGGTTCTGGTTCTGGTGTCGTCTAGTCCGTTAGCATTTCATCATTTGGATAGGGTTTTGGATAACAGAATTGAAGCAGATGAGAGGGTATCATGGCCAACCGATGGGAACCTGTGTAAGGTAAAAAAACCTTTTCCACTATAATAATAAAAATAATGTCACACAATCTGTGTTATCATTTGTTTTTTGATTTATATAATTTTGTGTGATTTGGTTTTGAGGAATATGTTAATCTGATCGACTCCTTTTCTTGGCTTTTTTTGTCCTAATTCGGTTTGATTCAGGCTCAATGCCTCTCTTTCATTTGATTAGATCTCAATTTATCGCCATTGAGAGTAAATTTATCTTGTTCCTGATTTGGGTACTCAGTGATGCCTATATTGACTGTTTTCACCTATATTTCCTTTTGTTTTATTGAGTCGGATGATTGTGTTGCATTAGATTTTATCCTAATATCACAATCATTTTCATGATGAAACAGAAGAAGAGTTGTCATGATGACCAAAATGAAGAAGATTAGTGTTGCATATCTACTGAACTTCTAATTTTTTTTTGTTATTTTAGGTTGAGGTAATAACAGAAAACAGTCAAGTTAAGTCCGTAGACGGTGATGTATAAGAGACTAAGTCGAGATGAACTATGTCAGTGGCGGGACACTCCATACTTGAGACATATCGATGAATTCAAGCAAATCGTTTCACCATTTGTTGTTATTCATGAGATAATAGAGTAATGAATGAAAATTTATATAGCAATGTGTAATAGCACTAGGCTGTACATAGTGCTAATAATTTTGTAACATCAGTAAGATTTGTATTTGATAATTTTGTAAATTTGAACAGCTAATGTATAAAAAATGTTATATTTTTATCCTTACTATGTCCATCCGTAATATATACAAATAATGCATTTGAATATTATCATATGTGGTTTTTTTTATAACGATTAATTGTTAAATTAACTATTTTTGTAAGTTCAAATTACTTAATTATCTAGGCCTATGCTTATAAGTTAATAATCGCTAGACGAGATCGTAACCCCGACCAAAAAGAAGTCCAGACTAGGGTATACACGTTGTCCAGCAAAACTCCATACCGAGGTGTACACTCTAACCAGCAGGGTTGCACAAAACTATAACATGGGGCTGGTCGATGTCTCTTCACTAGCCTAACTGCTCTTTGGACGGGACTGCCAGCCCATCCAGTACAAGTTTTGGCCAGGGTTGCACCCCCAGCTGGCTTCTGGAGTTAGACTTGTGCATAGCATTTTCTAGATGGTGCGGGCGTGAGATAGTGGGGTGATGTGGACCGAGAAAGTTGAAGGAAAAGGGGAAAAGCCAAAGTGCAAGAGATTAGTGGGGAGATCACGTTCCATATTTTTCATTGAGAGAACGGGAAAAAACAGAGTATAGAAGAAAGAAAGAAAAAAATCAGATTAAAAAAAGTGAAAAAAAAAAAAAAAGAATAGAGAATAAGAAGAAGGAGAAGAAGAAGTAGAAGAGAAGAAGAGAGAGAGAACCTCAAATTTTCTTCTCTTTCCCATCTCTTCCTTCCTAATGACAGCACCAAAGTCTTTTTTTCCTGGTGAGCCCCAACTTTTTTTTCTTAGTGAGTCATATTTTACCACTCACGGATGGGCTTGTGGTTACAAGGGCAAACTTAGAAAAAATATAGGGCTCACTAAGAAAAAAAGGGTATGTTTTAAACTATCCTGGGACTCACTAGGAAAAATATGGGGCACATCTAGCAACTCACTTCTTCACTTCTGTAGTACTCAATAAAATAAGAAAACTACGGAATATGATTGCATCAAAACAAATACCAATTTACAAGATACCCAAAATACCAAGAAAAAAAAAACAACTAAGATTATCCAAGTATGATCTATCTTTTTAGTTAGATTATTCTACTCTTATGAAACTAACAAAAACTAACCTTATCTTTAACTTATCTTTAAGGGTCCCAAGTTTAATAAAAAGAACCAGAAATAGATCTCAAAAGGTTTATTCTACATATCTTAAAAATATATCTTAAACGACTTATTCTAACTCTTAACTATTCCACTAAGTTGTTTAATTAAAGACTCACACTCGTAAAGTGGACTGTAAGTGGAGATTTTTCTTTTTATTTGACTTCAGCTATATTTCAAAAATCTTGCAATTATATAACTTGCAGCAATGGTAGTGGAGAAGAAAAATTATAAATAATGATTTAGCGGCTTGAATGTTAATTATATAATTTATATTGTGGATAAATGTGTTATTTTTTTTATATATTTTTTTATATATATAAACTATTTACGGCTTGCAATCCCAATTCGAACCTTTGTAAGCATTCAAGTGGTACCAAACAGTCCCAGGTACAGCACAAAATTCGTCCAAAGTACCCAATTGCACCATCACAAAAAACGACCAAAATCTCCCCCGGCCTTTTCGTGGGCCCCCGTTGCCAGCATGGCACTCATCAGAGCAAGCAAGCAAGTTGGAGGAGCGAAGTGGGCCCGCGCCAACAAATAAAAGCCCAACACATGTGGCTGCAGAGTTGGTAGCTGGGCCTCGTCACTCACATGCGTCTCTACGCTGTCAAAATCCATCTCTTGTCTGTGTCGGCCTACAGAATGGACAAAGGCCTTATCTATAACACTCCATTCGTTCTAAACAATTAATTTGTTTATTAATTGGGGGGGAATAATTAAATAGTGCCATAATTAGTTAATCTGTTGTCTGGGACGTAGATGGCCATGCAGAGCTGTGCACATGGTGTCAAATATCTCAATAATTTGGGAGACAGCATTTGACGGATTCCACCTCTTCCAGTTGCTCACCAACAACTTCGTTAACATTACGGGAGTGTGCCAACCCACCATGCCACGTCTCTAACAAATATCACAGCTCTCTCCATGACTTGCACTTTGGATTTTTTAATCCACGCAAATTGCAACAGCCACAAACCCACGGCTCCTACAATATTGGAGTTGGTTGAACATGGCATAACTAGTTTATTATTGATTTGTTATAACTTTTAGTATATATATTTTAGTATATATATGTACACAATCGATGTAAATATTCTAAGAGAATTTCATATTATTCTCTTTGATTTCCAAATTTATCATGATATTTCCAAATTTATCACATGGTGAAGATGCATGAAGATACGGCCGATTATTTAATTAGAGGTGAGATAGATTGTGTAACCAATATTGAGAGAGATACTTTACATGGAAAAAAAAAAAAAAAAAACTTCTAAATGCAGTGTATATCTAAAATCAATCAATTAGTTAATTACTCTCACTAGTCAACCCCGCAAACGATTTAGGAGATCAACTCAGCAGAGAGCCAGTAACAAGAGACTGGATCTGATCTAGTTGTGAAGAACGGTTAAGAAATCTTACATCCCACCATTATGTTACTACTGATTAATGAAATACGAAGTAATTTTGCTAGTCATCGTAACTTCAAAAATAAAAAATTAAGAAATTAATGAGATAATATCTATATTTCTCTAATTAGTACAAAAATAAATCTATAATTCTTTAATTTATGACTGTTTAAGATTTGGACTAGTATCAGTACATGTTTTATG
Organism: Dracaena cambodiana; assembly: GCA_036321105.1. Classification (NCBI taxonomy): domain Eukaryota; kingdom Viridiplantae; phylum Streptophyta; class Magnoliopsida; order Asparagales; family Asparagaceae; genus Dracaena; species Dracaena cambodiana. The sequence goes on along the minus strand of JAYEPQ010000014.1, from coordinate 38,428,209 downwards.
ATAGCAAGAAAATAAATCTATGAATCTTAAGGTTTTTTTTTTTTTCTTGCAATCGTTTTCCAAATAAATTGCATGAGTTCATCGAGATCCAGTTTATTGAATATTAAAGATGAATATATCACCCCGTAGCACTAAAAGCTAATAATGAATGTAAAATAGGGAGGTTCAAACTATACACAAAATGCAAAATACAATATTTTTTAACCATTAGGTTTAATGTAAGCAGATGCACTTTAGTGAACATAATAAGGGGAAAGAAATTTTCTTTAAGAAAAGACAAAAAGTCAAACACATTTGACCCCGTAAAAGTCAGCTCTATTCTCCTCACGAAGGCGCACAGAACGAGGGAGTTTCTAAAGGAGCACACCTTTTTTCATAGTGAGCCCGCTTTACAACCATTCACCCACTAGGAAAAGTGGTGTGCTCCTTTGGAAACTCCCCAGAACTCTGCAGGGAGTGGGAGTTTTAAACCCGACCCATTAGCTTCCTCAACTGGGCCCCAGAGAAGGTGGGCCCCATGTTTGAGAATTAAAGGGCTAAGCCAATGATTAAAGTTCTCTTTGTTTTCTGTCAAAATAATTAAAAGGTTCATTAAAGTGCGTAATTACTTATAAGACTCGAGCTCGCCCGGCTCGTGCGGGCCCCACTTGTCGGCGACCTTTGCGCAGCGAGCAACGGATTGGTGGGGCCGCCTGCGACCCAGGTCTAACGTAGCCATCCAATGAGGTGGGGGCTCCAGAGGCTTCGCTTGCGAGAGGGACCGGCCAAATGGGTTCCGAATTGGGACCAGCAAGGAATTGGAGAGAGAAGGATTGGGTCACTTCATGGCTGCTTTTGTTTTGGACAGCGAAATAAGGTTGCCGAAGACGTGCACTTGTGGGGCTTTTACTTCTCACCCAATTAGAGCTGAGCACCATTAATGGGGTGACCGAGCCCTTAAAAACACACCACCTCCAAGTTATTTTCAGTGACATTTTTACATGTTAACCCTTTAGAATTATTAGTTTTGCAAATATAAAATTTGAATTTGCCATTGTGTGCCTGCAAACATCTCCTGAGTATACAGAGAAGGAGATGTATAAGTATATATGACAACAGTACATGCTTATTTTCATGTATTTTAACCTTCATTTATTCATTTTCGATTTCTATCGTGTGTAGGATGTGCTATTTTACTAGTAAATGTGACTTGCATTGTGGCCCAAATATGCAAACAAATGATACCTGCCATGCAAAATCATCAGATAACAAGATTTTTTTTTTTAATGTCATATAAGTCATTTATTAAAAGGCTTAAATACAAAAAACTCCTATAAAGTATTAAAGTTTTCCCAGAAACCCCTATAAACTTGTTTTATTTTATATAAACTCTCATGAAGTTTCAGATTTCATGAAAACCCCTACGTGACACAACGGAGATAATATTTGATCGATTTAACAACGCAATAAATACTCATTTTTCTACAATTTTAGATATACATGCTTCGAGTAAACATACTAAATCAGAAAATGAGCATTTAGAAAGGTTGAATAGTATGTATATACTACATTTCTAAATCAATTCATTAGTTTTATGCTAATACCATCCGGAGGTTTTTGAAATCCTATGAAATTTACATAACATTAGTGGGGTTTTTTGTAAGAAACAAGATAAGTTTTTCTTTTGGAGAGGGGGGAGGTGTGTGTGTGTGTGTGTCTGTGTGCTGGGGGTGGTGGGTGGGGGTTGTTTACCTACTTTAGCCTTATTAGAATGGGGGCACAAGTTCTACTTCAAACCCAACTTGAGATTAATTGTCCTAATACCAAATTTGGTACGGTCTCAGGTCACTTTTCTCGTCCCCATAGGATCCTCCCCCTTCCCACGCTAGAAATCACAGTCAGCTTTCGTCCTCCCCAACCGCCCGCTGAAATCAAAGGTAAGGAACAGGTGGGAAATTCTATTTGCGCACAGTATTTTACTTTTTAAAGTGCGATTTTTAAACTTATAAATAATTTTAATTTTAACTAAATTATCCTTATAAATCTCAAACTAAGACTTTTTAAAATTTAGAATTACACCTCATCGTTTTCCTCCTCTATTTTCTCTCTAAAATCCTAAATAAATTTTTTTGATATTTAATAAAAATATATTTCATACAAAATCATCGATTTGATTTCTTGACCCATTCAAATTTTTTACATTAACATTCCTGAAAAGATTAGAAGAATTTTAAATTCTTCGATTCACCATGACAAGTGAAATTTGGGTTTGGAGTTTGAGTTTTTTTTATACAAATGGAAATTTCCAATATGCAATTGGTGTCAGAAAACAATTTTAAGTTATGATTTGAATTTTTTTTTAGGTTTTATGTGTATTTGTTTAAAATTTAATACCCGACCAGCACATTTATTGGTTAGATATTAATATCCGACCAAAATATTTTTTTGCTCTTAAACTAACATGTGATAAAAAAAAAATGAATAAAAATGGGATTGGACTGGATGAGAAGTTAGAGAAAAAGATGAGGGATATTTTTGGAAAAAAAATTTAGACGCAAGAGTAAAATGACAGTATTTCAAAATAGAAATTTGATATAAAAAGTAACCAGGACACCAAAATACCATGTGCAAATAAAATTTCCCGGAACACGTGGGAAATCCTATTTGCACCCGGTATTTTACTCTTGACGCACGGTTTTAAAACTTATAAATAATTACAAGTTTGCTATTATTTTTTTGGACTAAATTACCCTTATAAATTCAAAACTAAAACTTCTTAAAATTTGGAACTACGACTCATCGTCTTGCTCCTCTATTTTCTCTCTAAATCCTAAATATTTTTTTTTTGTATTTAATAAAAATACATCTCCTACAAAATCATCAATTTGATTTCTTGACCTCTTAAAATTGTTTACATTAACATTCCTAAAAAGATTAAAAGAATTTTCAATTCTTTGATTTCACCGTGACAAGTGAAGTTTGGATTTGGAATTTGGGTTTGAGTTTTCTTATGCAAATGGAAAATTTCAATATGTAATGGGTGTCAGAAAACAAATTTAAGATACGATTTGAATTTTTTTTTAGGTTTTATGCATATTTATTTGAAATTTATCGTTAATTAGTTTTTTTTTTTTTATGAGAGAGACTTCTTTTGCTGGTCGGGTTTTAATACCCAACCAACACGTTTCTTGGTCAGGTATTAATACCCGATCAAAATATTTGAGGAGGGGTATTTTGGAAAAAAAATTTGGATGCAGAGAGTAAAATGATAGTATTTCAAAGTAGGAGTTTAGTGTAAAGAGTATCAGGGGGACAAGAGTAAAATGCAGCAAATAGAATTTCTCCGAACACGGGGAAATTCTATTTGCACACGGCATTTTACTCTTGATGCACGGTTTTGAAATTTATAAATAATTATAAATTTATCATTATTTTTTTGACTAAATTACCCTTATAAATTCCAAACTAAGACTTTTTAAAATTTGGAACTACGACTTATCGTGTTCCTCCTCTATTTTCTCTATAAAATCCTATATGATTTTTTTTTTGTATTTAATAAAAACGCATTTCCTACAAAATCATCAATTTGATTTCTTGACCCCTTAAAATTTTTTACATTAACGTTCCTGAAAAGATTAAAAGAATTTTAAATTCTTCGATTTCATCGTGACAAGTGAAATTTGAGTTTGAGTTTTCTTATACAAATGGAAAATTCCAACATGCAATTGGTGTTAGAGGACAAATTTAAGGTACGATTTAAATTTTTTTTAGGTTTTATGCGTATTTGTTTGAAATTTATCGTTAATTAATTTTTTTTTGGAGACTTCGCTTGCTGGTCCGGTATTAATACCCGACCAAAATATTTCTTGGTCGGGTATTAATACCCGACCAAAATATTTTTTTTACTAAATGGAATCGGATGGGTAAGGAGTTAGAGAAAAAGAGGAAGGGTATTTTTGGAAAAAAATTTGGGCGCAGAAAGTAAAATGACAGTATTCCAAAATATGAGTTTGGTGTAAAGAGAAACTAGGGCGCCAAGAGTAAAATGCAGTGCGCAAATAGAATTTCCCCGAACACGTGGCCGACCTCCGCGGGGACGGTTTCGCTAATACCCTCTACTTCACTCAATATTTACTGACGCTGCCATTATCGGTGGTTTCGGTTACACTGCGGGCTTTGAGATGTGGGCCCCCGGCCTTTGGAGTTTTCTCCGGAAGCAGCTTTTGCAGTTGCAGGCCTGGGCCTTCTTTCTTTCTTTTTCAACGGCTAGGGGAACTTCTAAAGGGGCACAAGTTTTTTCCTAGTGAGCCCAGATTTCCTAGTGAGCCCTGTTTAAGTCAAGAAAAGGAAAAATTTTCCTAGTGAGCACGTATTTCTTCCCAAAATACCCTTCCGCTATATCTCTCGTCTCACTCTCTCCTCACTTCTCCCCGCTCCCACCCAGCGCCCTCTCCTTCCCAAACTCCCCCCCGCGGCGCCATCCCCCCGCTCCCCCCCACCCGGCGCCACCCCCCGGCTCCCCCCCCCGGCGCCACCCCCCCGCTCCCACCCAGATCCGCCCGACCCCAGCCCCGCCCGACCCCAGCCCCATCTCCACCCCGGCGCTCTCTTCTCCGCCCGCCTCCGCCCTCACCGATCTCCGCCCGCCCCTACCCCCTCCGCCCCTTCCCCCTCCGCCCCCACCCGCCTCCGCCCGCCCCCACATCCCCCTCCGCCCCCCCGCCCCCATCCGGCTCCGCCCGCCCCTACCCCCTCCGCCCCTACCCCCTCCGCCCCCACCCGCCTCCGCCCGGCCCCCCAACCCTCTGCCCGCCCCACCCAGCTCCGCCCCCACCCGCCGCTGCCACACCCCAATCCTCCAGTGTCTGCTGCCACACCCAACCCTCTAGCTGCCTGATTTCTTCTCGGTTCAGGATTTTTGAGCTCTACTGTAAGTCTTCTTTAATTTAAATTTAATTTTGTTTTATTTTGTTTATTCTTATATGCTTTGTAACTGTCTTGAAAAGTGAAAACTTCTTGTATAGTTCGATAATAATTTACATTCGGAAAATTCTAGACGAGTATAATTTTGTTGATAATTTTGTTTATTTAATATTTAGATTATAATTAGGGAAAAAAATATAATTTTGTAATCGTAGTTGTAAAGTTTGCGAGACCAGTAGTTATTTTATAATCGGAGGTGTTAATATTAAAATTTATTAATACATTTAGAAGTTTAAAATAAATGGATAAAATTTGATATTTGTAGGAAATTATAGTTTATTACTAGTTATTTGCACATAGAAAATTTATTGGTTTGATAACAAGTATGTATAAATGAAATATCTTTGTGTTACATAGATGGATCCGGCAGAATCTTCTCGTGTTCGACCAACGGCCTCGTTAAGGAGGAAAAAAGCAGCATCCAGACCACAAATCCAACGCCCGATACAAGAGAGAGAAATCGAAGTGGGTGTGGATACTGAAATAAATATAGAAACTCCAAATTTGATTGGATATGCTAGTGAACGACGAGAAGAAGGGAATACTGATGCAGAAGGCTCTGAAGATGATCTTCATGAGTCAAATTACCGGGGTCCAGTTGATTTGTCAGTACTGAAGAGTTTGAAGACGCACGTTGCTTTTTTCGTTTTAAAAGATGAGGTAATATTTCCGTTTTAAACCTTAAACTACTTTACTGTGTGTGTGCATATATTAAGACTATAATATATATACAGGAACGAGATCCACTTAGATGTATTAGTCACTGGAGAAAAATAAGTGCATGGTCATTGTTAACACCTGAGCCAAACACCCGTTTCATGGAATTAGTACGTGGATCTTCATTGTATCCATTGGTTAAGTGCTCCTACCAGTACATTAGCGCTGTTGAGGTTAGTGCATTTATTGAGAGATGGCATCCTGAAACAAACACATTTCATATGCCATTTGGTGAGATGACGATCACGTTGGATGATATTTCATGTTTGCTTGACTTACCTGTTGTTGGAAAGTCCGTCTGCCAACAAGTATCAGCAGCTTCACGTAAAGCTGCTGATACGATAACTCATTCCTTGGGCGTCAGTTATGATGAAGCGTGGAATGAGCTCAATACCAAAGGCGGTGCATCGGTTCGACTAGATTGGTTACGAGAAAAATTCTGCGGGGTTGACGATACTGACACCGAACATAGGATTCGGTGTGCTGCAAGGGCTTATTTACTTTATCTTCTTGGTTGCACGCTCTTCACGGACAAGAGTTGTACGAGAGTTTCCATTGATTACTTACCATTGCTGCATGATCTCGAAGAAGTTCAAACGTTCGCATGGGGTGCTGGTGCTCTTGCATGGTTATATAGGCAGCTCGGGCTTGCTTCCCGAGCTAACGTTGCTCAGATTGCGGGGTATTTGACACTACTACAGGCTTGGATATTTGCTCATTTCCCAAGTTTTATGCCGGTCTCGAACCTATCTTTTACCACCGGTGAACCACTTGCTTGTCGCTGGAAGAGCAGACGGGATCACAATATCTCCCAATCACATGTGCAGTCTATTCGGTCAAGCCTAGATAAACTCACAGGCAACCAGGTAATATTTCCCCCTTTTCCATATTCTTGTTTACTTTGCATGTTTTGTAACAGTAACTAATGTATTTCTTTGTATCCAACGTACATGCAGGTTGATTGGGATCCATATCGGAATTATAGAGAGAAATATCCATTCAGAGAAATTACATTTTTCATGGGTACGTTGAAGATTTTCAGCGTGATTGAGCCGTATCATCCAGTGCGTGTACTAAGGCAGTTTGGTCGTCAACAGTATATTCCACCTCCACCATTCTCTGCGTTACGTGAAGCACGGGGTATAACAGCCAATAGTTATGTGGTAAAGTACACGCACATTGAGGAGATGTGGATAAATTGGTATGATCACGTATTATATCTGGAGCACCGTGGGTCTATTGCTGACTACCCATCTGATTGCACGTCAGATTATATTTCTTGGTTCTCTAAAGTTTCACAGCGCTTCCTTGGAGTAGCACCAGATGAACCCCCAGCAGAGGAAGGAAATCAAGCAACCCGGGCAAATGTCGATGATGAGGTAATAACCATATATCTTCATACTTTAATGTTCAATACGGTTAACCAGTTTTTCTGCTGCTTATTGTTTTCCTGTCCACTAATATAACAGAGATATACACGCATAAAAGAAATAATAGATCCATTACTTGCGCAAGGGGATAAGGCATTCAAGAAGCGATCTGGATTGTTATTTACTGCACTTGCGAAGATCAACACCGTGCTAACCGGTTGCACTCAGCCAGAAGAAGCACCACAAGAGCAAACTGAGGAACCAACACCAGATCAATCCACTCCTAATGCACCCGATACGGCAATTATGACTCGAACCAGAAGCAGACGTAATCCCCCGAGAAAAACAAGGAGACAGTGATCATTGCACAAGTTATGTAATGATATGGATAATGTATGTAACATGAAGGTCTTGGTGTAAAATTATTTCTTGCAAACATATCAAGTGACGTTAAATTAATGGTTTTTTTCCTATGTAATGCTCTCTCTTTTTCGTTTTTTCTCGTTTTAATATAAACACTTTTTCTTTGTATAAGAGTTGTTTCGACATATCATTGTATCGGAGTTGCCATGTTCCATTATATCATAATATCGGTTAAATAATTGTGTGTAGGTGTATCATTGTGTTGCAGTGATTGATGTATCAGTGTATCAATGGGTTGGTGATGTGTTTCGGTATTTCATTGTATACTTACTTGCTTCCATGCCTAAATTCCAATAATAATATTTAAATACTTTCATTACAACTAAATAAATCAATTAACGACTAGAATATTCAGAAACGGGTTGATGACCACTGTTCGGGATGCCAGTCTGAACGAACGGGTATCGTTCGGACTGTCAGTCCGAACGAAACCCCGCTGTTCGGACTGTCAGTCCGAACAGATGGGTTTCGTTCGGACTGACAGTCCGAACGATACCCGTGGTCAGAACCCGCTATGTTACCCAATATAACACATAAAAAATTGGTAAATCATTACTCGACCCAATGTAACACCACTTTAATTATACAAATATCTACAAAATATGGTTAATTTCACAACAATGATACAGTAGTTAACTAACACACTGATACACGGATACATCAAATTAAAACCCAAAATTAACTCGTCTGCGAGTAACAAAACTTAATTACAACTCAATAACATCTTGTGTAGCAACCGAAGATGGTACAATCCCTTTGAACTGATCAATCCGTGCTAAGTACGGTACCTCCCATCCTTGTGCAATGGGATCATGGTGTCGGTGCCAATTCAATGCAATTTGAGGGATGTGATGAAGTTCTTTCAATGACACCTAATAGTAAAGATATTATAACCATATATAAGCATATTATTAGTTAAATCAAACTAATTTTAACAACAATGAATTGTGCTTACATGTACAAAGTGACAGTCCGCAACGAATGCCATTGTCACTTCTTTCCGTTGGATATTTGCGGCAGGAGGAGGAGTTCTGAGTGGCAAAAAAGTAAGGCATTGCGCATTGGATAAGAAGAAAATAACAACATTATAACGGGAAGAGACAATATGTCCCATGTCCGGCATCGTCATCCAATAGTCGGCCTTTGGAAAGTCCCGGAAATAATTAAGTGCTTTTCGGAGCTCAACAATCCGATCAATACTCCCAAATAATGGAATGTAGAAGACGCAATTTGTATCGAGTTCAATCAACAAATCTCTTCTGATTTGCATCCATTGATCTTCCCCCATACCAAGGCTGTGTGCGATAACCCTAAAACCACAATTTCCGTCGGCCTTGACATCGCGAACATCTTCTATATATGGCAACATAAATCCAGGCAATGAGTTTTCGAACTTCAAATCGGGCTTGGGACAAGGTTTTAACTCCAGTTCAGGTACGGACTTTCCGAGCATACTACCAGCAGGATCTGTGTCAGCTAAGAATTCAACAGGATCTGCAAGAGTTGGAGCTTGATGGAGTTGTTCCGCATGGTCTGCAGGCAATTCATGGGGGGCGGTCCTGGCATCAATTTTCGATTTCTGTTCGGAACAAATAAATTATAATTATAATATATTCAAGTGAAATATAGGAAGAATTAGTTATATATAATAGTGAACCTTGGTCATATGCGGCCTTCTTGGAATTAACTTATATGGTTTACGGTCGCTGCGGGGAATCAATGCCGTCATTTTTGGAGAAGCACTATCAGAGCCGGAGGCTATTAGCTCAAACGCACACGGATCCCTTCGTGTCGAAATATCAAGTTTCCTTTTGCGGCCAACTGTATGTCTGATCACCCTGGACACAGGATCCGCCAATGAAGAACAAACTGGAGTAGATATTTCCCTTAATTTCCTCAATCTTCGAGTACGTTCTTCGTTATCACACATAATAAAGTTATGAATAAAAACCTCAACATCTTTCTGATACCCGACACCTTTAACAACCAATGCTTTACTCGCGGACATATCAAGCTTCCGCCAATGTTGGTCAATGCAATCCAAGGGAATTGGTCGGTTGTCTCTTTTGTATATTGCAATCTCATGAGCACATGGCAAGTTGTGAGTTTGTCGAATAATGCAACCACATTCAGCTGGGTTGACTCCAACAGACTCAGTTCTCTTTACTTCGGCTAAGATCAAATTCATTGCATGGATTGATACTGTGCCCCGTAATTCCTTAAATTCTGCCAGCATAAAACATCGTTTAACGATGGTCAAACTTTTTTGAAAAGATGCTTTAATCTCTGTATGTTGAAGTTCAAGTAATGTATGTATATTACTCCAACACTTTTTGAAATCGCCTTGACTAGTTCGCAATTGTCTCTTCAATTTTGCGTGGGCACTTTCTGCTCGGTTGCTAGTCACGTTGTCCCGATGTTGACACATATTTGTCCAATAAGCCACGAACTTCTCCTTGTGTGGATTTAACCATGTTTTCATAATGTAGTCAACTGCCTCAGGTTTTCCTTGGAAATCGTTTGTTAGATTGCTTAGATTTGCATTGTATGCATCTAGAGAATCAGATAGCATTATCAGCTTCCACATTAAGAAAAATTTCTCCCACTCACTCTGTTTTTCTAGCAATTTCTTGCAGTTTGTCAACACATTCTTATTTATATGCCATCTACAAAGAAGATGCCGGCTAGGCGGGAATATCAGCTTAACTGCATTAACAAGCGATAGATCTCTATCTGTAACAATGACACTTGGATATACATCGTTCAGAAACAGTCCACGCAACTTGTCAAGTGCCCAGGAATAATTTGTTTCCCTTTCTTTTTCAAGAAAGGCAAAAGCAATGCAAAATGACATATTCGTTGAGGTTACTCCAATCATCTCTAGTAAAGGATATTTGTACCTGTTTGTTTTATAGGTACAATCCATGATAATAACACCTGGAAATGCTCGGAGAAGATCGACGCCAACAGGATGAGCCCAGAAAAGATCCGTTACTGATTCTGTTTGATCATTGCTTCGATGCCATTCGATATACTTGAGTTCAGAAATTTTTAGTAACAACTGTTGCATCTGCGTTCGACCACCTTGTTCATTGACTCTTAACTTGTGTCGTGCATTATATATTGTTTTCATTGTCGAAACGTTTTGTGGATCCTTTTGTTTCAGTGCTGTCAGTATATCTTTCGGCTTTACGTGACACTTCGACATTTCGAGCACAACATTTGTCTCGGTTTCAGACAATCTTCCCGCATATGAATGGCCTTCGAAATAATCTGCTGCTGGATGATTATGAACACCGGATAAAACCGTCAGGTTATATTCGGGCCCCGCTAATGATATCTGTTGACCCTTTAATCGAAAAGGACATCCACATTTTTTACTGCCCCTGTGGCCTTCATCATTTTTTAATTTCTTGAATCTTGGTTGTCCACCCCGTTCACATCCAAACCATATTCTCCCCTTATTCAATTGACCTCCAGTATCAGATTTTGAAACCATGATGACAAATCCTGATTTCTTTCCATTATCGCGCACCCACCGGCAAAGTTCGTCTCGATTTGTAAAAATCTATAGTCATAATAGACAAGAAACATTTTTTTAGTTGAAATATTCTAATTTCAATATGACCAGGTTCTAAACATAATATCATACCTGATTTGTTGTGAAGTCCAAACCATAATCGACAACTAATTCATTATCGACTTGCCTACTCTGCGTCGAAATATAACCCTGTGTTTCAATAATTTAACAATATTAATAATTAATAATTGATAACTCTCTTACAGAAATAAACCATCATTAAAAGTACCCTGTCCGGACTTAAAGTCCGGGCAAAAAAAATTTGTCCAGAGTTTAAGTCTGGCCAAATTCCTTTCGTCCGGACTTACAGTCTGGACAAGATAACTTTGTCCGGACTCTAAGTCTGGACAAAAAAAATTTGTCCGGACTTAGAGTCCGAACAAATTCTCTTTGTCCGGACTCTAAGTCCGGCCCATATTATTTTGGGCGGACTGTAAGTCCGAACCGCGACGTGAACTCCCGTGTTCTCGCACCGCATCGACAAGAAAACTGATTTCTAAAACCCTAATTTCATAATACTCAACAAATAACAAAATCTAAAGGTATATTTCGAATAATTTAATACAAAGAAGATAGAATCAAACCTCAAGTGTGTTTTGATCGTCGAATGAAACCAACGATATCATTGTATTCTCCATTGACGTCTCGTTCGACACAACTCAAAAATTTCTCTTTTGTTTTGATTTATAATGAAAATACACAAAAAAATGGAAAATAATCACCTTTTAAATCTCTATTAACAAAATGTTATAAGGAGATTGAAGATTTAAATGGATTTTTTAAGCTGAAAATAAAAAAATTAACTTTACCTGCTGCTGCGCGCGCGAGACGGATGGAGGAAGCGGGAGAGGGAAGAAGGGTAAGTTGGGAATTTATTTTAGATGGCACAGTTGTTATTTAAATTAAGTTTTCACTGGGCCCACTAGGAAAAAACTTGTGCCCCTTTAGAAGTTCCCAACGGCTAGCCGTTAGGCTGCCCGCGTGAGTACGTGACCTGGGAGTGGGGGCGAATCTGCTGGTAACGCCCCTGTACTCTCGGGATATTACGGTTGTGCCATGAGATTTGCAGTGTTTCTCTTGGATCATCAAAGAATGTAGCATTATTTTAAGTCTTTGGAGTAATAACTATTAATAACCATCAGAGATGGGATTAGTTAACTATACATAATCTCCGAGCATTTATCTTATCTTAACTCTTTTTTTTATATATAATAAGAGTTTACATGGCTTTTATTTTTGATACATTTCATCTATTTATGAGTTGTATGATAGAATCCTTTCTGTTAAAAAGTTTTTTTTTTTTTTTTTATATAACAATCTGTTAAACACTCACTATTTTATTATATTACTCCCCATTTATCTATCCTTCAAGATAAGAAATCTAATCTAACTAATTTCATATTTAACTATCAACACATATATCAAATTAAACTAACTTCAAAAGTCTGTTTTTTTAATAATATTTTTTTAACTTAATTTGCCTAATGACTTACCATTACCAATTTTTCTTTGGGTAATGGATGTCATTGCTTTAAGTTAGTTAGAGAGGCCGATTGATTGATTCATAGAGCATGGAATATTGAAATATGGAAATTGGACTGAGAGGGCCTATCTATTTTCTGTTTTTTTTAAATTTTTCTTGATTGTTTAATATAAAGTGGTTATAAAAAGTTATATCTTGATTATTTTATAGCTACCTCTTAATTATCATTGATTTTTCATAGAAAATGATAATGGAAGGTGGTCTATAAAAAAATAAAGAGAAAAACTAGAGGGAAGTGTCCCTCCAGTCGAAAAAAATATAAAAAATATGGAAGGACAATTTCTTGTAGGATTCAATATAAAAAAGGGTATTTACTAGTTTGTCCCTCAAATTTTTATATATTATGATTTAGTCCACCAATCTTTATTTTTAGGATTTAGTCTCCAAATCTCCTAAGTTACTACAATTTAGTCTCCTTCCCTAACTTTTTTTAATTTTTGACCTGATATTACCATTTTATCCTTTCTTATTCATTCTTTCTCTTCTCCTCGTCTCTTTCTTCCTCTCTTCTTCTTTTTTTCATTATTCCTCCTTTATCTTATTTCTCTCTTCCTTCTCTTTTCTTTATTGGGAAAAGAGAGGAGGAATAATGAAGAAAATGAGAAGAGAGGAGGAAGAGAAAGAATGAATAAGGAGGGGTAAAATAGTAATATTAGGTCAAAAATTAAAAGAAGTTAGAGAGAGGGGACTAAATTGTAGTAAACTAGGAGATTTGGGAGACTAAATCCTAAATATGAAGATTTGAGAGATTAAATCATAATATATAAAGATTTGAGGGACAAACCAGTAAATATCTCTATAAAATAACGTTATATTTATAAATCCTCAAGTTTTTACTCAAATAATCAAACCATGATATCCATTTTTTACAAATCATTCGTGAAAATTATATTATACTATCCATGATATCCATTTTTTACAAACCATTCGTGAAAATTATATAATAGATTTAAAAATTATACAATGAAAACTCTCTCTCCCCATTTTATTTTACTTTTCATTATATTTCAACTCACATTTCAGAAACCAGAGATAATAATGTATTTGTTTAAAGATTAATTCTTTGTTTATTCTATTTAAACTTTTAAAATATATATATATTTTTTAAATTCAAAGCATCTAAACCAATCAACCCCTACAGCATACTTAGCAGAATCAATCCCAACCATAATTAGAAATCATTGCAAATGACACGCGCCAGCCTGCCCTCGACGTGTAAAACGAATGTTTCCACGCCAGTTGACCGGCGGTGGCACTTTCGATATTTTGAGAAATCCCAGCTGCATACGGCATACCCTTCCGCAGAAGCGCGTCCCTTCTATTTCCTTCTTAAAAAAAAAAAAAAAAAAAAAAGAATAAAAACCAACCCACAGGCCCCATATTATTTGTTACTATACCCATCGGCCATAGGCGATAGAAGACAAGTTCCTCATCTCTGATGAGAGAAAGAATCGGCAACAAATCCTAATCCCTCCCCAACAAATCCAACCATGAGAACTCCATATTTTGTCCCTCCCCGTCCTCTCTATTTACCATCTCTGCCATCCTCTCCCCTGCCCCTCGTCGGCGCCAACCACACCTCCGCCCGCTTCTGCTCCCGCTAAACCCTTATCGTCTCTTCCCAATCTGCCCCCGTCGTTTTCTTCCCAAAATACCCCCATCTCTTGAAATTACTCTCTCTCTACCCCCACCCAATGGATCCGGTGTCAAAACCTAGCTCGATCCGGTCGCAGCTCGTCCGCCTACTGCTGTTTGGCGTCCTGATACTCGCCGTCAGGTTCGCCTATGTCGTCTCCGTCAACGGCGGATCCTGCATCTCCTCCGACTTCTGCTTCTTCTCTCTGGCGTCGCCGGAGAGCGTCACCATCGCCGCCGCCGCCGCCGGAGGAGGCCGCGGAGCGGCTTTCAGCGTCTCCGGCGACTCCGACCCGGCCTGGGGGAGAAAGGAGTGGCGCAAGGCCATCGACTTCTACTCCTCGATCTTCCAGGATCTTATCGTCGAGGGTTTCCTCGCGCCTTCCTTTAATTCGCTCGTCGTCGGAACCCTTGGCGGCGGCCAGGAGGTTCTGGCCCTGAAGGAGATCGGGGTCTCGAAGGCCGTCGGCGTCGCTAAGAAGCGCTCGCCGCCGCTCGTTGTCGCTGGCGACGTCTTCAACCTCCAATTCGCCAACAACAGCTTTGATTTCGTCTTCGCCGGCGAGGGAATCGAGAAATCGAGCAGGCCGCTGGATCTGGCATCGGAGATCGTGCGGGTGCTGAAGCCCGAAGGGTTTCTCGTGCTGCTGACGTCATCCGCCGGCGATTCGTACAGTATCTACTCTCTCCAGGATCTCTTCCCTTTCTGCCGAAAGGTCCGATCTCGCGAGATCGAAGGTCTCGATTCCGGGTCCAAGACCCTCAAGGAGATTGTCTTCCAGAAAGAGGAAGCTAGGGTTAGAGATGACGGTAGCAATGGAGGCAGTGGGGATGGCAGTTACGCAGAGAAGTGCTCGGTTCCGGAGCACAAGCTTCAGTTGGTTCGGTCAGCAGAGCCTTTAATTCAAGAGGAGCCATTGAAGCCTTGGATTACTCTGAAAAGGAACATCAAAAGCATCAAGTACCTTTCGGCGGTGGCTGATATTAGCTTCAAGAGAAGGTACATTTACATAGACGTCGGTGCTCGGAGCTACGGATCGAGTATAGGGAGCTGGTTCAAGAAGCAGTATCCGAAACAGAATCATACTTTTGAAATTTTCGCAATTGAGGCTGATAAGGCATTCCATAACGAGTACTTGTCAAAGAAAGGGATCAATTTGCTGCCTTATGCTGCATGGGTTCGGAATGAGTCACTCTCTTTTGAGGTTAATCATGACAAGGATCAGAAAGCCGATGAGAAAGGAGGGAAAGGGATGGGCCGGATTCGGCCCTCTGGGTTGCCTTTAGATGGGAAGTCGGTGGGGGATTTGCATGCAATTCAAGGGTTTGATTTTGCCGATTGGCTGAAGAGCACAGTGACGGAGAGAGATTTTGTGGTGATGAAGATGGATGTGGAGGGGACTGAGTTTGATCTCATTCCAAGATTGTTCGAGACCGGAGCAATTTGCTTGATCGATGAGTTGTTTCTTGAATGCCACTATAACCGGTGGCAGAGGTGTTGCCCCGGGGAGAGATCGCCAAAGTATGAGTATACTTATGGGCAGTGCTTGGAGCTGTTCACTTCTCTAAGAGACAATGGAGTTCTTGTTCATCAGTGGTGGTGATTGGTAATCTAATTACAAGCTTACAGACTTGAATGATTATATCATACAGATAGCTTCTGTAATATTCATTTGTTTTCTCACAGGAATTTTCACTTCTTTTATTTGTTTATGTTAGTGGAGAAATGCGTATCCTTACTTCTTTTCATAGTGTATCTGCCTTCTTTTCTTGCACAATGTGAAAAATATTCAATTTATTATCAATTTGTTGTGTTTATGTTTATTAATTTGCTCTCTCTCATTTTTAAGGAATTTATTATTATTATTTTTTATTTTTTTCATTGTTGTATTCATGAGAAAACTGATTGGACATGATAGGAATGGTATTTGTAGTGGCTATTTAAGATGATTGCATGTATAGAGATAAAATGCTAAATGGTTAGTTTTACTTCAAATGTGAACTCGTAAGTGTTCTCATCTTTTCTTTTCTTTTTTTCTAGATTAAATGTTAAATTTCAATTTCTCATGCATTTGCTGATAGTTCAGTTTAATTAAATGCTATCCCTTTATCTAGGTATCTAGTTACTCCTATTGTTACTTTAATCAAAGTGGTGATTGTGGATTCTCGGTAATGTTTCAGGCGCTCTGTTAGTGACAAGCGGCACACATGATATTTGCTTGATTATGATTCTCAGCCCTATGCTTTTTATTGTCAATAGCAATTATGGTGTTCACAACATGATAACTGTTTTAATCTGTTCATATAGTTATGCTCGTATAATTATGCCTCTAAGCATAATTATTCAGAGATAGTGCTGCCTTTACTGAAGTGCAGTCTCATAAATAGATAGATTAGTTTTCACTGAAGTGTAGTTACATGACGTGGTGCTTGTTGTTTCTTTTTTTGTTGTGGTTAGGCCATTTGATGCTTGTTGAAAGATGATAGATGTGATTGTTTAATTCCTTCTGTGGCTAGTATCACTTTAATTTTTCAGAGTTTCAGTTTGTGAGAAGCAAATATGTGACTGTTATATGATCTTTTAGTTGAATAAAATATGATGGCTCTATCATAAGATTGTATGCGTCCAGGAAATTTAACTTAGATCTGAATTTTAGAAGTATCATGCATCAACTTTGCAGTGCAGGTTAAGCATGAAACTTGCTTTGTGGCTAGCTTCACTTTTTATGTTTCATGTTCTGAAAGAATTAGTTACTTTAAAGTGCATGTAATTCATACCAAGGAAAAAAAAAGGACATTGCTTGGTTATTTCTTTAACACTCTGGTTTATATTATCTATAGCAGTTATGATGTGCATTATGTGTTACTGTTATTTTTTCAATATATTTGTATAATATTACATTTAGGCGAAGATCCTGGTTTATATTCTCTGTAGTTGAATTAAAGCACATGTCGAAGGACATCTCACATTTGAATTATCTTGCAGATGAATTAGCTTGTAATCAGTTATTAGATGGGCCTTGTTTTCTGCCCAAACGCGGTCCAAATGCAATTACTTTTGGCCCAATTTCAGTCATCAAGTAATAGTGTGGTATATGATAATTGTGTCATAAGATCTAGATGTACATGCTCAGATATGCAGAAACAATTCCTTTAGCAGAATAATGCAGACCTTCAGTCATGGTAGACTGTCGACTGTTTTCAATGTCTCTGGTATGTCTTACATGTTATTTTTGAGCATTCAATGCCACAACATGAAGGTGGATATCTCTTATAGTGTATTTCAGTCAATGTTCCGGACATAATAGATTCGGTCAGACATATTGCCTGACATATTTCCGTATCATTTTGCATGCAGATAGTTAGATTGTTAATACTCATTTTTTGTTTATTTTATTACTTATGAGTTATAATGCACAATTTGCGGATCCATATTACATTTTGTTTGGTTGCATGAGATGAATATGTCTTCTTTTAATACTTCTACATTTCGGTCTTATAAGTTTATGTTTATTAGATGGATGACTGTTATAATAATATGATACTACATTATGTTACATGTGCAACACAACACAAACACACACGGGGAGACACGCACACGCACACACAAAGATGTCTACTATTTACTTAAATATCCAGAAATAGGTCTCCCATCCACAATTTGACATGAGATTCTGCTGCTACCATATCCGGCATCTGCCATTAGAGCCTTGAGATTGTTCCATTGCATCCTTGAATGAATAGAAGTTTTTCATATCTTTTAGTTGATATGACTGAGATGAGTTTCATGTTGATTACTGTGAGTTGTTTTCATCATGGAAATCTCTCGTAATCTGGGGTCTAACTGGCAAAGTGAAACATTCCGTTTCTTTTTTAGTTTACTTAAGGGGAATTTCTAGATGCGCCCCGCTTTTTCTTAGTGAGCCCCATGACTTAAAAGACCAAATAATTACAAGTTTGTCATAAATTTTTTTGGACAAAAAAACCCTTAGCCTTTCTTCTCTATATATATGAAAAAAAAACTGTCACCGCAGCTGCTGCGCCATTGTTGCTACCGCCGCCGTTGCTGCCGCCACCATTGCTGGTGGTGCTACTGAGGGAGGAGAGAAGGGAGAGCGCAAGTCCAGAAAAAGAGAAGGAAAAAGGGGCTCACTAAGAAAAAAATGCCCTTATTTAAAATTCTCACGGGGCTCACAAAGAAATTGGGGCTCACTAAGAAAAAGCTAGGGCGCATCTAGAAATTCCCTTTCTTAAGTATGAGAGGAACACGAACATTAATCTCTATATCGGTATAGCTAGCTAGTATTGTGCATTTTTAACTACTACTACTGGAAACATATTGCTGTTGAAGGAGCGAGATTCTGTTTGAGGTAGTACTCGAATTTTGGAAGTAGCTCATATCAATGGCCTTTTGATGCTTTTAAACATCATAAATTACTAATACTGATAATGGTGAGGATGGCACCTGTGAGATTTTCAGTGGCTAACGAGTTCCTTATACAGGTCCAACCTTTCAGGGGTCATTTCATTTTTAAAGTAGCCATGATTGGCTTGTACTTGGAACCTTTATGTAAATGCTAGGTTCTGTGGGTTCTGGACTGGTGGCCTCTTGTCATTTCTACAGATTAAGTGTCTACATTGCTTGCTCCTGGAAATGCCTGGTAATTTTGCTGAACCTATTTATGTTTAAATGCTACTTCAGTATTGTATGTTTCTACATGAATATGCTATCACAGCTATCTCATGATTCTGCATCTGTTTTTCAACTCACCAATGAGATATGCTGTGGCAGATATCCGTGTTTTGGCATTGATTTTTTCTTTTCTTATGCAGCAAATATAACGTGCACTTCTCTTATTACATATATGAACACTCATTTTTCATGGTAGATTCTTGTATTTTAGCCTAAGAGTAGTGATCTTGTTTAAAACTGGTTTCATTATAGCATGCTTATAAAATTTATTTGTAGAGCTACGATCAAGCTACTTTTTAGGCTCAGCCTGCTAGATCCTTTACATACACACCTACCTTTACCAGATTTCGTATACATTCGACCTTCTTAATCTCAGCAGTGACTACAATCTATAGCACTTTAGATCCTTAACATACACACCTACCTTTACCAGATTTCGTATACATTCGACCTTCTTAATCTCAGCAGTGACTACAATCTATACTACTTTGTTTATAGTTGGTGCAACTCCTGTGCTCCTTTAAGTACCTTATTTATTCTGTCCTTCTTGTTTTAGAATACATTATGTACTCTTCTACTTTTCTGCTTTCGTCTTGTTAGTCTTGGACCTCTCTACCTCATGCATTTTGAACCCTACTGAACCCTACGGAGGTCTTCTTGTTGTTTATCAAGTTCCCGTCAAGTTAATAAGACACTCTAAAAATCAGTTAAACAATCAGTACATGTGTTTTAGCAACCTATATGGAGTCAAATTAAATAACAAAAATTTCAGATAATATTTAGTGGTAGCCTATGGGATCAAGGTGGAACAGGTGTTTTATTAAAGCTTTTGAGCATATATCGATCAATATATGTGAAATAGGCATCCTCGAATGTCAAGCTCGTCTAAAGTATTCCATGGATACTGTAAATACGTAATCACACCTCAATTTCTTCATCACGCATGAAATAGCAAGCTCGAAATCATAGCACCATAAGTATAAGTTTCCAGCATTTTACTTTTGGCCTGAAATGAAACCGAAGGCCTCTAACAAAGAAAAAAAAAAGTGATGAAAATTTAGGATCTATCATCATATCCAAACTTTGCCCTAAAGAAAGTTGCTGAACTGTCTACAGGAGTTACTAGTTGCAACTAGATTTCATTTACTCCAAACTGAGAAACTATAGACATACATATTTATAGAAGATGACTCTCCATGTACTACTATCCAAAACTCTACATCAATTGCTACAAGGGCTATAGTGATAAATGTTTATTAAATAATAACTACCTGTTGCATGTGGTAGATCCATCACGAAGAAATGATTGCGCAAGTTTTGGCCACTTACTTCCCATGGGGACTTATTTTATTTTTTATCTACATTTATATTTAAGAGGCTTAAAAAACTCAAGACGGATGTCTAAGAATGCCTGGGACAACTAAGATCGAAATCCAGGTGCAATATTAATTGATATCCTTGTATTTGGATCTTGATTTTCACTAGTGAGCTTAGGGCTGTCCGGGCCCTGCCTGGGTGGGTTTTGATCCCTGTCTGGAGCCGGGCCTGAAAGGCCCCGGGCCAGGCACCAGGCAGTCCAGAAAAACAGCATTTTAAAATATGATATTATTTCTCATAAAATCAGCAAAAAAAATAACAGTACACATGGAAATTTTTTTAAAACATAAATATAATATTATTTCTCATGAAGTTGAGATTTATTAGGAATATAAAGAATATGGATTTCAATTGACTATAATGAAAAGGTTCATATAAAGTATGATTTTCTTTTTGTGTATTCACCAACAGAAAATTATGGTAGTCACTTTTGATTTTTCCTTTTTTTTGGGAAAATTAATTTTGTTTAGTGAAATGTTTATAAAATTAGAATAAATTAAATAAGCAATATACAAGATAACAACGTTCCTATTAAAACGCGTTATGTTGAGCACTTTCACTTGCTGATCATGAAATATGTTTATTAATTGTATAACAAACATTAAATGAAATACACAAAAACGCCACATTTCTTTTCTACAATTACCTTTTGAGGAAGGTTAATAATTTGTTATTCTTATTAGGAATATATGGTATACCTAGTTTACAAAATTATCATGAAAGTTAATTCCAAGGAATGCTTTCTTTTCCATGGAAGGCCAATCAAATATTGATTACAGTATTTTCCCATATCATAATAAAATCAAGAGTTAATTACACTCAGACTCCCTGTAATATGGGGAGTGTACAACTTATCACCCTTAAAGTTTAAAACTCTCAGGTTGACTCCTGGATCGCGAAAAAAACCGACAGGGAAGCTATTTTTTTCACGGTCCAGGAGGTCTAAGTGGTCTAAGTGATAATTTTAAAACTTTAGAGGTGATAAGTTATGCATTTTCCATACTAAGTGTTATTAACCCTAAAATCAAATCTGCCATGTGCACATAAATGCATTCTTAATTAAACACACGTGAAATAATTATATTGACCAACTTGACTTGCTTAACAAGGAAAATAAGTTTTTTAACTTTGGAAACTAGAAATTGTTAATATATTAAGTCTGTAAAAGTAAATACAATTCAATTAGATCTCATGAAAATCTAAATGACACTTTAAAACTGGAGATACAATTAAGATAAATTACGGAAAAAAAGAGCACTATCAATTTAATAATAGTTATCAAATTTAATAACCAGGCTGGCCCGCCCCAGTTTTTGTTTTTTGTTTTTTTTTGCATTTTCAATTTTTTTTAAACTTTGATTTGATGCTTCAATTTCCAAAAAGAAGGGGGAATTATCAAGTGAATGTTCCAGACTCCAGTACAAGATACTGACACAGTTGTTTAGGTCTTTTCCATCACTGATATATTAATTAAATATTATTATGAGCCTGCAGTTTGACGAATTTTTTTGGATTAAATTAAGCTCTTTTATCAATTTAGTTTTTTTTTTGTGTTGCTCTTAAAAATGAATTTATAGTTTTTATGCTATTATAAAGCTCATAATTTTACTATTTGATTGTACTAATGAACATGTATTGTGAAAGTGAAACATTATACACCTCCTCCTTTTGTTATCATTCTGTGTGTTTAGATAGATTGGCTAGGTAGGAGTGACTCTGAGAAGCTGAAGGTGATCATGCTTGTCACTTTACCCAATATGGTTTGCGAGGTCCTAAAGATCACACTAAAGATTTTCAATTTTGTAAAGTTAGATACATTACAGTCTACTTAATCAAAGATTCAAAGTTCATCTCAAGCTATTTGGCCATGGAAGAAAATTCTGACCATCTTATTTTGTAAAGTTTATTTGATCATCCTCTTATGTGCTTAACGGAAAAGCCCTTATTTTTAAACTTTATGGGATTGGTGGGTTCATTTAGAGTTTTCCTTTTGTTATACTTCTGACATTATTAAATGGCATATTAGCATTAAGTTAGAACTGATGTAGTGATCTATCCTTCAATAGATAAGAGGGTCTGATGCTTTTTTTTTAGTGTTTCAGTTGTAAGATATTAAATTAAATAAGCATTCAATCTTCCATTTGAATTATAACCTTCTTAATGGTAATTGGTGATGGATAGATTCACCCTGCTGTTTTCAGGAATTTTGCAGAAAAATGGTACTTCTTCATCATTCCAACCTTGAGAAAAACCTTTCTGTAATATGCTAATTAGATAATATTATTAGTGGATACTACTTTTAGGTCAAGTAAATTATTACTATAATCCTATTAACTGAAACATCCAATGGAGGCAACAGTAACATATTTTTTTTGCTTTTTTGGTGAATCTTATTTATCCATCCTGAAGAGCTCATGTAGTTATGGCCCTTTGCTTCTGGGGATAATGGAAAGCTTTACACAGTGTTGAAACATTTGTTTCGACTCTCACTTCTAGTCTATTGTTTAGAAAGCCGTCTAGTTAGGGTGACAGGATGAGCTTGTTGCGAGTACGGAGGTAGTTGAATATATGGTTAGATAAGTTGTTGACTCACGACTCTTTTAGGGTTTTCTTCTGCTTCTTAGTAATTTCATTTGCAGTTTCAAATGGATAAATGCGATACCATGTACACTGTTGTATTTTATTAACATCTATATATAGCTATATTGTGTAGTTTTGTTGGAAACAACCTTGAATTTTCTAAACTTCTCATGTATTATAAAAATTTACATGTGAAGGGTTTGTTTTGTAATATAAACTATTACTACTGTCGTTGAGCTTAATATTCTTGTTTCTTATTGATTCAGGACATCGTGAAAAGCAATTCTAATATAGACTTCTTCAGTGGGAAGATTTCTTTCTCCTTGGGGTTGTCCACTCATGAAATATGGACAAAACTGTTTTTTTTTTTTTTTCAAAAGACATTTTTTATGGAAATGGTGTCTTTATTCTCTCCTGGGTGGTTTACCTTCTCGCTTAGATCTTCTTTTTCTCTGTTTTTCTGGGTGTGAGCATGCCTTGTGGGGAACAGACCTCGTTTCTTTTCTTAGTGTTCGTTTGTTGAGCTTATTGCTTCTATATGTTTTCGTTGCCAACAAATGTTTGAGACTATTTTTTTCCATTTATTTTCTTCAGCATAGATGTATCCTTCAAATTAGGACTTCCACTCAACCTTCTTTGAATAAGTTACGGAGTTCTCTAGTTTCAGTAAAATAAAGCATGTCTTCTTTGTTTGTTTGATAAGTCCTACATGTTTCTATACTATCTGAAGTGTAGAATTCTTCACGTATTGAATAAATTTCCTTGCTGTTTGCTCCTAGTCAAATGTTAGTGACCTTGCTTATAGCATGACACTGTTTTGTTTCTCACATATGGCTGCATAAAGTATTCCTTTGTTTACAATCAGAATGTTCACTTAGCAGTTGGTGATTTTTATTGCGTAGTTACAATGTATATATCATTTATATGCAGTTGTGTTGCCGTCTGCATTGTGAGCAGAAGGACCTTTTATGAGGAAGCCGTAGCTGCTGGATTTGGATATTTGGATGGTGCGCCTGTCTTCCTCTCTACTTGCGTACTTACTTAATTCTCAGTGCATTGTTTTCCTTCATCTTACTTAATTCTCAGTGCATTGTTTTCCTTCATCTCAAGACGTGCATTGTTTTTTACTAGGTTTTGTTTCTCGCCTAGTGCCAAAAACACCTATTTTGCTTCTGCACTATCCTTCCTTTTTTTTGTTTTTGGTGTGGTTGTGGGGGTATTATTATTTTTCTTACCTATTACCCATAATTTTGTTACGCCATCTAGTCCTGTTGCAGTTGTGTGAGCAATAGAAACATTGGGTCAAACATTGGAGCCAACTTATTGTAAACCTGGCCTTACCTTAACGGCAACTTATCTTGAATATATATATATATATATATATATATATATAGCGTGGGATAATTATCAATCAAAATGAGGCTTGAACTTGATTAAAAATGATGGACGTCATGTCCTATAAATTTTCTTTTGTTTTGATCACAAGGGAAGCATCGTCAATGACATACAACAGAAGTCCAAATTTTTCGGATGGATGGATCCAATATAAGTCTGCGTGCAGCGGAGCTCTCAAAGTGAAGCTCGCTCCAAGCGAGCTTAAGATGTCATGCGAGCTTAAGAAGAAGCTCCTCGAGACGAAGCTCTTTAAGTTGGGTTAGCAACAAACTTTGAGTCCATACAGACTTAATCATGCATGGTGGCAGGTGTCTCTTGAAAGATTATGCCAAATCCAAGTTGTAGCAGAAGAGGGAGTGAAACCCTGTAAAGGTCGAAATGTCAAAAGGGACTTCAGATATAGTTTTCCATAAATGATTGAGACCTATGGATGGATATAACATGGACAGTGGAGATTCATGGATATTGGGGGAGTTTCCAAAGGAGCACACCATTTCCTAGTGAGCTCATTTCCTAGTGAGCTCACTTTGTAAGTGTCCGGACTTTGAGCCTGGACAAAAAAAATAAAGAAAAGTGGGCTCACTAGGAAAATTGGTGAGCTCTTTTGGAAACTCCCAATATTGGTAGCTATCGTGATATATCCATAGTTAGTGAGTTGGACTAAAATCGAGATTGCTCACATATTATGAATGATATCTTAAATGCCTCTCTAAGGGTCTGTAGTTTTTGCAGATGATTGAGATAAAGGAGAAAATTATTACAAATATTTGTACGAGTATAGATTCACACCAGAGAGAATAAGAAAGATTGATAGTTGGTAATTAGCTTGTTATCCCTTCGAATACTTTGTGCCTCCTTTTTTTTCTTTCTTTCTTTCTTTCTTTTTTTTTAAATTAAAGAATCATATTCAACAAACAAATAGCTTCCATTAGCTGACTGTTTATTTAACTGGTTGGCAAGCCTCCCATCTCCCCTAAATCAAGGAAAGCCGTACGCGCGCGCGCACACCCCTCTCTCTCTCTCTCTCTCTCTCTCTCTCTCTCCCCTCTCCCGCCATTGAGCAATCACTTAATTTCATCATATCTTTTGATCTTGCAATTTTTTTTTTAAATTTTCTCTTCTTTTTTATCCCTTCAGAATGGAAGGGCAGCATGCATCAAATAATTACACATCCGATGGGGTTCTGTGCTTCAGAACTTCGAACATCGCGTCGAGAGGATTTTGGAGCGGCGATCTGCCCGTTGATTTCGCCCTGCCCCTCCTCATGGCTCAGATCGTCCTCATCTTTGCCGCCACCCGCTTCTCTCACTTCATCCTCCGCCGTCTTGCCCAGCCCCAATTTGTCTCTCAAATCGTTGTAAGTTATCTGCATTTCAAGTTTTCTTCATTTAATCAATTAGTACCGCATATCGGCCAATTTCATTCTTCTTAGCAAATTGAGGGAGAATTTGCAAGTCAATTTCCTTCTTTTAACTAAGTGAAGGAGGATTTGCAAATTGAGGAAAATACTATTATCTCCTATCAAATAAATTCCTAATTCTTCTTTTAGGGCTTCTACCCCAGTGCCAAACTTCTAAATTTTCATAGAATTTCTTTTGGAGCTTGATAATTAAAATTGAATAATTCAAAATAAAAATATATTGATTATACTACAATTAAGAAGCACCAATAATTAGAATTCCTTGCGGACAAAGATGATGGTAAATTCATGCCTTTGTAAGTACAATTAAATATTTTTACTTGATAAATTGTTTTTCCCCCTCCTTTTCTAAATAGAAGCAGCGTTTGGATTTTAATTATTAATTTAATTTTATTAAGTAATTACTCCATCCTAATCAATTATAATTAAAGTTTTTTTTTCCATAGAAATTCTAACGTAAGAGCTTCTAATTAAAATTAAGAGTTTCTTTTTATTTACAAGTATTTTTTTTTTTTTTTAAATTAATGTATCTCTGTAAAAAATGATGGGTTCCTTAATTAATCCACCCCGTAGGCAGGCATTATCCTGGGCCCGTCGTTCCTCTCCCGCCATGGCGGCCCTCTGTCGAGTATGTTTCCCGCAAGAAGCTGGATCCACCTCAACACCATCTCCCTCCTCTGCTACGTCCTCTACATCTTCATCGTCGCCGTCAAGACGGACCTCCGGTTCCCCCGAAAGTCCCGGAGGAAGGCCTTCGCCATCTCCCAGACCGCCACCCAGCTCCCCTTCCTCTTCGTCGTCTACCTCACCCTCTCCTTCTGCCCCGGCACCGGCTCCGTCCGCAGGCACCGCCAGAGGTTCCTCGTCAACAGCCTCAGCGGGCGCTGGGCCGCCACCTCCAACGCCGTCCTCTTCTGCTTCCTCACCGAGCTCAACCTCCTCACCTCCAAGCTCGGCCGCCTCTCCATGCGCACCTCCCTCATGATCGACATCCAGACCATGATCATCCGGACCATGCAGTCGGCCATCCTCGCCATCAAGCACAACCTCTCGGTGACGCTGATGGCCTACTCCCTGCTCGCCCTCGTGCTCCTGCTGGCTGCAACCGTCTTCCTGGCCAAGCCGCTGGTGGTGTGGATGGTACGGAGGACGCCGGAGGGGGCGCAGATGGGGGAGACCTACCTGGTGGCGGTGGTGATAATGGCTCTGGTCTGCACGGCGGCCGGAGAGATCATGGGGCAGCCGGTGGCAGCAGGGGCGATGATCCTGGGGCTGGTGCTGCCCGGCGGCCCGCCACTGGGGACGACGCTGGCGGACCGGCTTGAGAGGTTACTGGAGCAGGTGTTCCTTCCTGTGTACGTCGCCATTGCGGGGCTTTGCATTGACTTCTCGACCTTCAATGAGGCCAGCTTCGGGTGGTTCACGGTGGCCTTGATCGCCACCAGCGTGGCGGCTAAGCTTGCGGGTGTGTTCTTCACCGGGATGTTGTTCGGAATGGGGGGCAGGGAAGCGCTGGTGGTGGCGATTATGCTCAACTATCGGGGAATTGTTGAGCTCTACACATTCAGGTCTTGGATGGAAAATCAGGTAGAGCCAATTAACTTCTAACTAGGTATGAGAATCGCACACTGGTCAAACATAATATCAGTGGCTTGTCCTACTCTAAACTATAACTTTTTAAAAAAAAATCAATTTTAATTCGAAAATTTGAATAGAACTAGATAGACCAGCCATTTTTATCCCCACCACCTCTGCTTCTAACAAACAAACATGAAAAGAACTACAGTTAACCTTCTCATCTCATTATATGCAGGTGATATGCACTAATCCAACGATTGAAATTAAGAATCTCAACTATATTCAAATTAATAAACCTGTAAATTTCACTATAGGAAGATATATTTTCAGAATGTAATATTATGAGTATGGTACATTTAAAGAAAATTGACACAAACACATGTAATTTTAATAAAATATTTCTTTTATTGTTTTCACCCAGTTTTCATACTTTTTACCTTATTTTAGTAGCTACTAAATTGTTGATTAATATTACTTGTCTTCGCATTTCAAATTTAAACTGTAATTTATTCAGAACTAAAGTTGAACAGTATTTTTTAAAAAATTTTAATTTTAATTGTTCGGTAATTTCAAGTAGGAAGCCGATAGACAAACGTATGCCATTAACGTACTCTCAATGATGGTGGTGGGCGGCATCTCTGCCCCTCTCCTCAAGCTCCTCTACAACCCCGCCAAGCACTTCCTCAGCCCCGGCAAGCGCCGCTCCGTCGAGAGCAATTGCAGCCCTTCCGACGAGCTCCGCGCCCTGGCTTGCACCTACGACGAGCAGAACGCCTCGTCCCTCATCTCCCTCCTCAACACCTCCCTCCCCAGCCCCACCTGCGTCTACCTCCTCCACCTGTCCCCCCTCGTCGGCAACACCACCTCCCTCCTCGCCCCCTACAAGCCCACGAAGCGCCACCTCCTCCGCAGGGGCCCCACCTCCGCCGACCACATCGTCAACGCCTTCCGCGACCTCGAGCACGCCCACCGCGGCCGCCTCTCCCTCGTCCCTTTCATCGCCGTCGCCCCCTACTCCGACATGTACAACGACGTGTGCCAGCTGGCGCTCGACATGAAGCTGGCCATCATCCTCCTCCCCTTCCACCGCTATGCCAGCGCCACCGACGGCGGCGCGCTGTGCACCAACCCCGCCGTCCGCGCCGTCAACATCAACGTCCTCCACTACGCCCCGTGCAGCGTCGGGATCTTCGTCCACTACGCCGCCTCCGGCGGGCCGCGGCTTATGCGGAGCGTGGTGGTCTACTTTGTCGGTGGGGCCGACGACCGCGAGGCTCTGGCGTACGGCGCTCGCATGGCTGACAATCCAGAAGTCGGGCTGACCGTAATACGGCTGGTCCTGCCGTCGAGCCTGACGGAGAGCATGGGGAGCGAGGAGGTGAGGCTTGACGATGAGGCGGTGGGCGAGTTCAGGTCGAGGAGTGGCGAGAACAAGTGGGTGGACTATCGGGAGGAGGACGTGAGGGACGGGGCGGAGATGATCGACGTGGTGCGGGGAACGTGCGGGGACTACAGTCTGGTGATCGTCGGGCGAGGGGACGGGGACGGGTCGAGTCTGACGGCGGGGCTGGTGGACTGGAGCGAGTATCCGGAGCTTGGGGTGGTCGGAGACTTTTTAGCGTCGGCGGACATGGGGGAGAAGGTGGCGACGCTGGTGGTGCAGCAGACCCCGATGCCCGATCGAGGTGGGGGCTCGGGCCTTGGGGTGTAGTTTTGAATGGAGCCGGCCTGTTGGAGTAGTAGCAGGGTTCATTTTCTTTCTTTTTTCCCCCCTTAATCTCTTGTAGCCAGTCAGATGGTTATTTTCTAGATAAAATTTAGTTAGGGAAACAAATTTTTTTTTTTTTTAAATTTTTGCTTTGAATTTCAATGTAAATTGTGTGTGATGAATTTGGTGGAGGTATTGATGTCGTAGATAATTTAAACCTCATTTAAAGATAAGAAGAAGGTTAGTAACTCTTAAACAAATCTTATTTATGTATTTGTGTGTGTATACATGCATAAATTTTTTATTTAATCTAAAAAATTAGTTTTAATACTTATTCCACCATACATTCATTATGGTCTGCAGAAAAATGTGTTAAATTTAAAAAATTTCAATTTAATAAAAAGTTTCGTAGTCCTACTAATACTAGCTTATGATAAGTTATCGAAGTTAGTGACAGAAAAATAGTAAATTCATTATTTTTTTTGAAATGATGATCTCTACTGATTTATCTTCTTTAGAGTTAAATTGCATAGGTTTGGAAAATCATTTGCTTTTTCTTTTTATCAAGTTAATATAAAATATTTTCATCACATTATACAATTAATTTTGTATCTATAAAATCAAATGAAAATTAAAACTCAAAAAAAAAAAATTGGATATGAGCGAATCTTATGAGTTTGAGATACTAATCCGATATCTTATATAAACTATTAAATTATTTCCATTATAACATATGTGTGTGTTAGGCTTAGGGTATACACACATAGACACGAACACATGTGCTCGCGCCCACTGAGTGTGTGTGTGCACGGGCATGCGCGTGTGAATTTTTGTGTGTGTACAGGTGTATGTGAATCTGTGTGTGCATGCATATGCCTGTGAACGTCTGTGTGTGTTCGTGCATGTGCGTGCATGTATGCGCGCGCATGCCCATGTGTGTATACACTTGCATTTATTCACATGTTCACGTGAGAGTGTGCGTGTGCATGAATGCATGTGTGCGTGCACCTGTGTGTTGTGTGTGTGCATGCGTGCATGTGCACCCGTGCGTGGGTGCGTGGATGTTTGCTTGGGTTGTGCATGTACATGCGTACACGATGCGTGTGCTACTGAGGTTATTACATTTGTGGGTGTACAACTAAAAGACCATACTGTCATGTATTATTAAGATCTACTGATCTCCATGGGCCTTACTATCTAGAGAAGCCCAGTTCAACATAGTTTCAAGGATGACTTAACGTGTGTGATCTCGCTCACACTCACACACACACATATGGGATTACTGTAGCTGAGCCGCCAGCTCAGGAAAAGTTACGTAAATTACCGACAAAATTATAATGATCTAATAATTTTTCTTTAATTTTTTTTATAATTATTATCTCTACCTTCTTAATTTCTTTCGGATTAAATTTTATAAATTTTAGAGTTCATTTACCCGTTCATCAAGTGCATATAAAATATTTTATTCATTGAAAACTGTTAATTTTGTGTTAACTTGATGAAAAATCAAATCAAAACTAAAACCCAAGAAATTGGGTATGAATGAACCCTAGGGGCTCGAAATCATAATTCAATTTTTTTAAAAAAAACATTATTGGAGATAGTGAAAACGAACTGCAGCTTAGGTAAATTGCGTGAGCTATCAGCTCATTTCCATCTCTCTCTCTCTCTGTATATATATATATATATATGTGTGTGTGTGTGTGTGAGTAAACGAAAAATTTACTGACAGTAAAGAGAGTTATTTCACCATCGTTTAGTTGGTCCAATACAATTATTATACTAGGCGCCACTCAAAGGACGGTTAAAGAAGTTTTTTTATTTATTAACTTGAGTGGCGCCACATGTAATAATTACTAAGCGGCGGTGAAGCGACTTCCTTCACCGTTGGTAAATTTTCCGTTTTCTCATATGAGTAAACTGTAGGTGAACCATTAGCTTAGGAAAAGTTACGTGAGCTAGCGGCAAAACTATAATGATCCAATGATTTTTCTTTAAAATTTTTTAATAATTACTATCTCTACCTCCTTAATTTCGTTTGGATTAAATTTCATAAATTTTGAAATTCATTTACTTTTCATCAAGTGCATATAAAATATTTTATTCATTGAAAACCGTTAATTTTGTGTTAACTTAATGGAGGACTAAATCAAAACTAAAACCCAAGAAATTCGGTATGAGCGAACTCTAGGGGGTCGAGATCATAATCCAAAAGATTTTTTTTTTTTAAAAAATATTGGAGATAGTGGCAATAAACTGCAGTTCAAGTAATTTGCATGAGCTGTCAGCTCATTTCTATCTCTCTCTCTGGGAAATTTCACTATACCCAATATATTATTTTAGATTTAACTATAATACCCTAAAAACTAGATATATCTTATTTTCATATCCCAGACTACTAGTTCAAGAAAATTATCTTCTCCTCAGCTGTATTACACAAACTTAATTCTTACGCAAGCTCCTAAAAGTGCCCACACGTATCTTTGTCCCGTGCATTAAGGTGTGTTTGATTGCATAGTAATAGTGGAAGTAAACCCATTTTTACTGCTTTATGTATTTGTTTAGTTAAGAAATAAAGTAGAAATTATTTCCACAATAATAAGTTGGATCATATGGGACATCTCTACTTCACAATATTACTTCATAAGGATTTTGGATAAAAAAAAATAGTTGGAAGTAGCAAGTATTAATATTTTATATTGACGTGACTTTCATCTTTTACTTTCTTCTAAAAAATTATTATTTTATTTATCTTCCTTCTTCCAAAATGTGAAAAAACAAACACTAAAAAAATATAACGTATGATACTTTCAATCATTTATTTTTATAAGTTACTTCTATATTTCTTTCTTACTTCTATTACGTCCAAACATACAAATACACTCTAAGTTGGTGTAAGTTGGAAGTTTTAGAAATCAATTGAGCCTCTTAGTAGCCCAATTGATTCAACACCACCCATCGTAATATGTATATCTAGCAGGTGATGTCTGTAAAGCGAAACAATTTGGTAAGAGTAATTCTAAATGCACACCATCTTTTTCTTAATGAGCCCCCATTTTTTAGTGAGCTCCATGAGAATTTAAAATATGAGCATTTTTTTTAGTGAGCTCCATTTTTTTCTTCTTCTTTTTTTCCGGAGTTGCCCTCTCTCTTCCCTCCTTCCCCAGCAGTAGCGGCGGCGGCGATGGCAACAGCAGCAGCAGGGCTCCTTAAGAAAAGAGGTTGAGGATTTTTTTCCTCTAAAAAAATTTATGATAAACTTATAATTATTTGTTTTTTAAAGTTATGGAACTTCCTAATCTAAAATTACCCATTTGGTAGATCCCTTGCTAATATTCCTTCTCTTTTTGAAGTTAAATTTACTCGTAATTATCAGTATCAACATAAAAACTCTGAGTTAACTGAGCATTCATCCAATCAAGTAACTGTCGATCTAATGTTTATGAAATTTTTTATATATATGGTTACATTTTTATTTTTTTTTAAACACCGACTTTTATATATTATAAATTTGTATTTTCATAATCTATTCACTTCTCACTATATCTGCTAAATCTTAATATATGTTCTTAGAGATAGAGAATTTAGTATATAAAGTAAATTGAAATTTTGTAGTTTCTCTTACCATATCTCGTCTTTTTGTCACGAATATACTAAGCACAGACATGATAATCAATATAGTAAGGATAGGGCAAAAATCTTATTCTAACTTACTATATATGATAAATCCTTTATATTTATCTTATATATTATTATAAATTGTAAGTGTTCTATTCTATAGGATAAACAAGTAAAAAAATTTCTACGAAGGTATTATTAATAGTTTAGAAATCCTTTGATATAACTATTAGGACCAGATTTTATGGATAACTATAGTAAAAGAAATGCAGGAGTTCGATTAGATTGCATTCACCCCCATAAGTCTACATGTTACTAAGATCTTTGCAAATACTATTGCATTTGAAAAAAAAAAAAATATGATTAGTAATTATTTATAATTACTTCAATGTATTAAATGTTATAAATATATTAACCCTCCTTTTGCACTTTAAAAGAAGAGATAAAATTAATGCATTTAAAAGTAAAAATAAATAGCTAAGGCAAAAAAAACTAAAACAAGATAGATAATAAATTTCTTTTCAATGAGAGTCTTGCATGCACGAAACTGTTAGTATGTGGTGGTGACTATAAATACATACAATAGTAGAACCAAATACTACACTTATACATTCTGCATCAAGACAAAAAAAAAAAAAAAAAAAAAAAAATTGACAGAAAGAATGGCAAAGTTCTCTTATTTTATCTGTTCGTTCTTGGTCGTGCTCGTCGTTGCCTCAGGTACTTATTTAATTAGCACTTCAAGAACACCTCTATTATACAAACAAGCTAGGGTTGCATTAGACACAAAATGAACTGTTAGTTTTTTTTATTTATTAGGAGATAAATAATTACTAGGTTGCGTTTCCTTTATTGTTAAGAAAAAATAAATTTAATTCACATTCTTCTTGTTCTCAATCTTCCTAAAAAATTATTCTGAAATGAATTTGTTCAATTATCTGTATCATTCAATGGTTCTGCTAGTTTATGTTATATATTTTATTTTACTTATCCTTTTATTTACTTCTCTATCTCTTTTCTAATTTAAAATATCCAGGAGAGATAATGGCGCCAGAAGCAAATGATATCTTTGAGATAAATGCTGCACAATGCCAGATTATTCTCAAACGCAGCAAATGTGATCTTCGAGAATGCCGAAAGCAATGCTTTTTACAGAAGAAAGGATTTGGAGTTTGTGTCGCTAATACTGCTAATACTGACTATGCATGTGTATGCAATTATAAGTGTAATTCATCATAATCCTCTATATATTTTCCTAACAATATGTAATAAGTTGTTTTTACATAAAGTAGTGGGTATTAAGCCCCATACATTTTATTAATGAAATTTATGGATACATTACAATGCAACAACAACAAACAACAACAACAACTAAGCCTTTTATTTTAAGTATTTAGGATAGGCTAGATGAACCAAAAAAAGAATCACGCCAGATCGATCACTTTGATATTTCTTCTCCATTGATTTCTATCAAGTAATATCTGCTTATTTAAATCTCTAGACTCCATATCTTTGCATATCACCTCCATCTATATTTTATTTGGTCTTCTCTTCGTTCTTTTAACTTGTCCTATATTGATAAATTTTCCTCTTCGAACTGGTGCACGTGTAGGTCTACGTTGCACATGACCAAACTGTTTGCTCAAAAATTAGATTTCTCCTTCCATTGCAAAATTTTTTGATTACAAAAGAAAATTGAGATTTACAAAAAATATCGAGAAATAACAAGAACGGGAATATTAATTTATTCCTTTTTTTATGCGGGTTCGGGTGACGATGGAGCATCGCTAGTGCCTCCGTGGACCGTCTAACTTGGAAGGGGATGACTCTGCTCCGCTTCTCAATTTCACGAGCTCGCCCAAAATCGTCCAAAAGTCCTTTCTCTGGAGTCAGCTCCTATCTTTTATAGACCGAGGAAACTTGAAATCCGGCTCGAATCCTCCATGAAAAATCGGATCACGGGATTTCAGCGAAATAAATAGGAAATAAATAAATGAAAAACAACGGAAAACAACCCGCGGGTTGGCACCTGCGAGAGCGCTCCCGTGGGTGGCAACCCGCGGGATCGCTCCTGGGGGTGGCAACCCGCGGGATTCCTCCCGCGAGAGTTCTGCGGGATTCTTCCCGTAGGTGGGCACCCGCGGGAGGAATTCCCGCGGGGCCCACCCGCGGGGGAAATCCCCCACTTTTTAAATTAATTAATTAATTAATTTTTTATTTATTATTATTCTTTTTTAGATGTCTACACAAACCATCGTAAGCGATTTTCTCGCATCTTCTCATCAAGTGCATATAAAATATTTTATTCATTGAAAACCGTTAATTTTGTGTTAACTTGATGAAGGATCAAATCAAAACTAAAACCCAAGAAATTGGGTATGAATGAACCCTAGGGGCTCGAGATCATAATTCAATTTTTTTATAAAAAACATTATTGGAGATAGTGAAAATGAACTGCAGCTCAGGTAATTTGCGTGAGCTGTCAGCTCATTTTCATTTCTCTCTCTCTCTCTCTCTATATATATATATATATACATATATATGAGTAAATGGAAAATTCACTGACAGTAAAGAGAGTTATTTCACCGTCGTTTAGTTGGCCCAATACAATTATTATATTAAGCACAACTCAAAGGACGG
Source organism: Dracaena cambodiana (assembly GCA_036321105.1). NCBI lineage: Eukaryota > Viridiplantae > Streptophyta > Magnoliopsida > Asparagales > Asparagaceae > Dracaena > Dracaena cambodiana. Next base: position 38,392,970 of record JAYEPQ010000014.1, on the reverse strand, counting down.
TTAAAGAAGATTTTTTATTTGTTAACTTGAGTGGCGCCACATGTAATAATTATATTGGACCATCTAAGCAGCGGTGAAGCGACTTCCTTCACCGTCGGTAAATTTTTCGTTTTCTCATATGAGTAAACTGTAGGTGAACTATTAGCTTAGGAAAAGTTACGTGAGCTAGCGGTAAAACTATAATGATCCAATGATTTTTCTTTAAATTTTTTAAATAATTACTATCTCTACCTCCTTAACTTCATTTGGATTAAATTTCATAAATTTTGAAACTAATTTACTTTTCATCAAGTGCATATAAAATATTTTATTCATTGAAAACCGTTAATTTTGTATTAACTTAATGGATGACTAAATCAAAACTAAAACCCAAGAAATTCGATATGAGCGAACCCTAGGGGGTCGAGATTATAATCCAAAAGAATTTTTTTTTTAAAAAAAATATTGGAGATAGTGGAAATAAACTGCAGCTCAAGTAATTTGCATGAGCTGTCATCTCATTTCTATCTCTCTCTCTGGGAAATTTCACTATACCCAATATATTATTTTAGATTTTACTATAATACCCTAAAAACTAGATATATCTTATTTTAATATCCCAGACTATACTAGTTCAAGAAAATTATCTTCTCCTCAGCTGTATTACATAAACTTAATTCTTACGCAAGCTCCTAAAAGTGCCCACACGTATCTTTGTCCCCTGCGTTAAGGTGTGTTTGATTGTATGGTAGTAGTGGAAGTAAACCCATTTTTATAGCTTTATGTATTTGTTTAGTTAATAAGTAAAATAGAAATTACTTCCACAATAATGAGTTGGATCATATGGGACATCTCTACTTCACAATATTGCTTCACAAAGATTTTGGATGAAAAATAGTTGGAAGTAATAAGTATTAATATTTTATAATGCTGTGATTTTCATCTTTTACTTTCTTCTAAAAAATTATTATTTTATTTATCTTCCTTCTTCCAAAATGTGAAAAAACAAACACTAAAAATATAGAACGTATGATACTTTCAATCATTTATTTTTATAAGTTATTTCTATCTTTCTTTCTTACTTCTATTACGTCCAAACATGCAAATACACTCTAAGTTGGTGTAAGTTGGAAGTTTTAGAAATCAATTGAGCCTCATAGTAGCCCAATTGATTCAACACCACCCATCGTAATATGTATATCTAGCAGGTGATGTCTGTAAAGCGAAACAATTTGGTAAGAGTAATTCTAAATGCACGCCATCTTTTTCTTAATGAGCCCCAATTTTTTAGTGAGCTCCATGAGAATTTAAAATATGAGCATTTTTTTTTAGTGAGCTCCATTTTTTTCTTCTTCTTTTTTTCCGGAGTTGCCCCCTCCCTTCCCTCCTTCCCCAGCAGTAGCAGCAGGGCTCATTAAGAAAAGAGGTTGAAGACTTTTTTCCTCTAAAAAAATTTATGACAAACTTATAATTATTTGTTTTTTAAAGTTATGGGACTTCCTAATCTAAAATTACCCATTTGGTAGATCCCTTGCTAATATTCCTTCTCTTTTTGAAGTTAAATTTACTCGTAATTATCAGTATCAACATAAAAACTCTGAGTTAACTGAGCATTCATCCAATCAAGTAACTGTCGATCTAATGTTTATGAAATTTTTTATATATATGGTTACATTTTTAATTTTTTTTAAACACCGACTTTTATATATTATAAATTTGTATTTTCATCATCTATTCACTTCTCACTATATCTGCTAAATCTTAATATATGTTCTTAGAGATAGAGAATTTAGTATATAAAGTAAATTGAAATTTTGTAGTTTCTCTTACCATATCTCGTCTTTTTGTCACGAATGTACTAAGCATAGACATGATAATCAATATAGTAAGGATAGGGCAAAAATCTTATTCTAACTTACTATACATGATAAATCCTTTATATTTATCTTATATATTATTATAAATTGTAAGTGTTCTATTCTATAGGATAAACAAGTAAAAAAATTTCTTTATTGTACGAAGGTATTATAAATAGTTTAGAAATCCTTTGATATAACTATTAGGACCGGATTTTATGGATAACTATAGTAAAAGAAATGCAGGAGTTCGATTAGATTGCATTCACCCCCATAAGTCTACATGTTACTATGATCTTTGCAAATACTATTGCATTTGAAAAAAATTATATATACGATTAGTAATTATTTATAATTACTTCAATGTATTAAATGTTATAAATATATTAACCCTCCTTTTGCACTTTAAAAGAAGAGACAAAATTAATGCATTTAAAAGTAAAAATAAATAGCCAAGGCAAAAAAAACTAAAACAAGATAGATAATAAATTTCTTTTCAATGAGAGTCTTGCATGCACGAAACTGTTAGTATGTGGTGGTGACTATAAATACATACAATAGTAGAACCAAATACTACACTTATACATTCTGCATCAAGACAAAAATAAAAAAATTAACAGAAAGAATGGCAAAGTTCTCTTATTTTATCTGTTCGTTCTTGGTCGTGCTCGTCGTTGCCTCAGGTACTTATTATCTGTATCATTCAATGGTTCTGCTAGTTTATGTTATATATTTTATTTTACTTATCCTTTTATTTACTTCTCTATCTCTTTTCTAATTTAAAATATCCAGGAGAGATAATGGCGCCAGAAGCAAATGATATCTTTGAGATAAATGCTGCACAATGCCAGATTATTCTCAAACGCAGCAAATGTGATCTTCGAGAATGCCGAAAGCAATGCTTTTTACAGAAGAAAGGATTTGGAGTTTGTGTCGCTAATACTGCTAATACTGACTATGCATGTGTATGCAATTATAAGTGTAATTCATCATAATCCTCTATATATTTTCCTAACAATATGTAATAAGTTATTTTTACATAAAGTAGTGGGTATTAAGCCCCATACATTTTATTAATGAAATTTATGGATACATTACAATGCAACAACAACAAACAACAACAACAACTAAGCCTTTTATTTTAAGTATTTAGGATAGGCTAGATGAACCAAAAAAAGAATCACGCCAGATCGATCACTTTGATATTTCTTCTCCATTCATTTCTATCAAGTAATATCTGCTTATTTAAATCTCTAGACTCCATATCTTTGCATATCACCTCCATCTATATTTTATTTGGTCTTCTCTTCGTTCTTTTAACTTGTCCTATATTGATAAACTTTCCTCTTCGAACTGGTGCACGTGTAGGTCTACGTTGCACATGACCAAACTGTTTGCTCAAAAATTAGATTTCTCCTTCCATTGCAAAATTTTTTGATTACAAAAGAAAATTGAGATTTACAAAAAATATCGAGAAATAACAAGAACGGGAATATTAATTTATTCCTTTTTTTATGCGGGTTCGGGTGACGATGGAGCATCGCTAGTGCCTCCGTGGACCGTCTAACTTGGAAGGGGATGACTCTGCTCCGCTTCTCAATTTCACGAGCTCGCCCAAAATCGTCCAAAAGTCCTTTCTCTGGAGTCAGCTCCTATCTTTTATAGACCGAGGAAACTTAAAATCCGGCTCGAATCCTCCATGAAAAATCGGATCACGGGATTTCAGCGAAATAAATAGGAAATAAATAAATGAAAAACAACGGAAAACAATCCGCGGGTTGGCACCTGCGAGAGCGCTCCCGTGGGTGGCAACCCGCGGGATCGCTCCTGGGGGTGGCAACCCGCGGGATTCCTCCCGCGAGAGTTCTGCGGGATTCTTCCCGTAGGTGGGCACCCGCGGGAGGAATTCCCGCGGGGCCCACCCGCGGGGGAAATCCCCCACTTTTTAAATTAATTAATTAATTAATTTTTTATTTATTATTATTCTTTTTTAGATGTCTACACAAACCATCGTAAGCGATTTTCTCGCATCTTCTCATCAAGTGCATATAAAATATTTTATTCATTGAAAACCGTTAATTTTGTGTTAACTTGATGAAGGATCAAATCAAAACTAAAACCCAAGAAATTGGGTATGAATGAACCCTAGGGGCTCGAGATCATAATTCAATTTTTTTATAAAAAACATTATTGGAGATAGTGAAAATGAACTGCAGCTCAGGTAATTTGCGTGAGCTGTCAGCTCATTTTCATTTCTCTCTCTCTCTCTCTCTCTCTCTCTCTATATATATATATATACATATATATGAGTAAATGGAAAATTCACTGACAGTAAAGAGAGTTATTTCACCGTCGTTTAGTTGGCCCAATACAATTATTATACTAAGCACAACTCAAAGGACGGTTAAAGAAGATTTTTTATTTGTTAACTTGAGTGGCGCCACATGTAATAATTATATTGGACCATCTAAGCAGCGGTGAAGCGACTTCCTTCACCGTCGGTAAATTTTTCGTTTTCTCATATGAGTAAACTGTAGGTGAACTATTAGCTTAGGAAAAGTTACGTGAGCTAGCGGTAAAACTATAATGATCCAATGATTTTTCTTTAAATTTTTTAAATAATTACTATCTCTACCTCCTTAACTTCATTTGGATTAAATTTCATAAATTTTGAAACTAATTTACTTTTCATCAAGTGCATATAAAATATTTTATTCATTGAAAACCGTTAATTTTGTATTAACTTAATGGATGACTAAATCAAAACTAAAACCCAAGAAATTCGATATGAGCGAACCCTAGGGGGTCGAGATTATAATCCAAAAGAATTTTTTTTTTAAAAAAAATATTGGAGATAGTGGAAATAAACTGCAGCTCAAGTAATTTGCATGAGCTGTCATCTCATTTCTATCTCTCTCTCTGGGAAATTTCACTATACCCAATATATTATTTTAGATTTTACTATAATACCCTAAAAACTAGATATATCTTATTTTAATATCCCAGACTATACTAGTTCAAGAAAATTATCTTCTCCTCAGCTGTATTACATAAACTTAATTCTTACGCAAGCTCCTAAAAGTGCCCACACGTATCTTTGTCCCCTGCGTTAAGGTGTGTTTGATTGTATGGTAGTAGTGGAAGTAAACCCATTTTTATAGCTTTATGTATTTGTTTAGTTAATAAGTAAAATAGAAATTACTTCCACAATAATGAGTTGGATCATATGGGACATCTCTACTTCACAATATTGCTTCACAAAGATTTTGGATGAAAAATAGTTGGAAGTAATAAGTATTAATATTTTATAATGCTGTGATTTTCATCTTTTACTTTCTTCTAAAAAATTATTATTTTATTTATCTTCCTTCTTCCAAAATGTGAAAAAACAAACACTAAAAATATAGAACGTATGATACTTTCAATCATTTATTTTTATAAGTTATTTCTATCTTTCTTTCTTACTTCTATTACGTCCAAACATGCAAATACACTCTAAGTTGGTGTAAGTTGGAAGTTTTAGAAATCAATTGAGCCTCATAGTAGCCCAATTGATTCAACACCACCCATCGTAATATGTATATCTAGCAGGTGATGTCTGTAAAGCAAAACAATTTGGTAAGAGTAATTCTAAATGCACGCCATCTTTTTCTTAATGAGCCCCAATTTTTTAGTGAGCTCCATGAGAATTTAAAATATGAGCATTTTTTTTTAGTGAGCTCCATTTTTTTCTTCTTCTTTTTTTCCGGAGTTGCCCCCTCCCTTCCCTCCTTCCCCAGCAGTAGCAGCAGGGCTCATTAAGAAAAGAGGTTGAAGACTTTTTTCCTCTAAAAAAATTTATGACAAACTTATAATTATTTGTTTTTTAAAGTTATGGGACTTCCTAATCTAAAATTACCCATTTGGTAGATCCCTTGCTAATATTCCTTCTCTTTTTGAAGTTAAATTTACTCGTAATTATCAGTATCAACATAAAAACTCTGAGTTAACTGAGCATTCATCCAATCAAGTAACTGTCGATCTAATGTTTATGAAATTTTTTATATATATGGTTACATTTTTAATTTTTTTTAAACACCGACTTTTATATATTATAAATTTGTATTTTCATCATCTATTCACTTCTCACTATATCTGCTAAATCTTAATATATGTTCTTAGAGATAGAGAATTTAGTATATAAAGTAAATTGAAATTTTGTAGTTTCTCTTACCATATCTCGTCTTTTTGTCACGAATGTACTAAGCATAGACATGATAATCAATATAGTAAGGATAGGGCAAAAATCTTATTCTAACTTACTATACATGATAAATCCTTTATATTTATCTTATATATTATTATAAATTGTAAGTGTTCTATTCTATAGGATAAACAAGTAAAAAAATTTCTTTATTGTACGAAGGTATTATAAATAGTTTAGAAATCCTTTGATATAACTATTAGGACCGGATTTTATGGATAACTATAGTAAAAGAAATGCAGGAGTTCGATTAGATTGCATTCACCCCCATAAGTCTACATGTTACTATGATCTTTGCAAATACTATTGCATTTGAAAAAAATTATATATACGATTAGTAATTATTTATAATTACTTCAATGTATTAAATGTTATAAATATATTAACCCTCCTTTTGCACTTTAAAAGAAGAGACAAAATTAATGCATTTAAAAGTAAAAATAAATAGCCAAGGCAAAAAAAACTAAAACAAGATAGATAATAAATTTCTTTTCAATGAGAGTCTTGCATGCACGAAACTGTTAGTATGTGGTGGTGACTATAAATACATACAATAGTAGAACCAAATACTACACTTATACATTCTGCATCAAGACAAAAATAAAAAAATTAACAGAAAGAATGGCAAAGTTCTCTTATTTTATCTGTTCGTTCTTGGTCGTGCTCGTCGTTGCCTCAGGTACTTATTATCTGTATCATTCAATGGTTCTGCTAGTTTATGTTATATATTTTATTTTACTTATCCTTTTATTTACTTCTCTATCTCTTTTCTAATTTAAAATATCCAGGAGAGATAATGGCGCCAGAAGCAAATGATATCTTTGAGATAAATGCTGCACAATGCCAGATTATTCTCAAACGCAGCAAATGTGATCTTCGAGAATGCCGAAAGCAATGCTTTTTACAGAAGAAAGGATTTGGAGTTTGTGTCGCTAATACTGCTAATACTGACTATGCATGTGTATGCAATTATAAGTGTAATTCATCATAATCCTCTATATATTTTCCTAACAATATGTAATAAGTTATTTTTACATAAAGTAGTGGGTATTAAGCCCCATACATTTTATTAATGAAATTTATGGATACATTACAATGCAACAACAACAAACAACAACAACAACTAAGCCTTTTATTTTAAGTATTTAGGATAGGCTAGATGAACCAAAAAAAGAATCACGCCAGATCGATCACTTTGATATTTCTTCTCCATTCATTTCTATCAAGTAATATCTGCTTATTTAAATCTCTAGACTCCATATCTTTGCATATCACCTCCATCTATATTTTATTTGGTCTTCTCTTCGTTCTTTTAACTTGTCCTACATTGATAAACTTTCCTCTTCGAACTAGTGCACGTGTAGGTCTACGTTGCACATGACCAAACTGTTTGCTCAAAAATTAGATTTCTCCTTCCATTGCAAAATTTTTTTGATTACAAAAGAAAATTGAGATTTACAAAAAATATCGAGAAATAACAAGAACGGGAATATTAATTTATTCCTTTTTTTATGCGGGTTCGGGTGACGATGGAGCATCGCTAGTGCCTCCGTGGACCGTCTAACTTGGAAGGGGATGACTCTGCTCCGCTTCTCAATTTCACGAGCTCGCCCAAAATCGTCCAAAAGTCCTTTCTCTGGAGTCAGCTCCTATCTTTTATAGACCGAGGAAACTTAAAATCCGGCTCGAATCCTCCATGAAAAATCGGATCACGGGATTTCAGCGAAATAAATAGGAAATAAATAAATGAAAAACAACGGAAAACAACCCGCGGGTTGGCACCTGCGAGAGCGCTCCCGTGGGTGGCAACCCGCGGGATCGCTCCCGGGGGTGGCAACCCGCGGGATTCCTCCCGCGAGAGTTCTGCGGGATTCTTCCCGTAGGTGGGCACCCGCGGGAGGAATTCTCGCGGGGCCCACCCGCGGGGGAAATCCCCCACTTTTTTAATTAATTAATTAATTAATTTTTTATTTATTATTATTCTTTTTTAGATGTCTACACAAACCATCGTAAGCGATTTTCTCGCATCTTCTCATCAAGTGCATATAAAATATTTTATTCATTGAAAACCGTTAATTTTGTGTTAACTTGATGAAGGATCAAATCAAAACTAAAACCCAAGAAATTGGGTATGAATGAACCCTAGGGGCTCGAGATCATAATTCAATTTTTTTATAAAAAACATTATTGGAGATAGTGAAAATGAACTGCAGCTCAGGTAATTTGCGTGAGCTGTCAGCTCATTTTCATTTCTCTCTCTCTCTCTCTATATATATATATATACATATATATGAGTAAATGGAAAATTCACTGACAGTAAAGAGAGTTATTTCACCGTCGTTTAGTTGGCCCAATACAATTATTATACTAAGCACAACTCAAAGGACGGTTAAAGAAGATTTTTTATTTGTTAACTTGAGTGGCGCCACATGTAATAATTATATTGGACCACCTAAGCAGCGGTGAAGCGACTTCCTTCACCGTCGGTAAATTTTTCGTTTTCTCATATGAGTAAACTGTAGGTGAACTATTAGCTTAGGAAAAGTTACGTGAGCTAGCGGTAAAACTATAATGATCCAATGATTTTTCTTTAAATTTTTTAAATAATTACTATCTCTACCTCCTTAACTTCATTTGGATTAAATTTCATAAATTTTGAAACTAATTTACTTTTCATCAAGTGCATATAAAATATTTTATTCATTGAAAACCGTTAATTTTGTATTAACTTAATGGATGACTAAATCAAAACTAAAACCCAAGAAATTCGATATGAGCGAACCCTAGGGGGTCGAGATTATAATCCAAAAGAATTTTTTTTTTAAAAAAAATATTGGAGATAGTGGAAATAAACTGCAGCTCAAGTAATTTGCATGAGCTGTCATCTCATTTCTATCTCTCTCTCTGGGAAATTTCACTATACCCAATATATTATTTTAGATTTTACTATAATACCCTAAAAACTAGATATATCTTATTTTAATATCCCAGACTATACTAGTTCAAGAAAATTATCTTCTCCTCAGCTGTATTACATAAACTTAATTCTTACGCAAGCTCCTAAAAGTGCCCACACGTATCTTTGTCCCCTGCGTTAAGGTGTGTTTGATTGTATGGTAGTAGTGGAAGTAAACCCATTTTTATAGCTTTATGTATTTGTTTAGTTAATAAGTAAAATAGAAATTACTTCCACAATAATGAGTTGGATCATATGGGACATCTCTACTTCACAATATTGCTTCACAAAGATTTTGGATGAAAAATAGTTGGAAGTAATAAGTATTAATATTTTATAATGCTGTGATTTTCATCTTTTACTTTCTTCTAAAAAATTATTATTTTATTTATCTTCCTTCTTCCAAAATGTGAAAAAACAAACACTAAAAATATAGAACGTATGATACTTTCAATCATTTATTTTTATAAGTTATTTCTATCTTTCTTTCTTACTTCTATTACGTCCAAACATGCAAATACACTCTAAGTTGGTGTAAGTTGGAAGTTTTAGAAATCAATTGAGCCTCATAGTAGCCCAATTGATTCAACACCACCCATCGTAATATGTATATCTAGCAGGTGATGTCTGTAAAGCGAAACAATTTGGTAAGAGTAATTCTAAATGCACGCCATCTTTTCTTAATGAGCCCCAATTTTTTAGTGAGCTCCATGAGAATTTAAAATATGAGCATTTTTTTTTAGTGAGCTCCATTTTTTTCTTCTTCTTTTTTTCCGGAGTTGCCCCCTCCCTTCCCTCCTTCCCCAGCAGTAGCAGCAGGGCTCATTAAGAAAAGAGGTTGAAGACTTTATTCCTCTAAAAAAATTTATGACAAACTTATAATTATTTGTTTTTTAAAGTTATGGGACTTCCTAATCTAAAATTACCCATTTGGTAGATCCCTTGCTAATATTCCTTCTCTTTTTGAAGTTAAATTTACTCGTAATTATCAGTATCAACATAAAAACTCTGAGTTAACTGAGCATTCATCCAATCAAGTAACTGTCGATCTAATGTTTATGAAATTTTTTATATATATGGTTACATTTTTAATTTTTTTTAAACACCGACTTTTATATATTATAAATTTGTATTTTCATCATCTATTCACTTCTCACTATATCTGCTAAATCTTAATATATGTTCTTAGAGATAGAGAATTTAGTATATAAAGTAAATTGAAATTTTGTAGTTTCTCTTACCATATCTCGTCTTTTTGTCACGAATGTACTAAGCATAGACATGATAATCAATATAGTAAGGATAGGGCAAAAATCTTATTCTAACTTACTATACATGATAAATCCTTTATATTTATCTTATATATTATTATAAATTGTAAGTGTTCTATTCTATAGGATAAACAAGTAAAAAAATTTCTTTATTGTACGAAGGTATTATAAATAGTTTAGAAATCCTTTGATATAACTATTAGGACCGGATTTTATGGATAACTATAGTAAAAGAAATGCAGGAGTTCGATTAGATTGCATTCACCCCCATAAGTCTACATGTTACTATGATCTTTGCAAATACTATTGCATTTGAAAAAAATTATATATACGATTAGTAATTATTTATAATTACTTCAATGTATTAAATGTTATAAATATATTAACCCTCCTTTTGCACTTTAAAAGAAGAGACAAAATTAATGCATTTAAAAGTAAAAATAAATAGCTAAGGCAAAAAAAACTAAAACAAGATAGATAATAAATTTCTTTTCAATGAGAGTCTTGCATGCACGAAACTGTTAGTATGTGGTGGTGACTATAAATACATACAATAGTAGAACCAAATACTACACTTATACATTCTGCATCAAGACAAAAATAAAAAAATTAACAGAAAGAATGGCAAAGTTCTCTTATTTTATCTGTTCGTTCTTGGTCGTGCTCGTCGTTGCCTCAGGTACTTATTATCTGTATCATTCAATGGTTCTGCTAGTTTATGTTATATATTTTATTTTACTTATCCTTTTATTTACTTCTCTATCTCTTTTCTAATTTAAAATATCCAGGAGAGATAATGGCGCCAGAAGCAAATGATATCTTTGAGATAAATGCTGCACAATGCCAGATTATTCTCAAACGCAGCAAATGTGATCTTCGAGAATGCCGAAAGCAATGCTTTTTACAGAAGAAAGGATTTGGAGTTTGTGTCGCTAATACTGCTAATACTGACTATGCATGTGTATGCAATTATAAGTGTAATTCATCATAATCCTCTATATATTTTCCTAACAATATGTAATAAGTTATTTTTACATAAAGTAGTGGGTATTAAGCCCCATACATTTTATTAATGAAATTTATGGATACATTACAATGCAACAACAACAAACAACAACAACAACTAAGCCTTTTATTTTAAGTATTTAGGATAGGCTAGATGAACCAAAAAAAGAATCACGCCAGATCGATCACTTTGATATTTCTTCTCCATTCATTTCTATCAAGTAATATCTGCTTATTTAAATCTCTAGACTCCATATCTTTGCATATCACCTCCATCTATATTTTATTTGGTCTTCTCTTCGTTCTTTTAACTTGTCCTACATTGATAAACTTTCCTCTTCGAACTAGTGCACGTGTAGGTCTACGTTGCACATGACCAAACTGTTTGCTCAAAAATTAGATTTCTCCTTCCATTGCAAAATTTTTTTGATTACAAAAGAAAATTGAGATTTACAAAAAATATCGAGAAATAACAAGAACGGGAATATTAATTTATTCCTTTTTTTATGCGGGTTCGGGTGACGATGGAGCATCGCTAGTGCCTCCGTGGACCGTCTAACTTGGAAGGGGATGACTCTGCTCCGCTTCTCAATTTCACGAGCTCGCCCAAAATCGTCCAAAAGTCCTTTCTCTGGAGTCAGCTCCTATCTTTTATAGACCGAGGAAACTTAAAATCCGGCTCGAATCCTCCATGAAAAATCGGATCACGGGATTTCAGCGAAATAAATATGAAATAAATAAATGAAAAACAACGGAAAACAACCCGCGGGTTGGCACCTGCGAGAGCGCTCCCGTGGGTGGCAACCCGCGGGATCGCTCCCGGGGGTGGCAACCCGCGGGATTCCTCCCGCGAGAGTTCTGCGGGATTCTTCCCGTAGGTGGGCACCCGCGGGAGGAATTCTCGCGGGGCCCACCCGCGGGGGAAATCCCCCACTTTTTTAATTAATTAATTAATTAATTTTTTATTTATTATTATTCTTTTTTAGATGTCTACACAAACCATCGTAAGCGATTTTCTCGCATCTTCTCATCAAGTGCATATAAAATATTTTATTCATTGAAAACCGTTAATTTTGTGTTAACTTGATGAAGGATCAAATCAAAACTAAAACCCAAGAAATTGGGTATGAATGAACCCTAGGGGCTCGAGATCATAATTCAATTTTTTTATAAAAAACATTATTGGAGATAGTGAAAATGAACTGCAGCTCAGGTAATTTGCGTGAGCTGTCAGCTCATTTTCATTTCTCTCTCTCTCTCTCTCTCTATATATATATATATATATATATACATATATATGAGTAAATGGAAAATTCACTGACAGTAAAGAGAGTTATTTCACCGTCGTTTAGTTGGCCCAATACAATTATTATACTAAGCACAACTCAAAGGACGGTTAAAGAAGATTTTTTATTTGTTAACTTGAGTGGCGCCACATGTAATAATTATATTGGACCATCTAAGCAGCGGTGAAGCGACTTCCTTCACCGTCGGTAAATTTTTCGTTTTCTCATATGAGTAAACTGTAGGTGAACTATTAGCTTAGGAAAAGTTACGTGAGCTAGCGGTAAAACTATAATGATCCAATGATTTTTCTTTAAATTTTTTAAATAATTACTATCTCTACCTCCTTAACTTCATTTGGATTAAATTTCATAAATTTTGAAACTAATTTACTTTTCATCAAGTGCATATAAAATATTTTATTCATTGAAAACCGTTAATTTTGTATTAACTTAATGGATGACTAAATCAAAACTAAAACCCAAGAAATTCGATATGAGCGAACCCTAGGGGGTCGAGATTATAATCCAAAAGAATTTTTTTTTTAAAAAAAATATTGGAGATAGTGGAAATAAACTGCAGCTCAAGTAATTTGCATGAGCTGTCATCTCATTTCTATCTCTCTCTCTGGGAAATTTCACTATACCCAATATATTATTTTAGATTTTACTATAATACCCTAAAAACTAGATATATCTTATTTTAATATCCCAGACTATACTAGTTCAAGAAAATTATCTTCTCCTCAGCTGTATTACATAAACTTAATTCTTACGCAAGCTCCTAAAAGTGCCCACACGTATCTTTGTCCCCTGCGTTAAGGTGTGTTTGATTGTATGGTAGTAGTGGAAGTAAACCCATTTTTATAGCTTTATGTATTTGTTTAGTTAATAAGTAAAATAGAAATTACTTCCACAATAATGAGTTGGATCATATGGGACATCTCTACTTCACAATATTGCTTCACAAAGATTTTGGATGAAAAATAGTTGGAAGTAATAAGTATTAATATTTTATAATGCTGTGATTTTCATCTTTTACTTTCTTCTAAAAAATTATTATTTTATTTATCTTCCTTCTTCCAAAATGTGAAAAAACAAACACTAAAAATATAGAACGTATGATACTTTCAATCATTTATTTTTATAAGTTATTTCTATCTTTCTTTCTTACTTCTATTACGTCCAAACATGCAAATACACTCTAAGTTGGTGTAAGTTGGAAGTTTTAGAAATCAATTGAGCCTCATAGTAGCCCAATTGATTCAACACCACCCATCGTAATATGTATATCTAGCAGGTGATGTCTGTAAAGCGAAACAATTTGGTAAGAGTAATTCTAAATGCACGCCATCTTTTTCTTAATGAGCCCCAATTTTTTAGTGAGCTCCATGAGAATTTAAAATATGAGCATTTTTTTTTAGTGAGCTCCATTTTTTTCTTCTTCTTTTTTTCCGGAGTTGCCCCCTCCCTTCCCTCCTTCCCCAGCAGTAGCAGCAGGGCTCATTAAGAAAAGAGGTTGAAGACTTTATTCCTCTAAAAAAATTTATGACAAACTTATAATTATTTGTTTTTTAAAGTTATGGGACTTCCTAATCTAAAATTACCCATTTGGTAGATCCCTTGCTAATATTCCTTCTCTTTTTGAAGTTAAATTTACTCGTAATTATCAGTATCAACATAAAAACTCTGAGTTAACTGAGCATTCATCCAATCAAGTAACTGTCGATCTAATGTTTATGAAATTTTTTATATATATGGTTACATTTTTAATTTTTTTTAAACACCGACTTTTATATATTATAAATTTGTATTTTCATCATCTATTCACTTCTCACTATATCTGCTAAATCTTAATATATGTTCTTAGAGATAGAGAATTTAGTATATAAAGTAAATTGAAATTTTGTAGTTTCTCTTACCATATCTCGTCTTTTTGTCACGAATGTACTAAGCATAGACATGATAATCAATATAGTAAGGATAGGGCAAAAATCTTATTCTAACTTACTATACATGATAAATCCTTTATATTTATCTTATATATTATTATAAATTGTAAGTGTTCTATTCTATAGGATAAACAAGTAAAAAAATTTCTTTATTGTACGAAGGTATTATAAATAGTTTAGAAATCCTTTGATATAACTATTAGGACCGGATTTTATGGATAACTATAGTAAAAGAAATGCAGGAGTTCGATTAGATTGCATTCACCCCCATAAGTCTACATGTTACTATGATCTTTGCAAATACTATTGCATTTGAAAAAAATTATATATACGATTAGTAATTATTTATAATTACTTCAATGTATTAAATGTTATAAATATATTAACCCTCCTTTTGCACTTTAAAAGAAGAGACAAAATTAATGCATTTAAAAGTAAAAATAAATAGCTAAGGCAAAAAAAACTAAAACAAGATAGATAATAAATTTCTTTTCAATGAGAGTCTTGCATGCACGAAACTGTTAGTATGTGGTGGTGACTATAAATACATACAATAGTAGAACCAAATACTACACTTATACATTCTGCATCAAGACAAAAATAAAAAAATTAACAGAAAGAATGGCAAAGTTCTCTTATTTTATCTGTTCGTTCTTGGTCGTGCTCGTCGTTGCCTCAGGTACTTATTATCTGTATCATTCAATGGTTCTGCTAGTTTATGTTATATATTTTATTTTACTTATCCTTTTATTTACTTCTCTATCTCTTTTCTAATTTAAAATATCCAGGAGAGATAATGGCGCCAGAAGCAAATGATATCTTTGAGATAAATGCTGCACAATGCCAGATTATTCTCAAACGCAGCAAATGTGATCTTCGAGAATGCCGAAAGCAATGCTTTTTACAGAAGAAAGGATTTGGAGTTTGTGTCGCTAATACTGCTAATACTGACTATGCATGTGTATGCAATTATAAGTGTAATTCATCATAATCCTCTATATATTTTCCTAACAATATGTAATAAGTTATTTTTACATAAAGTAGTGGGTATTAAGCCCCATACATTTTATTAATGAAATTTATGGATACATTACAATGCAACAACAACAAACAACAACAACAAACAACAACAACAACTAAGCCTTTTATCCTAAGTATTTGTGATAGGCTAGATGGACCAAAAAAAGAATCACGCCAGATCGGTCACTTTGATATTTCTTCTCCATTCATTTCTATCAAGTAGTATCTCTTTATTTAAATCTCTAAACTCTATATTTTTGTGTATCACCTCCATCCATATTTTATTCGGTCTTCCCTTCATTCTTTTAACTTGTCCTACATTGATAAACTTTTCTCTTCGAACTGGTGCACGTGTATGTCTACGTTGCACATGACCAAACCATCGTAAGCGATTTTCTCGCATCTACTCATCGATAAAAACTACACTTACTTTAGCACGAATATCTTCATTTCTCATTTTATCTCTCCTAGTGTTGCCGCACATCTAGCGGAGCATGTGCTTCTCGGCTACACTTATTTTCTGTGAATAATGTTTCTTTATAGTCCAACATTCTATGTCATATAATAAAAGTGGTATAATAGCAGTCCTATAAAATTTTTCTTTCAATCTTAACGGAATGTTACGGTCATTACAATGCAAAACAATACATAAACTTAGAAAAGCCAAGGAAAAAAAAAAAACGGTGGTAAAGTCTAGTGTTTACCTTTCACCTTTGGAGTCGCTCAAGCCAGCGACAGCTAAAAATGATGCCATTGGTAAATATACAAAAGCACCTCATTGAGATTTACATCAAGCACATGAAGGAAATCAAACTTATCTAGTCAAAACTTATCATTTGACATATAATTAAAAAAAAAAAAAACAACTTCATTTTGGCCGTTGTGTGAAGAAACACTATAACTTCATATACTTGAATGACTTTATATAATAAAATGAATTGCCTCTAATCGAGCTAGTCGACTCTTCTTGAGACAAGATGCCCATAGCAATCAAATTTAGTGACAAAAAAAAAAAAAAGACTTGCTTAATCTAAGTTAAAGGAAGCAAAACCATCTCTAAAGGTAGAAAAGGGGTGAAAAACTCCATGAAACACTCAAATAAATGGGAGTTTCCAAAGGAGCACACCATTTTTCCTAGTGAGCCCAATTTATTACTGTCCGTACTTTGAGCCCGGACAAAAAAACACTAAGAAATAGACTCACTAGGAAAATTGGTGTGCTCCTTTGGAAACTCCCAAATAAATGGAAGTTTTGATATCCAAAATTTGTTTTTACTATAGCTATAGAAGATCACACACACATAACCCCGCTAGGCCTCACGTTTTCGTACGGTGAATCTTGGTCTTGTGCAAGCAATATATTTTGGCCCCGTCTCCAGTTATTTTGCAATTTCTAATCTATCCAAATTTTAATTATAATCAAATTGATTTTTGGATGGAGAACCTTAAATTAATTTCATTAGAGTTTGATATTTCTACAAATTCTAATCAAATTCTAATTTGAGTTTAATTAATTTTGGGTGCAGAAATAGGACCCAATTCAATGAATCTGGAGCAAATTAAATCAAGAGAAGATTCGAATATTTTATCAAGATTACAAAGAGATTTTGATTTTATCTACAAGAAAACTAGATCTTATTCC
Source organism: Dracaena cambodiana (assembly GCA_036321105.1). NCBI lineage: Eukaryota > Viridiplantae > Streptophyta > Magnoliopsida > Asparagales > Asparagaceae > Dracaena > Dracaena cambodiana. Next base: position 38,375,764 of record JAYEPQ010000014.1, on the reverse strand, counting down.
TATCCACAAGGAAACCTCTTCAACAACTTGAGGGCATATAAATACCCCTAAGAGAACTCAAAATGGACTTTTAGTCGAATTTCTCTCGCATGCAAGAAGTTCGTGTTTCCTCTAAGAAAAAAAAGAGAAGAAGAACGAGCTCGCCTCCAATCATCGATGTCAGATCGTTAACGAGAAAAGAACTAATCCTCATACCTATCTTGAATCCCACGATTTTTTGTAAAAAGAGATTGACGATGTATAAATCCTCTCTGTCTGTTTCTTTTTTATTCTTTTTTTTTTCATTGTAATAAAAAAAAGAGAAATTTTGATAATCTGTAATTTTTCTCTATTCAATGGCAATATAAAGATCATCTGTTTTTGCGGAAAACACTCATTAGTTTGATGGATTATATATGGACATGAGAGAGTCAATTTTCGAAAGTTGGGTAAGTTTAAAATGAAATAAAAAATATTATAAAATCTACAAATGAAAGAAAGATGATTTGCCTTAAAGCTTTTTAAACACAAACACCATGAAACCCACAAAAAAAAAGTTGCATGCTTTTCTCTACCTTCCCCTTCACAATACAAACCTATTTTTCTTCTTTCTTTTTTTTTTCTTTCCTTCTATTTACAATTTTTTTTAGAATAAATGGGTGATTATTGTCTACTATTTCATTAATTAGGTATTAACAATTTCTTTTTCTTCTAGTCACAATTAACGCAATCAAAAGAAACAATCATGCAAATCACTCAATTTGTGAGGTATGGTCGCACAAAGATATATCTATATCTATATTTATAGGCAAACGCAAATTACATATATAATAATACAAAATACCTCTATCAGTTATGAGATAAGAAATAGTGCAGTTTGTAATAATTTTCATAAATCTATAAAGTAATCGTAACTGAATTTTTTGAAACAGAAATCTGTAATTTATTATAAAATTAGTATAGTTCTACATAAATATATTGTCAGCCTTTCGCTATTCAGATTTCTAGTAAAACTTGAGCCTAATCAAAGTTAATTCTATTGGAAACAAAGCTTGATGTGGTCCAAATCTCAACTAAACTAAAAAAAAAAAAGTGAAAGGAGAGAGCATCTATATATTCCTTTGGTGGCAATGGTGCTGTATATTCTTTGTAGTAATTAGGGATCGAGAATAGAATGATGAGTCATGTTATGTGGGTGGAAAAATTATTCACGTCACTAGCTACTTGTTTGATGAATGAATCATCGCTAGCCACTAAACCATCTTTTATTTATAACCTTAATTAAATCCTTAAGATCGATCGATCTCCACATTCTTGGGAGATTTGTTTACTATAATTATGTATATATTATGTTTCAATTTTGAACACTTTATGCTCCCTGTTTCAGCACAATGTGTGTATGTGCGTTACTTTGAGGACATGGCCACCTCTCAAGAGTGTTGGAGTGCACTCAGAGAGACAACCAAGATTGGAGGTTCGTGTCGTCCTCTCATTTGCATCATAACATGTGTGTGTATATGTATATATGCATCATGATGCAGTTATTTTCTTTTCTTATGGAAGGTCGTTGGTTCAAATTCAGTTTTTAAGTGACAAAATTTATTGTGAGTAAATCTCTTCTTTAATGACAATTTTCTATTATTGTCACTAAAAATATATATCGTGACGACAAAAATTGTCACTAAAAGGAGTATTTGGTGACAACAACAATTGTCACAAAATATGTTTTTAGTGACAACATATATCGCATGTTGCTAGTCATATTTCGTGACAACAAAGTTTCTCACAGAAGAGGGTATCACGTAACAACATGTATATTTTTTGTGACAATAATAAATCGTCACATAATGTATATGGTGACCACTACTGTTGTCACGAAAGGAAGCATTTTAGTGACAATAAATAATATCACAGTAGGCACTTTATAGTGACGATATTTACTTGTTACGTATTGTATACAGTGACAATTATCATTGTCACGAAAGACAGACATTAAGTGACAACAAAAATCGTCACAGTAGAACCTTTTAGTGACAATTAAATGTCGTCACTAAATATATACTTTTCGTGACGAAATCATAAAGTCGTCACGGATGGCTTTCGTAACGGAGGTATACGTAACAATTGAAAGTCGTCACGAAAGTCTTCACTAAAGAGTTTTAGTGACGACTTTCATGTTTTTAGTGACGATTTTTCTTGTCACAAATTCCTTGTTTTCTTGTAGTTGTGTAGAAAGGATTCTCGAGTTACATTTACAATAGTTCTCTTGGTTCAAAATCGCAGCATGTGCCTGGCTAATGGTTGTCGAGACTCAGTCTCAATGTATTAAGGTTGCATATGAAAACAAGAGGCCCATGTAAGTCCAAGTTAGACTTGGACCATATGAACCAGTCTTCGATTTGTTTTCCAACGGTTCTATATAATGATGGTGTTATCTTACTAGAATTAAAATCATTCTTTTATATGTACTCACTATAGATAAGATGCATAAATTTTAGTTTTGATTTTCTATTTTTCTCTTGAGAGTCAAGGAATGTTAGGTTTTATTAAGAGTTTCTCAACTTTGTACTCCAAAATTTAGTGGATTCGTTCTTCTTTGCCAATAGATGTACATTGATTGTCTTGTGCAGATGGAGCCTTGTTACATTTGGGTGATTTTATTTTATTTTATTTTTTGCAATATTATCTAAATTTAAATTCCAAATTAAATTCAGAACTTTTCAAATTGGAGAGTGATGATGCCATTAGAAAAAAGGCTTATCGGTACTAAAAAAACAAAACAAACAATCCACAATGATTATATTCAAATTTGTGTATCGATTACATATAAAATCTATAAAAAAAAAAACATAATTTCGATCTCAATTTAAAAATTCATTTTATCTATTGTTAGTCAATTTTAGAGTTCCAATACACAGATTTTGCTACAGGCATAACAATCATATTTCATTATAAATTGATTGGATCCTTTTCAAAGCGGGAGATTTTGAGGACCGTTCATTCATTAAATTGATAAATAATTAAAATGTTTCTTAAACTAATACAACAATAGTAACTTATGTGATTTTCACGAACATCAATTTAAAATCAAAAACAAAACTATCATATTTTCGATCCATTTTTAAAAGCGGGAGATTTTGAGAATCGTACATTCATTCATTAAATTGGTGAATGATTAAAATGTTGCTTAAACTAATACAATAACAATATAAGTTACTTGATTTTCACTAACATCAACTTTACACTTGAAAGTCTAATCCGATAATTTAATAGATGATTGTCCTCGTAATCTCCCACTTAGAGAATATCAAATTTACCAAGTTAAAATTGCAGGACCACTCGCAGAGAATCACCTACAAACACAAACTCCCAATCGATCGCCAAATCCAAATAAACCTTCATCTATCTGCTTTAGAGAGAGAAAGAGAGAGAGAGAGAGAGAGATTATCTCATCAACAAATCCCACTGGCCCCAAAAAATACTTCATCTCGAATTAATAGCTCAAACTTTGGGGCCCTATTTAATTAATTAACCACTACTGCTAACAACATTTACTTAGTTCTAATTAATTAAATTAAGGGGTATTTACAGATCTGTCTTTATAAATTATAATTTTGTCCATCAAATCTTCATATTTAGGGGTTTAGTCCCTTAAATTTTTTAAGTTACTACAATTTAGTCCCCCAGTTTATATTTTGACCCGATTTTTCCATTTTACCCCTGATTTTCTTCATTTAATTCCCATCTCCTCTTCCCCTCTCTTCTTAGCTCTTATTGGGTTCCCCTTTATTCTTCTCTTCTCTCTTTATTCATTTATTGGGTTCTCCTTCTCTATATTAAAACCAAATATATTATTCTCCACTAAATATATTAAACCTTTAAGTCTCAATATAAATTCATTTATTGGATTATCTCTCTCTATATTAGATAAATTCATTTCTAGATTTTATACATTTAGTGGAGAATAATATATTTGGTCTCAATATAGAGAGGGAGAATCCAATAAATGAATAGAGAGAAAAGAGAAGAAGAAATGGGGAACCCAATAAGAACTAAGAATAAAGGGAGAAGGGAAGGGTAAAACGGAAAAATATGGTCAAAATATAAACTGGGGACTAAATTATAGTAACTTAAAGGATTTGGGGACTAAATCTTAAATATGAAGATTTTTAGGGATTAAATTATAATTTATAAAGAGATAAGTGATATATCTGTAAATACCCCTTAATTTAATTAAGCCCAATGATTCAGTCCGATGCATCATTCCAGTAGAAAAGCCTGAGCTGTCCTTTGGGATTATGACCAATAATTAACTCGTGACTCTCTCTCTCTTGGTCCCATTGTCACTGAGATTGGGAGTTTCAAGGGAGCACACCAATTTTCGTAGAGAGCCCACTTCTCTTTGTTTTTTCGGTCCGGACTCTTATAAAGTGGGCTCAGTAGAAAAAATGGTGTGCTCCTTTGGAAACTCCCCTGAGATTGGACCACACCCCTCGTGATAACTTCACCCAACCAATTAATGTCAATCTAATTATCCAATAAAATAACAAACCTAATCTAAGATTTTTAATTCAATTATTATTCAATTTTTTTATTGCGCGCAACCACCGAATTTGATTTTATTTGCTATTTAATTCTCCATTCAAAACCTTCACCAACAAATTAGAGCATCACGCAAATTTGGGAAGTTCTAAATGCGCACCATATTTTACTAGTGAGCACCATTTTCCCCCATGTTGTAAATCACTTTACTATATAGTGCTCACTAGTAAAATGTGGTGCGCATTTAGAACTTCCCCACAAATTTCTATAGTAAGAGTGAAAAAACCAATTACGTACAAGTATCATATCTTGGGGGAGTAGTGGTAGTAACTTTATTGGATGGGCTTCTTCTATAGTTAATTAATCTAGGGAGTGGTGAAACCCTAATTAACCCTAATTGTTGATTAGCTTTTGAATGATGATAGCTGGACCTAAGTGGTCATGGGAACTAGCCCCATGAGGCATGTTTTGTTTCCTATAAGGGCTATATGCTTCATTAGCTAGCGAAGAAATTTTCCTTTATTTTATACATTATCGCTAATATCTGAGACTTAATTGTTAGGTCTGTGTCTCGCATTTGGTAAAAGCATCCAAGTAAATAATTAGATGGAATTAAGTTTTAGTTCCATATTGAAGATAGAATGAGAAATTGAGTATAATTACATAGGCTAAATTGTCTCAAGATTATTAAAAAAAAAAAAAAAACACTCTTAAATTGAGAAAGAAGACAACTACAAACTCTCAACAAATGCAAAAGAGTTTTCTTCTTTAAAAAAAAAAAAGAAATCTCTCAAGGTACAACTCGAAATGCAGTTTCGGATTATTATGTATAATACTAAATTAAATAGAATTAGATTTGACAACTCAGGAATCCAAAAATATGTTCAAAAATGCGTATTAGGAGATGTTACTTGCAATTTGCAAATAAATATAAGGTTTTTGAACTTTTTCAATCAATTTCCTCATTATATATTATTGAAGTTCCGGTGCGATTTGAATATGGTTGCTTTGATACGACTTTGAAATCCCGATAAGATTTGAAGTTGAATTGATCGATACGATTTTAGAATCTCTGTCACTATGTCAAAACTCCAAAATTTTAGTTATGATTGGAGTAAATTCTCCAATTGTTTCGTATCTTAACATACATTTTTTTTTTTTTTTTAATCACAAGTTAAGAACATAAAACAACAATTCTAAGGATACAAAATTGCTTTCTTGTAACCAGATAAGATAAGATGAGAGCACGACAAGTATCGTGATTCCTGACTTGCCGTACCTCTTCACGATGCATCTTAAAAATGATAATTATTTAAAAAAAAAATATTCTAAGCGAAATACTATAATTTATAAGTAAGAGAATATGGAAGCCAGCTACAAACTCTATTTTATACAGCATGTTGTATTACAATATATATATATATATATATAAAGTCCCCATATGATTACAAAGCCCCCCTAACTCCCCTTTATTTTTCTTTTTTAATTCCTTGAGCCATTCAAATCCCCCTTTCCAATAGAAAAGATCACAAAAATCCCATGTAATGAGAGGTCCCAAAAAAAAAAAAAATCAAAAGATATCATTCTAGATATCTTCCAAAAAAAAAAAAAACCCCTCATCACATAAGAAAAAGAAAAAGAAAAAAATAAATCCGATTCGGATCCAGATCCGAACCCGGATCCGCTAACTTATCGGATCCTCCAATATGCTCTCGAGACGAGGCCGCCAGACTCCGACCCGCCCGCTCCTCTTCCCCCTGTGCCCGCTGGCCTTTTTCTCTGACAAGATCTCCTGCAAGCACTTGTCCTGCTCCGGTGCCGGCGTATGGGCCTTGGGCTTAAGAGAAGCCTTGTGGGCTTTGCTCCTCCTTTTCTTATCGGGTACGGATACGGCGGGTATGAGGAAGTAGAAACTGCCCCGCTTGAGTTCGGATTCGGGCGAGACGATGAGGATCCGACCCGGAACTCCTCCGGCCGGGGAGGAGCAGGGCTTGCTGAGGACGTGGCCGGGGTGGGCGGCGAGGATCTCGTGGGCCGAGACGGGCCGGCTGAACTCGTCGATGCGGCCGTTGAGGTGGACGATTCGGATTACGTCGAGGGCGCCGCAGGGGAGGACGCAGGCGATGCAGCACCGCAGGCTGTTGCCCATGGTTGACCTCCGATTGAGTTCCTAATTCTCTTGCTCTCTCCTCTTTGTGTTGTATCCTTGCGTTCGTGTTTGTGTTTGCGTTTGTTTTCTTTTTGAAACGAGGGGAGAGGAGAGTTGTTGGTTATATAGAGGGAGGGGTGCTTGTAGGTTGTTGCATTATTGTATGTTTGAATGGTGTATATATATATATGGGATTACTGTAGGTGAGCCGCCAGCTCAGAAAAAGTTACGTGAGCTAGCGGCAAAATTATAATGATCCAATGATTTTTCTTTAATTTTTTTTTACAATTACAATATCTAACTTCTTAACTTCTTTCGGATTAAATTTTATAAGTTTTAGAGTTCATTTACCCTTTCATCAAGTGCATACAAAATGTTTTATTCATTGAAAACCGTTAATTTTGTATTAATTTGATGGAGGTTCAAATCAAAACTAAAACCCAAGAAATTGGGTATGAGTGAACCCTAGGAGGTCGAGATCATAATCCAAAAGAAAGATTTTAAAAAAAATTATTGGAGATAGTGAAAATGAACTGCAGCTCAAGTAACTTGCGTGAGCTGTCAGCTCATTTCCATTTTTCTCTCTCTCTATATATATATATATAGGGATTACTGTAGGTGAGCCGCCAGCTCAGGAAAAGTTACGTGAGCTAGCGGCAAAACTGTAATGATCCAATAATGTTTCTTTAATTTTTTTTAACTATCAATATCTCTACCTCTTTAACATATTTCGGATTAAATTTCATAAATTTTGGATTTTATTTACCCTTTCATCAAGAGTATACAAAATATTTTATTCATTGAAAACCGTTAATTTTGTGTTGGCTTGATGGAGGACCAAATCAAAACTTAAACCCAAGAAGTTGGGTATGAGTGAACCCTAGGGGGTCGAGATCATAATCCAAAAGAAATTTTTAAAAAAAAATTATGGGAGATAGTGATAATGAACTGCAGCTCAAGTAATTTGCGTGAGCTGTCAGCTCATTTCCATTTTTCTCATATATATATATATATATATATATATATATATATATTTATTTAAGTGATAATTTTGTTATTTGTGGGAGTTTCTAAATACAGTTATTAAGTAGGCTCACTGGAAAAAATGGTGTGCTCCTCCTTGGGAGTTTCCAAAGGAGCACACCATTTTTCCTAGTGAGCCCACTTAATAACTACAAAAAATACAAAAAAATACATTGAGAAGTGGGCTCACTAGAAAAATTGGTGTGCTCCTTTGGAAACTTCCACCATTTGTTTAAGGTTCATTTTGCATGCATGCCCTCATTTATATGGGTTTTGACACTAAATTTTTTTTTTTTATGTGTTGTCAGGTAATTGACCAACAACAGATAAGTCTTTTATTCTAAGTATTTGGAATATGCTAGATAAACGAAAAATGAATTATGCCGGATCGATGAGCCTTCTCAACTCATTTATTCATTAAGCCTCTAACATTCATATCTTTTGATATCACCTATATTTTATAAAAAGTACTCCCCGTCAGAAAACTATATAAACTATATAAAAGGTCCGATTCCAGAATTTAGATGGAATGCAGATATCACATAAAAGAGGATATATATCTTTCATGCATAAGATTATTTACTGTCACACAATTTCTTATGGCATACCCATTAGAGCCGAAATTATATATCATTAACCTTTCAGATAATATATCCTTTTTCTTTATTATTGACAATAAATTAGTTGTCTAAAAAATAGTAGGTAACAATTTTCAAATAAAGAAAAGATGGCGAATAGCTCGATAGATTCTCAAAATCCTAAATTGATTGGGATTGAGATGTAGGATTATCTAATACTCGAATTGAGTCCAATCAGAATCCAAATTGAAAAGATTTAAATCAAAATCAAATATTTGAATAGAATCCTTGATAAATACAAAGACTTTCTATTCCTATTCCTAGGAAAACTCTCATAACCAACTAAAGTCTATAAATAGCCTCTTTGAGAAGACTTTAGGAGGTTTTTGGTAATTCAAGTTGCGAGAGAGCCTTAAAACCTTTGAGATCTTTTTTGGAATTTAAGTTACGAGTGAGAGTCTTGAATTCAGCAGAGAGAGAGAAGTGAGGACTGGTCATCATCTTCTTGATCGAGTATAAGATTTTCACGTCGGATCGTCAACAAGTTCTACTAGTTAGATTCCATCGCCACACTAGAACCCACCTTTTATTGTAAAATAGAGAGATAAAAGTATAAATCCTCTCGTTTATTTTTCTATTGTTTCTTTTTCGTTGTAATCATTATGATCGATGGAAGCAAGCAAGATTTTTGCGGAGAATAATAACTTATGATGATCCGGAATTTAAATACTAGGAGAAATCTTGACCAAAAATAAGTGAGAAAAATACAAATTTGGTAGAATAAATTACAAAATATAGTAGCTCTCGAGTGCAAGAGTGCTATATGTAAATTTATGATAAATTTAATGAAAAGTTGCACGCTCATTGTCAAAAAGGAAAGATATCGCTCATAATTGTGGTCGGAAAATAAACCGAGTTAAGAAATTAGATAATTATTCAGGCTAAATAGAGATTTACTAGCCCACCTATATCGATGGTTTAGGATATAATCTAAATCTTATAGCAAAGAATTACCGTCGCCAATTTTGTAAAAAAACATTGTCCTAATGCATTAAGTTAATTTAAGCCATAATAAGTCCTTGATATTTTCTTTACTTACGATATTTGCAAAAAAGAGTTGAAATGGAAGAGTGCAACGAGAATTTTATACGGCCGCAACATTCCGTTTAGACTGAAGGGAAAATCTTATAGAACTTCTATTAGGCATGTTTTATTATATGGTACGGAATGTTAGGTTATAAAGAAACGACATTCACAGAAGATAAGTGTAACAGAGATGTGCATGCTCCGTTGAATATGCGGCAACACTAGAAAAGATAAAGTAAGAAATGAAGATATTCGTGCTAAAATAGGTGTAGCTCCTATCGATGAAAAGATGCGAGAAAATCGATTACGATGGTTTAATCATGTATAACGTAAGCCTACAAATGTATCAGTTTGACGATGGGAGTTTATTAATATAGGACAAGTTCAAAAAAATGAAGGAAAAACTGAAGAAAATATGGATGGAGGTGATACGAAAACATATGAATTCTACATGTTTAAACGAGGAGATATTACTTGATAGAAATGAATGGAGAAGGACTATCAAAGTGATCGATCCGGCGTGATTCTTTTTTGGTTCATGTAGCCTTCCCCAAATATTTGGGATAAAAGGCTTAGTTATTGTTGACGATATTTGTAAAAAAAGAAGATTTATAATATTAAATCAAGAGACTATAAGTGGCTTCATAGTTGTAAATAAGGATGAGAATGACTTGGTTCATAGATCAGTCCTTGATCCATTCTATTTAAAATTTTAAATTAAAAATATATATTTTTTAATTTTTTTTCAAAATCTTGAATAGGAGATACTAAGATTTGACTTTCGACCTAACTAGATGTATGTCCTAAGTTGAAGGGTGCTAGGTACAATTTATCAACAGCTGCAAATATGGGAGTTTCTAAAGTAGCACACCAATTTTCCTAGTAAACCCACTCCTCAATCCACTCCTCAATGTATTTTTTGTTCAGACTCAAATTCCGGACTGTTATTAAGTGGGCTCACTAGGAAAAATGGTGTGCCCCTTTGGAAACTCGCTCCAAATATAGTTAGTGGCATATGCTAAAAGACAGGTGTAGAGGATTATATTTTGCAAAAAACCCTTTATTGGTTATTAGCATGCGAAAGGTGGGCTAATTAACCGTTGTTCCCCATCCCATCTTAAGTACTAATCAAAGTACTAATTAAGGCACCTTATCAAGCTTATTATATATTATCTGCCCAATTATTCGCAAGAGGGATTAGTATAATCAAAATATTACATATTGTTGTATTAGAGTCATTAATTTTGATCTATGGGTCACTAGTGAGTTTAAGATGTGCCAACTAGTTTAATTTATGCTAATCGAGATAGATTAATTAATGAGTCAATTTGAGTCACAAACTTTAGGTTAAAGTTAGTTAATTTGATTTTAATTAGGAGGATGTTACACATTAGGGTGCGCATAAGTAGAATTAGACATGCCCATGTCCTTGCGATTAAATTTGCATAAATAATTTTCAAGTTGCATATATCAATTGTCAGGTAAAAGCAATTATAGTTCTTTGTTATGTATCCCATATGATATTTAAAAAAGAAAAAAAAGTTTTTAGGATATAAGTTCTTAGTGTGAGACTCACCTTATAATAGTTTTTATGTTAAATATTTTATCTAAAATATCAATTAATCCTAATTAAGAATTAATCATGATATTGAATTTATTTAAATATTTCCAACTTATTATTCAGCCCTCTACATGCTTTTGGCTCCATCATCCTTCTATTTTTGCTAGTATTAATTCAAGAAATATAAAGAAAATGAAAAAAATTTCATTAGCGATCAAAATGATTTCCATCTCTGATTGCAACTGGGATGACAGTGAAAATGTTATAACAATATCTATCAATAACGAAATGTGGAAAATAAAAGAAAAAGATTCCTAATGAGCTGTTAAGACTGTCTACTTTGAACTATCTAATGACAAATTAGCTATTTGGTCAATTATGATTAGATAGAGTTATCATGTAATACAGAGAATTGAGAGACCGTTAAGAAATGCAAAAGGGACTAATATTTAAATAATAATTAGTTAGAGACTAATATCAAAATATAAAAATGGCTAGGTACTTATATCCTAAAAATCCTTATTAAAATGAAAAGATTACTGTTTTTCCTAGTGAAAGATCTAGTTTCTAGATCATTTTAACAAGATCTTGGCTATATATTATTTCCTCTTTTACATCCATAATCAAAACCTTTCTCTCTCAATTTATCCAACATGCCCAAAGTAGAGTTAGACATGGCATGTGCCCATAGGCTGATTTTTGAGGATGTTGCCTCTTAGGGTTCATAAGTACAATTAGACATGCCCATGTCCTTTCAAATAAATTGGGAGTTTCTAAATGAGCACACCATTTTTCCTAGTGACGCCAGATCATTTTTTGTCCGGACCCGTTCGGACTTTGAGCCCGGACGGTTGGAAAGTGGGCTCATGAGAAAAACTGGTGTGCTCCTTTGGAAACTCCCAATAAATTTGCATAAATAATTTTTCAAGTTGCCAAAGCAATTATATTCTTAACGAATTTCATATTTGGATATCAGTTCCCAACAATGTGAGACTTACTTTATAATAGTTTTTCTATTAAATATTTCATCTAAAATATTAACTAAACCTAATTAAAAATTAATTATGATAACAAATTTATTTAACTACTTCCAACTTATTATTCGTTGCCCTACCTTGCTTTTGCTCCATCTTCCTTCTCTTTTCGATAGTATTAATTCCCAAAATATAAAGAGAACAAAAAATTTTCATTAGCGATCGAAATGAGTTCCATCTCCGGTTGCAACTAGCAAAAATTTTCGAAAGATGGTGAAAATGTTGTCACAACATCTATAAATAACGAAATGTGGTAGAAAAAAAAGAGTTTCTAATGAACCGTAAAAACTGTCAACTTTGATATATCAAATGACAAATTAGATTGGTCCATTACAAGTAAGTAGTCTTAAGTTTTAAATTTCTAGGTGTGATTAGATAAGATTATCATGTAATATATAGAATTGAGAGATGAATGATTGCAACATGAACTAATATTTAAATAGTAATTTATTAGAGACTAATATCCAAATATGAACTTAGTTAAGGACTTATATCCTAAAAATTCGTAGGCTTTACTTGAATGTCAAAAGCAAAATGTTTTGGAATGTTTTTAAAGTGTGTATTTTTAATTGTTTTAGTGATATGTCTTCTGAAGTGTTCTGATCATGGATTTTGGAGCGTTCAGACTTATACTTGGAAGTTTAGTTTTTTTTCATGGGTTTTTATGCTTTCATAAACATGTAAAAGACAAATATACTTGATTAGTCAAACGGAAAGCATGTGTGAGAGAGTTGGGATAAGAAAAAAAAGAGGGTATTTTTTTATAAATAATTCAGAACACTCAAAAACACCCCGATTTGAAGTGTTCTAAAAACGCTCCAGAACACATATTCAAGAGTTTTGGGATGTTCTAAGAACACTTCAAAACTGATTTCCCTAGCATAGCTTGTAATAGTAGAATATCTAGTTTCGAGATCATTTTACCAAGATCTGGGCAACATCTTTTTACCTCCATTACATCTATAATAATAAAAAAAATCTCTCTTTTTTTTTTCCAACATGCCCAAAGTAAAAACTACTCTCTACGTACTACTTCTGGAATACATGTACGTATCGTATCGTATCACGTAGTTAAAATGTTGAGATGCTAGTCTACAATTAATTTATTATTGGATCATGTTTCTGTTGAGTAACAACATAGTACATACCTTTTGAATAAGAATTAGATGAATGCAGTCAAGATCCACATTGATCAAACAATTCTAATCCTATGATTAATCATAATCAATGGAGAGCAGCTTCCTTAATCCCAGGCTGCTGGTGCTTGGTGGGTCACTTGGTCAAACCCAAGTTTACGGGCGATCTTAACCGTCCGATCTTTATCGGACGGCCGTAGATGTGGAACATCTCCTCTTATAACCCTCCTTGATTCCTGGTGAGAGAGGGACCCACCCTTCTTTGAAATCAATGCCTTGTTGTTTAAACAAGTGCTAATTAAGCAAAGATTAGTTTACTAATGCATCACTATAGAGAGAGTTAATTAAGTAGCTAACCTTGAGTCAGTGGAGGCATGATTGAGTCTAATTGCAATTTCAGTGTTGGCTTGTTATATATATGATCATAAAACTAAAGGTCCTAGAGAAATGTAAATGTTTTTGGAATGTCCTCTTTTTTATTTAATGATGCATTAAATATTTTGTAAAATCTTAGGAATCAAGTTATTTGATAAATTAATTAATTTTCCTTGATTTTGGCCCAATTGGAACATGGGAATTTACATTGATCTCTTATTAAAAAAATAATAGGGGTTTTTACATATCGGGTCCCTTAAAAATGGAATTTTAGTTTGTGAATTCTTCATATTTTGTCCAAATCCTTTAAGTTACTTCATTTTAGTCCCTATGGGTAACTTTCGTTAAATTTTTTGCTCGAATTTCCTGTTATATATCTGAAAGTCACTCTCCCTCATCTCTTCCTCTTCTTATTGGGTTATCCTTTCCATTCTTCTCCTCTCTCTCTCTCCCTTCCCGTTAATCTCTCTCTTCTTTCTTTCTTTTCTTTCCCTAATCATATATCCTTCATCTTCCTTCTTTCTTTTTAGGATTTTTTTTTTCTTTTCTTTCTAACAGTTTAGTTGTTCAAGACATGTTAAATTGATCCATATATTTTTCAGTAGTTACTCTCTCCCTGGTTAAAAGAAAAAAGAATGGAGATTAACTGGAAGAGAAGAGAGAGATAGAGGAGAAGAATAGAGAGAGGAACTCAATAAAAAGAGAAAGAGAGGAGGAAGAGGGACTTTCAGGAGTATAACGGGAAATTCGGGTAAAAAATTTAACAGAAGTTACTCAGAGGGACTAAAGTGAAGTAATTTAAAGGATTTTGGGGATTAAAATCAAAATATGAAGATTTCAGGAACTAAAGTCTATTTTTTAAAGATTTTGGGGATTAAAATCAAAATATGAAGATTTTAAGGACTAAAGTCTATTTTTTAAAGATTTAAAAGATAGATATGTAAAAACCCCTAAATAATAACATAATAATAAGAAGAAGTACGGATCAATTTAGTTTGTTCCTAGTGAAAGGGGTGTAGGATTAAAAAAATTAAATTAAAAATAGATAATTAAAATGTAAATTATCAACTTGGTTAGAGTTGCATCGAACTAAGTGTTACCACTTGTATCTTCATCCAAAAGATATGATAGGATCCTTTTATTTCTTTGATCAATGTAAAGAAAATGCATTATCCCATAAACATAGAAAATTAAAGTATATGTGATTGCCTATGGTTCCAATTTAAGGTTTTTATTGTTTAACAAGCATTTGCTTTGAATTGCTTGATCAATTTTCTCTTCGTAAGTCAATAAAGTATATACTTAACGGACGACTTAAGTTGCTGACATATGTACAAGATCCTCTCGACCAAATCTCATTAAATTTTTGTTAGTCCATTTGCCGAGTTGTTTTCAGTCTCAATCCACTCACAGGTTACGGGAGTTTTCAAAGGAGCACACTACTTTTCCTTGTGAGCCCACTAAATAGTTCTTTTTAGTTGGGGTTTTCAGTTAGTAAGTGGGCTTACTAGGAAAAATGATGTGCTCTTTTGGAAACTCCCCAGGTTACTGTTTCCTCGTCCATCATCTGTATATACCCGATTTGCCTCAAAAGTAGTATTCGGATATAGCAATTTTTGGCACAAATACTCACTTTTTGAAAAAAGTCAGTTTAACAACTAATTAACTAGTGCACGTAATAAATTTTATTCCACTCTCACGTATTATGATTCTCAATTAATATCAAAATTATATAATACCCGTAACTCATGTACTTGCTAAGTTAAATATTTTTTCTTTTTGCCATTGAGCCATGTCTTTATTGTTACCTTTTCTTTTTAATTAGATGAGAGGTTTCAAATTCAGCTCCCAATGGAGGCAAAAAGAAGGAAAGAAAAAATTTAACAATTTTTTTTTAACCAAAAATTTCACAAACGCGGAAGTATTGGTATTTGATTATGTAGAGTTAACGATGGTATTTGAGATTTTTGAATGACTCCAGAGATGAGACATGTAGAGCTAGAGACAAGAATGAGCTGATTTAAGAGCCAACTTTGATACGTCATATTCAATATTTTGAATTGGAAAAAATGAAATTTCCATTTCTAATGAACTATTTTGAATAAGGCGGACAAAAAATTGACCCTTAAAACCACCCATTCTAATCCCTAGGTAGAGCAGAGATGCCAGATACGCATTCTAATTTGTTAGATGAACAAAGATGTAAGATTCAATAAATTAAGAGAGGTAAATTGATAAACAAAAATATTTTTTTCTAAAATAGGCATAATCCCTACAAAATAGATGATGCAAGAAAACCGTAAATTGTGGTAACGTAAACCTATATATACGGCCAGTTCGACAAATGCAACTTATTAACATAAAACAACTTAAAAAAAAGGATCGGATGCTAAAAACTTAAATCAGAATATTTTGGTCAACAAGTGTTTGTAGAAAAGGATCGATCCTGCATCACTCTCCTTTGTTTCATATAGTTTATCCTAATCTAGACCGGTTACTTGGAATAAAAGATTTAGTTGTTATATATATATATATATATATATATATATATATATATATTTACAGTTCTCGTCCTTTGCTCTAGTATTTTGCATTCAGAACCTCCATAGTTACATTTTATAAGGAATGCTACCTACCAATATACAGATATTTTAATAAAATATTTTACAGAGAACATCTTTATATTATAAAAAAAAAACTATTGTAACAATAAAAAAAAATTTAATAACATCAGTACTATCTTTATTGTATGGTATTTTATGAACCTAAATTATTGATTTTTTTTATGCACCTATAATTACTGAGCTTAATTTGTAAAACTATATAATTAGTAAAATCATAAATCAATGAGAAATAGATCAACTCTTTGTCCTATAAATATTATTAGATATCAATTCAACAAATATGATTTTAGTTTGTAATCTCAAACACGAGCAACACAAAAATAACTACTCATTCTAGTAAAATATTGAAAATACAGCACAATTATATGATAAATGATCTGGGATTATGACATGTATGGTTTGTTAAAAAAAATTGGACCTCTTAGGTTTTCAGGGGAAGAAAAGAAACATGAAAAACATATATATATATATATATATATATATATATATATATATATATATATATATATATATATATATATATATATATATATATATATATATATATATATATATATATATATATAACCGCCGGTGAATTTTTCGTTTTCTCATATGAGGAAACGGGAAATACACCGGCAGTGAAGGGAGTTCCTTCACCGCCGCTTAGGTGGCCCAATAAAATTATTATACGTAGCGTTATTTAAGATAACAAATAAATAAATTTCCTTAACCGCCCTTTGAGTGGTGCCACATGTAATAATTTTATTGGACCACCTAAGCGGCGGTGAAGAAACTCTCTTCACCGCCGGTGAATTTCCCGTTTACTCTATATATATATATATATATATATAGAGAGAGAGAGAGAGAGAGAGATGGAAATGAGCTGACAGCTGACGCAAGTTACCTGAGCTGCAGTTCATTTCCACTATCTCCAATAATCTTTTTTAAAAAAAAAAATTTGGATTATGATCTCAACCCAGTAGGGTTCACTCATACCTAATTTCTTGGGTTTTAATTTTGATTTGAAGGTAGAGATTGTAATTGTAAAAAAATTTAAGAAAAATCATTGGATCATTATAATTTTGCCGTTATCTCAAGTAACTTTTCCTGAGCTGGCGGCTCACCTACAGTAATCCCATATATATATATATATATATATATATATATATATATATATATATATATATATATATATATATATATATATATATATATATATATATATATATATATATTGTTTTTGTTTTTTCCTTTCTCGCTTCTCTTTCCTTTCTTTTCTTCTCTGTTCTCTCTCTTTTTTTTTTGTTATTGTTCAATTTGTTTAGTTTTTAGTTTAAAAGGGGAAGGATTTAGTTAATTTTAAACTAAAAACTAAACAAATTGAACAATAATGAAAAAAAAAAGGGGAAAGAGAGAGAGAACAGAGAAGAAAAGAAAGGAAAGAGAAGCGAGAAAGGAAAAAACAAAAACAATATATATATATATATATATATATATATATATATATATATATATATATATATATATATATATATATAGGATTACTATAGGTGAGCCGCCAGCTCAGGAAATGTTACGTGAGCAAACGGCAAAACTATAATAATCCAATGATTTTTCTTCAATTCGTTTTTACAATTACTATCTATACCTCCTTAATTTCTTTCGGATTAAATTTCATAAATTTTGGAGTTCATTTACCTTTTCATTAATGTTTGTCCGAAAATTGGATTTCTCCTTCCATTGCAAAATTATTTGATTACAAAAGAAAATTGAGAATTACAAAAAAATATCGAGAAATAATAAGAACGGGAATATTAATTTATTCCCTTTTTTATGTGGGTTCGGGTGACGATGGAGCCTCGCTGGTGCACTCTATTGACCGTCTGACTTGGAAGGGGATGACTCTGCTCCGCTTCTCAATTTCACGAGCTCGCCCAAAATAGTCCAAAAGTCTTTTCTCTGGAATCAACTCCTGTCTGTTATAGACCGAAGAAGCTCAAAATTCGGCTCCAATCCTTCCTGAAAAATCGGATCACAGAATATCAGTGAAACAAATAAACGAAAATAGGCGAAAAACAACCTGCAGGTTGGCACCTGCAGGAGCGCTCCCGCGGGTGCCTACCCGCAGGATCGCTCCCGTGGGTGGCAACCCGCGGGAGAAACTCCCGCGGGATTTCTCCCGCGGGTGTGCACCCGCGGGGGAATCCCCCACTTCTTTTTTTTTAAAATTATTATTTATTATTATTATTATTATTATTATTATTATTATTATTATTATATATAATTTAAGTATACATTTTTTTTAGTATCTACATAACCCCCTTCAACGTTTTTGAAGTTCTGTATTGAGCCATACAGAATTTCGAAACACTTTGGATTTTTTTTTTTTTTGCTATGAAGCGTGTCAAGGATTGGGTAGATAGAGATAATTGTTAACACATCTCATCAAATATGAGCGGGGTATGACGTTAACATGCTTATTTAATAATAAGCAGAAATATGATTTTAGCGTGCTCATTAGATAACAAGTAGATGTATGATATTAACGTACTCATTGGATAACAAGCGGATGTATGATTTTAACGTACTTATTTAAGGTTAAGCAGAGGTATCACGTTAACGTGCTCAGTAGAATCCTAACCGTTCAGTGACATCTAGTATGACGGATAAGGAAAAGACAGAGGTGTCATTAAACATGTCTCAAAATTCGACCTATTCAGAGGATCAGGTCATGATAGGAATGAGTTTACTAAACAGAGGTAGCGGTTAACGTATTTAGCTTTAAAATTTGACTATCAGAGGTAACTGTTAACTTGATAGAGAGATAATTTTCGTCAGAGGTAACTTTTAACTTAACGACATCAAAAGCAAGTTCATCAGAGGTTGTAATGTTGGACTTGATGAAGTGTGAATTTTCTTTTCTGTCAGAGGTGAAATCTTAACGTGACAAGGGATTTAATCGGATTTTATCTCATTTGATTTTGAATTATGATGTCAGAGGTATGATTTTAACTTGACAAATATTTTGGAGTGTCACTTGCTCTGCTGGAAAAAAATGACGAGAAAAATTTTATTGTCAGAGGTGAAATCTTAACGTGACAAGAGATTTATCTGATTAGGGTTTTTAGCAAACCCCCAGCTATCAACGGATTTGATTAGTATTTACCAACTACCGTTTGAGTCGGACTAGCCATGCTATTACCCTCAGCATAGTGAGTTGTCGAGAATTTTGTTTGGGCTTAAATTCTAAACTTTTCCTCTTCCCTTTGCCTTAGCGGCATTGGGCAACGATGTATCTTTATATTCGAATAAGGATACTGTTGTGACAGATTTGTCATTGAATTTTTAGCAAATTTCCAGCTATCAACGGATTTGATTAGCCTTTACCAACTACCGTTTGAGTCGGGCTAGCCATGCTATTCCCCTCAGCATGGTGAGTTGTCGAGAGTTTAGTTTGGGCTGCTTAAATGCCAAACTTTCCTCTTCCCTTTGCCTTAGCGGCGTTGGGCAATTCATACTTTTACCCCCAGCATGAAGGGGTTGGCGAGAAACTGGTTCTCTTCCCGTTGCCTTGACGGTATTGGGCAGTTCATGCTTCTTCTTTTTTTATTTTTATTTTTTACCCCCAGCATAGTGGGGTTGGCGAGAAATTTATTCTCTTCCCGATACCTTGTCGGCGTTGGGTAATTCATACTTTTACCCTAGCATGAAGGGGTTGGCGAGAAATTTATTCTCTTTTCGTTGCCTTGTCGGCGTCGGGTAATTTTTTTTTTTGCAGGTTATGGGGTTTAAATTAACCGCTCTGAGCTCGTCTTTAGAATTGTTGTGAGCCCAAGTGGTACCTTTAGACCACCCATATTAAATATGTCCGAGTTAGCTCTAACTCCTTTTTTGTTCAACTTTGAGCTGAACTGCTCCAGCGTCAATCAACGCTTGAATTTTTGTCTTTTAAAATAAAACAATTTTTTGTGGGGTGACCTACAATCCGATGGTACAGGTAGTAATTCAGATCGTTAGTCTTCCCAACTTCTTCAGACCTCTTACTCTCTGGCAATTTGAGCATCTTGCGCTTACTGAGCAGATTGAACATAGTAGCAGTATGCTCATCCTTAAACGAATACTGCTTTTGAAGCCTGGGTGACTTTGCTGTGTTGCTCACAGTTGGTCATGTTTTCTGCTTCAGTGTGCTTTCTACCGCCATTGCCAATATGTCATTTCCTTTGGAACGGAAAAAATGGAACGGAGGTTCATTTGTACTGCCTCCGATTGCGGACTGCTGCTTTTCGAGGCGTCGAAGTATATCTTCGGCCTGTTCACCTTGCTTAAGCATATCTTTCCATGATTTGGGTTCGACCGAGCCCATTTTATCTAGAATGTCGGTCAACATGTTGTGTCTACAGGTTTCCACAAGAGTGTCCTGCGTCATGCCATGTGGGCATCGAACAGAAAGTTCTCGGAATCGCCCGATATAAGCTTTGACCGTCTCGTCTTCTTCTTGTTTTGCTGCTAGCAAGGATAGTATAGAGACTTCAGTACCATTTTCAAAGAATCGGGCTAAGAACTCACGTTCTACATCAGCCCATGATTTAATTATTCCCTGGGGTAGCTGCATGAACCAGGTAAATGCGGGCCCCCGTAAAGTGCTCGCAAATATCTTAGTCATAGTCAGATCATTTCCCATGAGGTGTCCTGTCTGCGACAAGAAATAGAAGATGTGCTGTTGCGGCGAACCTCTACCGTCGAATGACTGAAAGTTCAACGGTTTGTATTTTGCAGGATAGGGTACGGTCTCCCATTCTATGGGATAAGGACGGACTACCCCCACCTCTTGCAGTTTCTTACGATGAAGAAGAGTTTGTAGTTGATTCTCCATCTTCTCTATTTTTTCTACGTGAGGGTTGATGATAACCCTCACTTCCTCTTCCTCTCTTGAATGAGGAGGTACTTCTTCATCCTCGTCTTTACTATCTTCATTTATTTGGACGGGTCGTTTTCCTTTCTTCTGACCAGAAACAGACGACGAGGATTGTTTCTTTCTAGTTTGAGCTAACAACTCAATTAAAAATTGTTTCATTTCTTCTATGGTCTCCTCTTACTGTTCGAGAAGTTTTTCTTATCTCTCAAGCCTTCCAGAGACTTCTTCTAAGCGCACGCCCTTTGGTTCGATAGAAACTCCTTTTGACCCTGGAGTGATTTCCTTATCTGAAGGGTTGTTTCTGACCACCTTTATTAACCATATGTGATGAGGCAGCAGGCAGATCGATTTCCGAGCACACCTTTTTCACCGTTCGCATTCTTTTAGGTTCGGTGATCCGCTCAAAAACTGATCATTTTGAGTTGCATTTGCAGCTTGATAGAACAGTTGAGATTAACTGTTCGCATTGGCAGTGAGGAATATTTTGTGAGGAGTTCTTCTTCCAATTGAGGTACTCTCTCAAATCTTGAGGTACCTTATCATCTCCATTTGCATCTTGACGCCTCTTGCGTCGCAAATTCGGTTCATAATACTGGAGAGTTTGCAATATTTCAGGGCTAACCTCTTTTCCAGCATTAAATTATTCTCCAACCCTTCTGCGGATTCTTCTGGAGTGCACACTGGCCTGAGTAGTTGTGTGAGTCTCGTGCGCCTTTGATAGAGAGATTAAAATACTTGGTGTATGTTGCGTGCTCACCATAGGCGTGCTCGAAAAGATATGAGAGTTGTGTTCATTGAATGTAACACATCGTTGTTTCCGCGAAGTGAAATTTACGGGGTGCAACTCGCGGTTGTAACTGCAGGTTTGCACCCGCGGTTGCAAGCCGCGGGTGGCAACCTGCGGTTGCAACCCGCGGGTTGGCACCCGCGATTGCATGCCGACAACCCGCGGTTTCCACCCGCGGGTGGCAACCCGCGGTTGCCACCCGCGGGTTGGCACCCGCGTTTGCAAGCTGCGGGTGGCAACCCGCGGTTGCCACCTGTAGACACTAAAAATAATTAAATAAAATAAAAAATAAATTTATATGGAAACCAGGGAGAACCCAAAAGTGCAACCCGGGAAAGCTCCCGCGGGTTCCTACCCGCGGGAGGATCCCGCGGGTTGCAACCCGCGGGACATCCCGCGGGTTGCAACCCGCGGGACATCCCGCGGGTTGCCACCCGCGGGACATCCCGCGGGTTGCCACCCGCGGGACATCCCGCGGGATGCAACCCGCTGGACATCCCGCGGGTTGCCACCCGCGGGACATCCCGCGGGTTGCCACCCGCGGGAGCTCCCGCGGGTGGCAACCCGCGGGAGACTCCCGCGGGTTGCATCCCGCGGGAACTCCCGCGGGATGCAACCGCGGGAGCCTCCCGCGGGTTGCAACCCGCGGGAGCTGTGGCAACCCGCGGGTTATTTTCCGTATCTTTATTTTGTTTCCTTTGCTAATATTCCGTGATCCGGTTTTTCAGGAGCGAATCAATCCGGATTTGAGGTTCTCTCAGTCTATAAAATACAGGATTGGAGTTGAGAGAAGGGGAGGATTTTTCTTTGGAGCCGGCAGAGCAATTCTTCACAGAGGGTTGAGAGATCAGAAGGAGCAGGTTTTCTTCACAGATCCCCTTTCAAGTTGGATAGTCAACGGAGGCAGCAACAAGACTCCACCGCCACCCGTACCCACACTTAAAAAGGGAATCCACCAATATTTCCGTTCTTGTGATT
The DNA here is from genome assembly GCA_036321105.1 of Dracaena cambodiana. NCBI lineage: Eukaryota > Viridiplantae > Streptophyta > Magnoliopsida > Asparagales > Asparagaceae > Dracaena > Dracaena cambodiana. Next base: position 38,353,015 of record JAYEPQ010000014.1, on the reverse strand, counting down.
CTTCGGAATTTTTGTAATCTAAATTCCTATTGTAATTCATCAATTTTGCAATGGAATCAAAGGTGCAATTTTCGGGCGTACAAGAACTGGCGACCACAGTGGGAGCCTCTCTGTTCACTACGGAGAACGTCGTGGCGCAGTCCGACTTGATACCCATCGGATCTGTTGTCGAAACGCTGATCGTAGAGGTTGATCAGCAAAAATACGAAGAGTTTATCTCTTCCTCTGACTCGGAGCCCAGGCGTCATCGCCGGGCTATGATGAGCAAAGGTGAGGCGTCATCGCCCACCGAAAAGAAGAAGGCGTCATCGCCTATTAGAACTTATGAGGCGTCATCGCCCGCTAAAACTGACTCTGTCAGAAAACTTGAGGCGTCATCGCCCACTCCTAAGTTGAATCAAACTCTCACCCGCTCTCAGAAAAGAAACTTGAGGCGCAAAATCCAACGGGCCCGCCTGAACAGCGCCTCTGGAAAATTACAGTCGGAAAATCCAGCCCAAGAATCCAAAAATGGAAATTCACAGGAAGAACTGCGGGTTGCACCGCACGGAGGCAACCACGGAGTTGCAACCGCGGGTGCAAACCCGCGGTTCCAACCGCGGGTTGCACCGCGCGGGGGCAACCCCGCAGTTGCAACCGCGGGTTGCACCCCGCGGGTGCAACCCCGCGGTTGCAACCGCGGGTGCAAACCCGCGGTTCCAACCGCGGGTTGCACCCCGCGGGTGCAACCCCGCGGTTGCACCCCGCGGGTGGAACCCCGCGGTTGCAACCGCGGGTGCAAACCCGCGGTTCCAACCGCGGGTTACACCCCGCAGGTTGCAATCCGCGGGTTGCACTCCGCAAAAAGGATCTGGTTCTGGTGTCTATTCGGGCACACGCGCAATGAACACACAGCGCACACCTAACTTTATGGTCACTCTCTCAGGTGTACCATCTCATTCCTCTTCAAACAAACATAAGGATGTGCTCATGCACTCACCTGGGAAGATGTCCGCGGAGGAACAATCCAATGTGTGCGGGGCCCGCGCAACTGCGCAAGCCAACACACACTCTAGACGACTCCATAGAAGAGAATATGTTGATACAGGGAAAGCCCTTAGCCCTGAAATATTACAAACCAACCAATATTATGAACAGAACTTGCGGCGCAAGAGGCGTCAGAATGTAAATGGAGATAAGCCCGAAGATTTGAGAGAGTATCTTACTCGAAAGAGGAGCACATCCCAACCCGATTCTCACTGCCATTGTGAACGGCTGATCTCAGCCGTCTTGTCAAACTGCAAATGCAAGTCAGGACAATCCGTTTTTGAGCGGATTACAGAGCCAAAGAGAAGGCGGATAGTAAAAAAGATGTGCCCTGGGGATGATCTGCCTGCCGTTTCATCCTATATGGTTGGTAAAGGCAAGAAGATTGCCGAAAGTGACTCCTCAGACAAAGAGTTCACTTCAAAATTAAGGGGGGTGTCTGTTGAGCCAGAGGGTGTGTTCCGACACACTCGGGCTAGGAGGGGAGTCGCCATACCATTGAACTATAAAAAGTTAGCTGCAGGATCTGACGAAGAGGAAGACAGATATTCTGCTATTGTATCTTCACCCTATTCTGATTCAAACAGAGGGTTGGAAGCTACAGTAAATATGGCCGATCTTCCGGAAGAAGTCTCTAGAAGACTTGAAAGGCAAGAACAACGCCTTAAACAGCAGGAAGAGACTATGGAGGAGATGAAACAACTCTTGACTCAGTTGCTGGCCCAAACGAAGAAAGGCCAATCTTCGTCATCCGCTAAACAACATGAAGAGGAACATGTCCGCGTAGAGGAAGACAGTGAAGACGACTACGAAGAAGTACCTTCTCAGTTAGGAGAAAAAGAAAGAGTAAAAGTGTTCATTAATCCTCAGGTGGAAAAAATGGAAAAGATGGAAAACCAGCTGCAGGCCCTTCTTCACCGAAAGAAGTTGCAGGAAGTGGGAATAGTGCGTCCCTATCCTATTGAATGGGAGACCACGCCCTACCCTGCAAATTACAAACCGTTAAACCTTCAATCGTTTGACGGGAAAGGCTCTCCACAGCAACACATCTTCTACTTCCTGTCACAGACAGGACATTTGATGGGGCATGATCCAACATTGACTAAGATATTTGCGAGTACCTTACAAGGACCCGCATTTACCTGGTTTATGCAACTACCCCAAGGAACGATTAAATCGTGGGCCGACGTAGAACGTGAGTTCTTGGCCCGATTTTTCGAAGACGATACTGAGGTCTCGGTACCATCCCTGCTAGCAGCAAAGCAGGGAGAGAGTGAGACAGTAAAAGCTTTTGTCGAGCGGTTCCGAGAGCTTTCCGTGCGGTGCCCGCATGGCATGACGCAGGAGACCCTCGTGGAGACTTGTAGGCATAACTTATTGACTGATGTCTTAGTCAAGATGGGTTCGGTTGAATCCAGATCTTGGAGAGAGTTGCTCAAGCAAGGTGAGCAGGCCGAAGACATACTCCGGCGCCTTGAAGAGCAACAACAATCTACAGGAAGAGGCACCTCGAACAAGCCAACATCTCATTTCCCCCGTTCCAGAGGGAAAGACATACTGGCGGTGGAGAATACGTCCAAGCCGAAACAAAGGCCGGCTAAAAACAACACAGCGGGGTCACCCAGAATACAAAAACAGTATTCATTCAAGGATGAACATACTGTTACCATGTTTAATTTGCTCACTAAGCGCAACATGCTCAAGTTGCCAGAGAGCAAAAGACCTGAAGAGGTTGGAAAGACCAATGATCCGAATTACTGCTTATACCATCGGATCGTGGGTCACCCAACTAAAAAACTGTTTCATCTTGAAAGATAAGATTCAGGCACTAATTGATGCCGGAGCAGTTCAGCTCAAAGCTGAACAAAAAAGGGTGACGGCTAACTCGGCCACATTTACAGTGGGTGAGCTGGAGGTACCAGATGGGCTCACACCTATTCCAAAGGGTGAGCTCAGAGTGGTTAATTTGGACCCCCATAATCAACAGAAGAAAGGGTTAGTCCCCTTCACGACAGAGAAGCAGGAGGTCTTTTGGGTGCATCCAGATATTCTTGAAGATGAACAATGGATAACCGTCAGGACCAGAAAGAAAACTGAAACAAGAGGAAAGAAGCGCATGTGCAATGCCGTCTCAGCAACCATTGAGAAGGATGCATATGATATTCCGCTGTTGACAGATTCTGAATCGGAGGCGACAGCTCTGGCGGTGGAGAATGAGCCTGCACCACCTTCCGGAACCAGATCTGGAAAACACTACTTGAAGGATCAACCGCGGGTTTGCACCCGCGGTTGCAATCCGCGGGTTGCACTCCGCAAAAAGGATCTGGTTCTGGTGTCTATTCGGGCACACGCGCAATGAACACACAGCGCACACCTAACTTTATGGTCACTCTCTCAGGTGTACCATCTCATTCCTCTTCAAACAAACATAAGGATGTGCTCATGCACTCACCTGGGAAGATGTCTGCGGAGGAACAATCCAATGTGTGCGGGGCCCGCGCAACTGCGCAAGCCAACACACACTCTAGACGACTCCATAGAAGAGAATATGTTGATACAGGGAAAGCCCTTAGCCCTGAAATATTACAAACCAACCAATATTATGAACAGAACTTGCGGCGCAAGAGGCGTCAGAATGTAAATGGAGATAAGCCCGAAGATTTGAGAGAGTATCTTACTCGAAAGAGGAGCACATCCCAACCCGATTCTCACTGCCATTGTAAATGGCTGATCTCAGCCGTCTTGTCAAACTGCAAATGCAAGTCAGGACAATCCGTTTTTGAGCGGATTACAGAGCCAAAGAGAAGGCGGATAGTAAAAAAGATGTGCCCTGGGGATGATCTGCCTGCCGTTTCATCCTATATGGTTGGTAAAGGCAAGAAGATTGCCGAAAGTGACTCCTCAGACAAAGAGTTCACTTCAAAATTAAGGGGGGTGTCTGTTGAGCCAGAGGGTGTGTTCCGACACACTCGGGCTAGGAGGGGAGTCGCCATACCATTGAACTATAAAAAGTTAGCTGCAGGATCTGACGAAGAGGAAGACAGATATTCTGCTATTGTATCTTCACCCTATTCTGATTCAAACAGAGGGTTGGAAGCTACAGTAAATATGACCGATCTTCCGGAAGAAGTCTCTAGAAGACTTGAAAGGCAAGAACAACGCCTTAAACAGCAGGAAGAGACTATGGAGGAGATGAAACAACTCTTGACTCAGTTGCTGGCCCAAACGAAGAAAGGTCAATCTTCGTCATCCGCTAAACAACATGAAGAGGAACATGTCCGCGTAGAGGAAGACAGTGAAGACGACTACGAAGAAGTACCTTCTCAGTTAAAAAAAAAAAAAAAAAAAAAAAACTTTAGTCCAAAAAAAAAAAAAAAAAAAAAAAAATGATGAACAGGGTAGATTTGTGAGATTTGTGATCAATCCTGTGGTAGGGTAGATTTGTGAGATTTGTGATCAATCCTGTGGTCATCACTGTGTAGTCGTGCACCGCAAAAGCGATTTTAAAGTAAACGGATGACCGTTTGTTTACCTGATATCAGGGAAGAGAGATCAACAGCGGCGGTGACGCCTGCGTGTCGATCCTCATCGGCAATAACGCCCACTGATCGATCTTCAGCATTTAAATCATGTGGTTGCGAAGTGCCTGCGGAAGCCATGAGAAAGGAGAAAGTAATCGTACAAAATAAAAGAACGAGAGATTTTCTGATTATGAGAAAAAAAGTTGGAGATCTATGGGTATTTATAGTGAATTAGCAGGAGTTCAAATAGGGAAAGGAATCAAAGTTCTGACCAAAATCAGAGTTTGATTAGAGTCCAAACAGGACTTGGATATTTATTTAAAACCCTTTTCCTATTCTAATGCTAATTCCTACTCAAACTAAGATCCAAATAACAAACAATCCCACTTAAAAAGAAAAAATCCAAAGTATTTTGAAATTCATTACAAATAAATTAAAGAATTCCAAAAACTTTGGAGGGGGTTATGTAGACACTAAAAATAATTAAATAAAATAAAAAATAAATTTATATGGAAACCAGGGAGAACCCAAAAGTGCAACCCGGGAAAGCTCCCGCGGGTTCCTACCCGCGGGAGGATCCCGCGGGTTGCAACCCGCGGGACATCCCGCGGGTTGCCACCCGCGGGACATCCCGCGGGATGCAACCCGCGGGACATCCCGCGGGTTGCCACCCGCGGGATATCCCGCGGGATGCAACCCGCGGGACATCCCGCGGGTTGCCACCCGCGGGACATCCCGCGGGTGGCAACCCGCGGGAGACTCCCGCGGGTTGCATCCCGCGGGAACTCCCGCGGGATGCAACCGCGGGAGCCTCCCGCGGGTTGCAACCCGCGGGAGTCTCCCGCGGGTTGCCACCCGCGGGAGCTCCCGCGGGTGGCAACCCGCGGGTTATTTTCCGTATCTTTATTTTGTTTCCTTTGCTGATATTCCGTGATCCGGTTTTTCAGGAGCGAATCAATCCGGATTTGAGGTTCTCTCAGTCTATAAAATACAGGATTGGAGTTGAGAGAAGGGGAGGATTTTTCTTTTGAGCCGGCAGAGCAATTCTTCACAGAGGGTTGAGAGATCAGAAGGAGCAGGTTTTCTTCACAGATCCCCTTTCAAGTTGGATAGTCAACGGAGGCAGCAACAAGACTCCACCGCCACCCGTACCCACACTTAAAAAGGGAATCCACCAATATTCCCGTTCTTGTGATTCTTCGGAATTTTTGTAATCTAAATTCCTATTGTAATTCATCAATTTTGCAATGGAATCAAAGGTGCAATTTTCGGGCGTACACCACCAGCGGGTTGGCACCCGCGGTTGCAAGCCGCGGTTGCCACCCGCGGGTTTGCACCGGGGTTGCTTCCGTGGGATACAACCCGTGGCTCTATCCGTGGGTTTGCTCCGAAATTTTTTACCATCCCGGAGTTTTCTGCAACCTTTCCTGTATGATTGAGGCGTACTCATTGAGTTTTACGTCTCAGATTTTCCTTTTGGGAGCGGGTTAGAGTTTGGTTTGACTTTTGGCTTGATTTTGGAACAGGCGATAACGCCGTATACTTGACAGACGATGACGTCTTGTCAGTTTCAACGGGCAATGACGCCTCGTAAGTTTTAATAGGCGATGACGTCTTTTGATTTCCGGTGGGCGATGACGCCTCACCTTTTTTTATCGTCGCCCGGCGATGACGCCTAGGCTCCGAATCAGAGGAAAAAATAAATTCCTCATATTTTTGCTGGTCGACTTCTACGACCAGCGTTTCAACAACCGATCCGATCGCTACCAAGTCAGATTACGCCACCAGATTCTCTGTTGTGAACAGAGAGGCTCCCACTATGGTCGTCAGTTCTTATTTGCCCGAAAATTGAATTTCTCTTTCCATTGCAAAATTATTTGATTACGAAAGAAAATTGAGAATTACAAAAAAATATCGAGAAATAACAAGAACGGGAATATTAATTTATTTCCTTTTTTATGTGGGTTCGGGTGACGATGGAGCCTCGCTGGTGCACTCCGTTGACCGTCTGACTTGGAAGGGGATGACTCTGCTCCGCTTCTCAATTTCACTAGCTCGCCCGAAATCGTCCAAAAGTCCTTTCTCTGGAATCAACTCCTATCTTTTATAGACCGAAGAAGCTCAAAATCCGGCTCCAATCATTCCTGAAAAATCGGATCACGGAATATCAGCGAAACAAATAAACGAAAATAGGCGGAAAACAACCCGCTAGTTGGCACCTGCGGGAGCGCTCCCGCGGGTGCCTACCCGCGGGAGAAACTCCCGCGGAAGGAATTCCCGCGGGGCCCACCCGCGGGGGAATCCCCCACTTCTTTTTTTTTTCTTTTTTTTAATTATTATTATTATTTATTATTATTATTATTTATTATTATTATATATATATATTTTTTTTAAGTATACATTTTTTTTAATATCTACAATTAAGTGCATACAAAATATTTTATTTATTGAAAACCGTTAATTTTGTGTTAACTTGATGGAGAACCAAGTCAAAACTAAAACCCAAGAAATTGGGCATGAGTGAACCCTAGGGAGTCAAGATCATAATCCAAAAGAATTTTTTTTTAAAAAGATTATCGGAGATAACGGAAATATACTGCAATTCAAGTAACTTGCGTGAGCTGTTAGCTCATTTCCATCTCTCTATATATATATATGTCATCTTAACTTACAAATGCAAGTGCTCTGTTTTCAATGTATGAAACTTTTATCTTTTTTTTAACCATCTAACTTTATTGTTGAAACTTAATAAGATTCTCATCTAGTTATATGTGTTGATTTTATTTTCTGTTTTTGGATGTTTTAACTTCTATCTTGTGCACTATATTTAGTTTTTTCATATATATATATATATATATATATATATATATATATATATATATATATATATATATATATATATATATATATATATATATATATATATATATATATATATATATATTCTGTGTGGTGATAAATTTTAAAAGATTACATTGCGTCACTGTTAATAGGGTTGTGAACTTGTTGTGGCCGAATTTCTATGCTTAGAACAAAAATTAAATCCTAATATGTAATCTCTTCCATTAGTTTTCAATTCTTTTGCTGGCAGTACCTATCATCTAGCATACGAAGTCACATGACTATTTATTCGAAAACGGTGGGATAATATACATTTGTACTAGTAAAAAAAAATAATACATCATGTTCTGTTCAGTGAACAGAACAGATTCTATTCACTAAACAGAACTGTTGTTCTGTTGAACAGCGAACACAAAAGAAAAAAAAAGAAAAAAAAAACATCCTATTATGTTCAGTGAACAAAACAGCAAAAGAAAAAACATCATGTTCTGTTCAGTGAACAGAACCTGTTCTGCTGAACAACAAACAAAAAAAAAAAAAAAAATTTCTATTATTGGTTTCAATAGCTACTGTATTTTGTAATTGAATCCACACATTATGTCTTCATTTAGCTTGATGTAGTTGTAAATTCAATTTTGATTAGATATATTCACAATCAAATTAGTTTCATAGAAAATCCTACTTTCAATAAAGTAATGACCAACAAATGAAAAGTAAAGACATTTATTCATTAACATGATTAAATTGTATTTGGCCGCTATACTTAGAAAAATTAACATAATATTTTTTTTAATTTTATCATATTATCCAACTGCTTTAACTATGTGCTTTGCTTCTCCCAGGGAACTCTTGTAACATTTATTTCTTTTCATTTATTTTTGTTGTACTATGTTACAGAGAGTGATAAACCTTTATAATTTTAGTAAGAATTTTACAGTAAACAATAAATGTGTCAAAAATATGTGTTATAAAATTTATGAGATTATGAGGGAACTCGAAAAAGTAACTGTACATATATTTTAGGAGTTTTACATTCTTGAGATTGTATAACCGAACTTAAAGACTAAACCATAGAGGTTCTGGGTGATTACTAGATCACCATCATTATATATGACTGCGCGCTTGGAGCTTAAACTCATCAGTATTCATGTTTATTAATACTTACCTATACGTTCTAGGGCAGTATTAGGAATCATGATCGTGGTCCCGAGCATACACGAGATACTCGTAAAACATGTGGAGCACTAATTCTGATAGTTCCAAACAAATTAACCAAAAAATTAAAAAAATTAACATAATATGATGTCATATTTCACATGCATGTTCATTTTGTTATATATATCCCTACTACAAAGTTATCCATAACATGTGTATACAGATGTATCCCCTGACTATTATCATTCTCAAGACAAGTGCAATTTAACTCATGTTATATTTCTTCCTAAAGTTATACATTTTGATGATACTAACATGATTTTTAGTATTTTACTTGGTTTTATATTTTGTTTATATATATACATAGCGTGCCTGTGTATTATTATTTTTCCTCTTGTACTACTTGGTAGATCGTTCTAACGATCCTGATTTGGTACGCCCATACAACTTGCAGGATATCAAGGAGAAGTATCCATCACAGCTGGAATAACATTTTGAGAGGTTAGCAGACATTCAGTAGTGTTCCCGTTGTAAGGCGTCATTTAGGAGTTCTTTATTTATTTCATTCTTTCAGACTATCTCGTTCATTTTAGTTTGTTATTTCCAAAACTTAAAATTTAAAGTTGTAATAAGTGTTATCCTTTTTGGATCTTTTCATGATCGTAGTAATATTTTGTTAAAAAAAGTTGTTTATTATCTTCCTATTATTCTTTCAGTGCATATGTGTAAGGTTTTGTGACAGTAACATTCAATTTATTAAAAGTACTTTAGACTTTGCGTATTTATTTATGTTACGTCGCCGAATACTATCCGTATCTTGGGATGTGGGGCATTACAATTTGCAAAGAGAACGTCAAGCAAAGAGACAGATATTAACGAGGTTTGATCAAGATGATCTCGAACCTATATCTTCGGTGTGAAGAACCATTCAACGAGTACTTTTATTAGAGATAAGAAAAGTACAATACGTAAAAATGCTCTCTCATTCTACAAAGCGCATGTCATTCTAATGGTTGAAAAATGGTCCCCTTCTATTGGAAAGTAAGGGAGTATATATATGAGTCTATTCCTATAGAACCAGAGGTTTTGAGGGATCTCCAAGTCCTTTATTTCTACATATGCGCGGATAGACAAGATCTATTTTACATATTGTAATGATTTGGTAATGAATGATTTGATCCGAGATTGTTCTACTCCTTGGGTAAATTTGGACTTTGAGGTTTTGCCAAATAATGGGCTTCCAACTTTCCATCCACAGTAGGCTCTTGTCAAGTGGGCTTTTAATCTTCGTCCGAGATTGTAAAAACAATACAGTTGATTTGTAGAATATTTCTTAGGGGTTCTTTTTCCTAAAGTAGAATATGGATATTTTTATATTACTAAGAGATTATAGCAACTTCAATTGTTCTATTCAAATCAGCAAAAACACTATATTTAATCAACTATAATCATTTTTTGATATTATCTTTAAATTGATAGTAATATTTTTCTGTCCTATTCTCTACTCTCTCTCTCTCTCTCTCTCTTTGAATATATATATATATATATATATATATATATATATATATATATATATATATATATATATATATATATATATATATATATATATATATATATATATATATATATATATATGTGGACTACTGTAGGTGAGCAGCCAGCTCAGGAAAATTTACGTGAGCTAGCGGCAAAATTATAATGATCCAATGATTTTTCTTCAATTTTTTTTTTTACAATTACAATCTCTACCTTCTTAACTTCTTTCGGATTAAATTTCATAAGTTTTAGAGTTCATTTACCGTTTCATCAAGTGCATACAAAAGTTTTATTCATTGAAAACTGTTAATTTTGTATTAATTTGATGGAGGTTCAAATCAAAACTAAAATCCAAGAAATTGGGTATGAGTGAACCCTAGGGGGTCGAGATCATAATCCAAAAGAAATTTTTTTAAAAAAATTATTGGAAATAGTGGAAATGAATTGCAGCTCAGGTAATTTGCGTGAGCTGTCAGCTCATTTCCATTTTTCTCATATATATATATATATATATATATATATATATATATATATATATATATATATATATATATATATATATATATATATATAAAACTATATATATATATATATATATATGAAAAAACGGGAAATACACCGGCGGTGAAGGAAGTTTCCTTCACTGTCGCTTAGGTGGCCCAATAAAATTATTACACGTGGTGTCATTTAAGAGAATTCATTTATTTGTTACCTTGAATGACGCCCCGTGTTATAATTTTATTGGGCTACCTAAGCGACGGTAAAGGGAGTTCCTTCACCGCCGGTGTATTTCCCGTTTCCTCTATATATATATATATATATATATATATATATATATATATATATATATATATATATATATATATATAGTTTTACCACGATCATGAAAAATGGAGGAAACTCATCAATTTATGTGTGCATCACGTTCAATCTATGAAATATTCATGAGCTACGCTCTACGAAATAAATTTGTTTCGTGATTCATTTATGCGTGCTATACTTGTAACTTGGAAATGGTTTATTAGAGTTTTGTGCTTTGAAGTTCTTTAACTTGAAGCTGAAATAATTTTTATGATAGTTCACATGTCACTTAAACAACTTGATCAATTAGTCATTTTCATCCTCATATTATTCTAATTTGCCAATTGATTAATATAATTTGTTTGAAATAATTATGAGCTCTTGTGTAAGCTTATATTTAATTTTACTGAAAAGAATTATGAGTTTATTTATTTTTTTAAATTACAAAGACTAATTAGTATATTGTTTCTTACAACTTGTGTAAGCTTATATATAGTACCTCATTTGTAGTAATCTATTTAATTTATATATTAGTGACCAGCATTAGACCCGTTCATCAATTTTCATACCTTAGTAATAATCTCTTTGTAATTAGGAGCTTTAATACATATATGATTTTATTTTCTCTTTAAAGTTCGAACCCGTAGATGCGATTAAGATACCAAGCCCAACCCATCTTTGAGTGGATTTGAGCAGGGAGGACCCAACAAGGGGAAATTATAAAGGCACACCCACATAATATATAAGGGCACACCCTACCTACTTACCCAACATGCACATCTATATATTAAAAATCATGTATTTTCTATCGAGTCAGGCTAGGCTACTCTTAATAGTATTTTGGTATAAATACTATTTACTAAGATCTAAGAATGAGAAATCCAAAATAAGAATCTATTTCAGTAGATATGATATCCCCTTCATAATATATTTATACATAAAATTTCATAATAATTGAATCTCATTCAACTATGGATCAAGTGCAAACAAAATGATGCATCTAAACAAAATTAAAATTCAGTAATTTTTGAGACCTTGATTTATTTGTAAATAAAATCCAATTCTTATAAAACTTTGTTTGTAAATATTTTATGAAAAATAGATCACATCTACCGAAATAAATTTTAATTTTTGACTGTCTATTCTCAGATCTTAGTTAATAATATCTACACCCAGAAATTATTAATAGCAGTTTAGTCTAACTCATTTTCTATATATTTCAACAATATATTGTACATTTACAAAATGATTTTTTTTTTAACAATAATACTAGAAAGACCTCTATATTAATAATAATAAAATATTGAAAACACATAATTTTTTATATATTATTTATTTATACATGTATTGACTGCTTGGAATCATTCATATAAACTTTCTGTATTGAGATATAGTGCAACCATTATTAATACTTTTTCAAATGTGTTTAACACTATCTTAAATACTTATACCTATAATTAACAATACACATTTTACCTTAAATAGGTGGATGTTGCAATTGAGATTTGACTACAAAATATTATGTACCAAACAGTCCCAAGGGGTTTTACATATCAGTCCCTTACATATTTAAAAATTAAACTTTAGTTCTCGAAATCTTCGTATTTTAATTTTAGCCTCCCAAATCCTTTAAATTACTATACTTTAATCTCTCCGTTAGCTGTTCCGTCCAAATAAACAATAAATTTTAATTTTAATTTTTAATAAGTAGAGTAAATGACTGATGTACTCTAAGTTAGTTTTAGTGTTATGTTATTTGGTTAGGATTAGGGTTAGGATTTGCTCTCCTGCATCTTTCGAGCGAAGTGGTGAGGAACGGCGAAAATGACGGCTCTGTAGAGTATAACAAAAATCCAATAAAAAAAGAAAGAGATTAGGAATAGAGAAGTAAGGAAAATAATTGATATTTTTCCCTCTTTTAGAGATATAATCGGAAATTCGGATTAAAATTTTAACTGTTTCAATGGAAGTTACCAATGAGATTAAAGTGAAGTAAGTTAAGAACAAATCAAAATATAAAAATTTCAGAAATTAAAATCTCATTTTTAAAGATGTAAGAGATGGATAAAAAAAATTCTAAAAATTAAACAACATGTAACATTTATTTTAAAAAGCACTTTTTTTTTTTTTTTTCTTACCATAAGATTTCTTTTAAAAGAACTGGTGAGGCACATTAAAGTTGACAAAGGCTAGTTGTCCCACAGAAAAGACTTTCAAAAAGAGTGCAAGTAACTGTGGGTGACATAATCCAACTTAGAATCAGAAGCCAGCATTCAATTTCAGCAGAGCCCCAAATTAGAAACCAAACTCAACCCCACAAAAGAAAACAAAAAAGGCAACCGCAATGCAAAATACTTCTTTTAAAAAAATAATAATAATTACGATGTTAGTTCTAACAAATTTTATATTTGAACATTAGTTATCACAAATTATTTTTTGGACATGAATCAACAATTCATGTCAAATATTTCATCTAATATAGCAACTAAAAATGATTAAAAATAAATATAATAATAATTTTACTTAATTATTTTTAACTTAATTAATCAAAATATGTTACTAACATTCCATCTCTCAATTTCTTTTGCTCCATCTTCCTTCTTACTTCGACTATCCTAATTACAAAAATATAAAAATAATAAAAAAAAATTATTCACAACCAACATGAGTTTCATGTTTTATCACAGCTAACAAAAATATTTCGATAAACTATCCCAACAATCTCTATCATGCAACTCAAAAACACCTACGCTTTTGATCTATTGGAGAGCCTAGTAAGTAATTTTAAGATTTTAAATTTATAGTCGTGATTAGTTAATATTATTAAATAAAAGAGGAAACGGAAATATACCAGCAGTGAAGAAACTCCTTCACCATCGCTTAGCTGACCCAATAAAACTCCTTCACCATCGCTTAGCTGACCCATCGCTTAGCTGACCCAATAAAACTCCTTCACCATCGCTTAGCTGACCCAATAAAATTATTACACGTAACGTCATTCAAAAGAACAAATAAATAAATTTGCTTAGCCGTCCTTTGAGTAAATTTCCTTACCTTAACCGTTTTTTGAGTAGTACCACATGTAATATAGCGAGAGTGAACAAACTTCCCTCATTGTAGATGAATTTTCCGTTTACTCCAAATAGAATTAATACATTAATCACCACAGTAATATTACGAACTGATATCTAAATAATAATCTGTTTAGAATTCTTATCCAAATATGAAAATTTTCAGATACCTACGTCTCAAAAACCAAAAAGAATTGGGAGGGATGGAAATAAAAAATCAGAAAAAAAAAAGGAAAAAGTCACCGCAATTTACGCTGCTTTTAATCACCACCGCCTGCCTCTCTTTGGGAAACGAGAAAGGCCTGAAAGCAGACGCCATCATCGACAGCACGCCTCTCCCCCGTGACCCCTACTCATTGACCCCTCGCCATTCAATTCAAACGGGCAAGTTCTATGCGCACACAACTATGCTAATTAAAAACACGTGCAGTTAGTTTAAATTAAGGGATGCAAAGATAGTAAACTCTCGACGGAACTAAGTTACACTAACGCTACCCCTGTAGTAAGGGGTCTCATTACAATTAAGCTTATCAAAATTACAAAATACACTACCATAAAACTTTATACCATTAGAATTACTCCAACATTGCTTACATTAATCCATTACTAACTTAAGTAAAGTCACTAACAACAACAGCAGCAACATGCAATTAATTAAGATAAGATCGAGGTGGGTTTGCGCACGGAGTATCGGTACGCAGCCACCTTCCTCCTCCTCGAGCTACTATTATCAATGGACAGCACCATTTTCCCCGCCTCCTTCGCCATGAACACATTGTGCACGGGCTCCTCCACGCTCGCGCCGATCTTTCTCGCTTTCTCCACTGCGATCGTGTAGCTCCCCTCGGCGCTCGGCACGTACTCCGCGCTGTACTCCAAGTCCCATCCCCCCACCGCTATGTCCCACGTTATCGTCGCCCCGCTCTGACCCAATTCCAAATCTCAAAAATTATGAAGGATTTAGTTAATCAATTTGGTAATGATAAAGATTAATTAAGCTTGCTAACCTCAATCCCATCGATCTCAAGGTTCACTTTCTCTCCGCCCTTGATGGTGAACTCTGATGCGGGCTTCGGCGGGCCGTTCTCCAAGTCCCCCGGCCTGCTCAGCCCACCGTACTGCACCGGAACAAACTCCGGCCTAATGAACCTGCGAACAAATTTTAAATTTCAGATCATAAAGTTAAACAGAATAATTACTTAAAAAAGAAAACATATAGAGAACGAATGATTACCTGTAGAGAGTCTCGGCCACATTTCCTTCTTTGGCGATTACAAACTTGCTCTTGGTTCTCTCAGTCAAGAACGGGCTGATCACAGAGTACAGAACGCTAAAATACCACGGCACGTTGATGAAAACCTACAGAATCTTCAAAAAATCAAAATCCGTATGGACAATCAGATGAAGAGCCTCGGAAAAAAATTGGGAGGATCGAACCTTGCGGGCGACCATCTCAGGATAATTATCCTGGAAGAGGGATAGTATCTGGTTGGACGCGACGCGGAGCTCTCGCTTCGGCATGTCCTTGAGGTCGGTGACCTGGATGATGGAGTTGACTCCGCCGGGCTTCAGCTGGAGCAGCTTGACTCCCCGCTCCATCACCTGGACACGCCACCGCAGGAACCGCTCGAGCTTCTCGCCGTCGCCGAACACTCGCTCGTACATCTCCCGGTCCTTGAAGACCCCGTAGGCGTTGTAGCAGACGGGGTGGCCGTCGCGGTCCCACCCGTGCATGTAGGCGACGACGCCCTCGAGCTCCTTGAACCCGAGGTCCTCGTCGAGGATGGCGTCGGCGGCGAAGTCGTGGCGCCACTGGGCGCACTTGAGCAGCATGGCGTGGGCGTGGGCGGGGTTGAAGTCGCGGGCGCGGAGGAACTTGAGGAGGAGGACGTCGGAGCGGTCGTCGGAGGGGTCGAGGAGGTCGACGCCCCAGAGGGAGAGGGGTGGGGGGTGGGGGAGGAGGAGGGAGCGGAGGGCTTTGAGGGAGTTTAGCTCGGAGGGTTTGAGGGAGGAGGGGAGGTAGGAGTCCTCCTTGAAGGAGGAGGAGCGGGTGAGGGTGGTGGAGGCGGCGGCCATGAGGGAGGTCATGAGGCTGCGCCTTGTGGCGGGGTTGGGGGTGGGAGTTTGGGGAGCGGGGGAGTTGGGGTCCATTGTGAAGGGGGAGTTGAGGGGGTAGGAGAGGGTTAAATTGGGGGAGGAGGGAGGGGGATGGGGGTAATTATGAGGGAGGGGTGCGAGGAGTGGGGGGGTGTGGGTTTGTTTATGTTTGGGGCGGTTTGTTTGGGGTCATGGACATGAGGGATCCGTGTCCGGGGGCGCTCTGGGCCAGGGTATTGGGTTGGGAGAAGGGAGTTTCCAAAGGAGAACACCAATTTGCCTGGTGAACCCACTTTCAGTGCTTTTTTTGTCCGGATTCAAAGTCCGAACAGATATAAAGTGGGCTCCTTAGGAAAATTGTGTGCTCCTTTAGAAACTCCCCAGGGAGAAGAGGTGGTGGGGCCCGGTTAGGGTCCGATAACCCGATAAGAGTGCGGACCGAATTTGAAAAAAAAAAAATCATACCCGACAGCCTGTTCGTGGGACCTAGCAGAAGGACAGCCCTCCCCTTGAATTTTTTTTTTTTTTAACTTAGTATCTACATTTTTATGAGTTTATTTCCCTCAAATTCAAGTCTCCCCTCCAAAAGTCTCAAGAATTTAGATTTTTCCAAACCCAATATTGCATTTTCCCAACTTCTTTTCTAAAACTATTTTCTTCCATCAACTAGCAAAATTTAGATTTTTTTTATCAAATTACATATTTATTATATATTTAATAGCATACTTATAATTTTATTGTTAAATTCATATTGTTGTAATAAAAAAAAATATATTGGTTGGTGGAGCCTTTGGCCCCACACTTGCGACAAGGAAACTTTAGTTGCTGCATTCTCGACGGGTTATTCGGACAGCTCAACTGCCGAATAATCCTGCTTCTTAGTTCATGTGACTAAGTCTGCCCCTATTTGTACATGTATATTTCTAAATAATCATTATGCGCTTTGTTATGTTTAAAGACACAAGGGATTAAAAAATGTTCTATGACGTGGAGACCATATATTTGTGACTGAGATGATTTTATATGTTGTGCTACTGAAACTGTTGAATTCATTCACTAATTTGAACATTAAATTGAGCCAATTCACTAGTTCAAATTAAATGAATTACGTGAATTGAAATTGGCTTCAAAAGTTGAGTACATAGCAAAGAAACAAAAGGGAAGATGGAAAGATAGTCCCACATTTGATAGAGAATTGTAAGGATGTGGGTTTATATATGGTAACTTGTTTCATTAGTTTGCTTATGTAACAAGAGGAAAACCTTGAGCACCACGGGTGGTGCTACGCACCGCCCACACGCGCACGCGCGTGTGCAAGGGCGAATGGGCGTTTAGGGCGCATCGGCGATCCAACAGTCACCGGTCGCCGTCAACAGTTGCCGTTAAACGGTCACAACTGTTGAAACGGCTAACCGTTGTGACTGTTGAAAGCTATAAATAGGGTCTGGGTCTAGAGTTTAAGAACACATACGATTTTTCTTTTCTGTTTCCTTTCTTCTTCTGCAGACAGAAGTTCCTGAATTTCTGTCTACAGAAGATTTCTGTTCAATAGTCCAGTTCTGCATTACATCAACCAGAGAGAACCTTTATCAGATTCGTCAGAGCAGAGGTATTGCGGCTTCCTTACCTCTGCAGACCGATCGTTGTATCCTGAGAGATCGACGTCCAAGAAATCCAGAAGCAAACTGTGGTGGACGAATCGATTTTAAGGAGATAGTGTTCAACACTAGCCTCGATCATCATCCTCTAATCTTCCTATCGTCTTCCTGTCTTCCTTCAAGTATCTGAAATAGGTTTTTCATAATCCAGTATCTTCTTTTTCTATTTAGGTTAGTAAACTAGTTAAAAGAAGATCAGTTTAATAGTTTTCTGTTTTCTGTAAACAGTAATAGCAGTCTTCTTCTAATTTAAAGCAGAAAGATATAGACTGAATAATTTCGTAATTCTCATTCTCCAACTTTATTTCTAATAGAAATATATAACACTTAAACCTGTAACAATCTTGTGAATGATTACAGTAGTAATTTTGTGTAAGATATTCTGTTAACTAAACAAACCTGCCCATATTAATCTAAAGCATTATCAAAGAATACTCAAACATTCTTAAAATCGATTCGTCCATGTTTTAGATTAATTTTTTAAGAATACAGTTTAAACATGTTTAGATTAGAATATTGTTGTGAAATAAATAGTATTCAGTCTTAAGAGTATTCAGTCTTAAAACTGAGATTTTTGTTTTAAAAAACACTGTCATAATAATATTCAGTCTTAAAACTGAAATTTTTGTTTTAAATTAAAAATACTGTCATCAATCACTAGTAATCTTGATTGCTTCTGGAAAATTTCTGTTTTGTGATTTGGAGACTAGTAATCTTAATTGCTTCTGGAAAAAAAAAAAAAAAAAAGGGATAGTTAATCTCTGTTTTGTGATTTGGAGTGTTCAATTGATTTTCAGTTTTATTATAAAGTTAAAATTTGTTACAAGACATTAAGATAGATAAATTTAATATTTACAGATGGCTACAGCATCTGATATGTCCACTATGATAACACCTGTCATGGTTACTCCAACTGTGCCTTCAAGCCAGTATGAGAAACCAGAGAAGTTCAGTGGCTCAGATTTTAAGAGATGACAACAGAAAATGTTATTCTATCTCACTACACTAAATCTGACCAAGTACTTGAAGGAGACTGTGCCTACTCTTGTTGAAAATGATCAACAATCAGTAAAGACGGTTAATGCATGAAAATATGCAGATTTCTTGAGTAAGAACTATATCCTCTGTAGATACCAAAAAAAAAAAAAAAAAAAAAAAAAAAAAATTAATTTTTGCTAAGTGGGCACACCCGCGGGTTGCACCCGCGGATTGCAACCCGCGGGAGCACCCGCGGGTTGCATCCCGCGGGAGCACCCGCGGGTTGCCACCCGCGGGAGCACCCGCGGGTTGCATCCCGCGGGATGCCACCCGCGGGAGCACCCGCGGGAACCCCCGCGGGTTGCCACCCGCGGGAAGATTCCCGCGGGTTGCAACCCGCGAGAGGATTCCCGCGGGTTGCCACCCGCGGGAGGATTCCCGCGGGTGGCAACCCGCGGGGGCGATCCCGCGGGTTGCCACCCGCGGGTTGTTTTTCGTTGTTTCCCCGTTGTTTTATTTCCTATTTTATTTTCCTGATAATCCGTGATCCGCTTTTTCAGGAGAGAATTGAGCCGGATTTCGAGCTTCTTCGGTTTAGAAAATACAAGAATTTTATGGGAGAGAGGACTTTTGACTTTTGGACTTTTGGATTGAGGGGAGATTCTTTCGGGAAGAGTCCAATTTTCCAGAGTCCAAATATCCAGAGAGGAGTTCCTCAATTCAGAGAGATCGGATCGTCAACGGAGTACAGAAACAAAGCTCCACCGCTGCCAGACCCACAAAAATAAAGGGGAATCGAAATCAATCGATCCTCATTCTTGTAATCTCGATTTTCTATTTTGTAATTTTTCTTTTATTGCTGTAATTCAAAATTAAATTGACATATAAAGGAAGATTCAATTTTTCGGGCAAACAAGAATTGGCGACCACAGTGGGAGTTTGGGCGGCGCAATCCAATCTTTAAATTTTTTTTTTCGGAGCCTAGGCGTCATCGCCGGGTAACGATAAATAAATGTGAGGCGTCATCGCCCACCAAAATTGACAAGACGTCATCGTCTGTCAAAAAAAAAAAAAATTATGAGGCGTCATCGCCCATAAAAAAAAAAAAAAATTATGAGGCGTCATCGCCCATAAAAAAAAAAAAAAAAAAAAAAAAAAAAATTGAGGCGTCATCGCCCAAAAAAAAAAAATGACAAGACGTCATCGTCTGTCAAAAAAAAAAAAAAAAAAAAAAAAAAAAATTTGACAAGACTGGATACAACTCCAGGATGCAACCCGCAGATGGAATCTTGGGACCCGCGTGGACGCAACCCGCATATGGAAGCGCGGGATGCAACCCGCAGATGGAATCTTGGGACCCGCGTGGACGCAACCTGCATATGGAAGCGCGGGATGCAACCCGCAGATGGAATCTTGCAACCCGCAGATGGAATCTTGGGACCCACATGGACGCAACCTGCATATGGAAGCACGGGATGCAACCCGCAGATAGAATCTTGGGACCCGCGTGGACGCAACCCGTATATGGAAGCGCGGGATGCAACCCGCAGATGGAATCTTGGGACCCGCGTAGACGCAACCCGCATATGGAAGCGCGGGATGCAACCCGCAGATGGAATTTTGGGACCCACATGGACGCAACCCACATATGGAAGCGCGGGACACAACCCGCAGATGGAAGCGCGGGCGCGGGACGCAACCCACAGATGGGTGGGACCCATCTGGGTCACCCGCACTTTTCTCCCTCTCTCCCGCACAAAAAAAAAAATAAAGAATAAAAATAATATTAATAAAAAAAAAAAAAGGAAAGGGTGTTATCGCCCACAAAAAATTGACAAAGTTAAAAAAATAATAAATATTAAAAAAAAAAAGGAAAAAAAAAAAACATGCAGTATGAGTGCTCTACCCATGGGTTGTATCCAACGGATGCACCCGCGGATGCCAAAAAAATAAATAAATAAAATAAAATAAAATTAATTAAAATAAATAAATAAAAAAATATTAAAAAATATATAAAAATATAAACAAAAAAAAGTAAATAAATAAAAATAAACAAAAAAATAATAATAAATAAAAATATATTTGCAAGGCCTCATCGCTTACCAAAATAAATAAATAAATAATAAAAAAATAAAATGTTAGGCGTCATCACCTAAAAAAAAAAAGGACATCATTGCAAACAAAAAAAAAGAGAGATAAAGAAATAAAAATGTATATATAAAATAAAAAAAAAAAAAAATGATGAACCGCCCAACGCCGATAAGGCTACGGGAAGAGAATAAATTTCTCGCCAACCCTACCATACTGGGGGTAAAAAGTATGAATTACCCAACGCCGACAAGGCTACGGGGAGAGAATGAATTTCTCGCCAACCCCACCATGCTGGGGGTAAAAAGCATGAACCGCCCAACGCCGACAAGGCTACGGGGAGAGAATAAATTTCTCGCCAACCCCACCATACTGGGGGTAAAAAGTATGAATTACCCAACGCCGACAAGGCTACGGGGAGAGAATAAATTTCTCGCCAACCCCATCATACTGGGGGTAAAAAGTATGAATTGCCCAACGCCGCTAAAGCTACGGGAAGAGAATAAATTTCTCGCCAACCCCATCATACTGGGGGTAAAAAGTATGAATTACCCAACGCCGACAAGGCTACGGGAAGAGAATAAATTTCTCGCCAACCCCATCATACTGGGGGTAATAAGTATGAACTGCCCAACGCCGACAAGGCTACGGGAAGAGAATAAATTTCTCGCCAACCCCATCATACTGGGGGTAATAAGTATGAACCGCCCAACGCCGACTAGGATACGGGAAGAGAATAAATTTCTCGCCAACCCCACTATGCTGGGGGTAAAAAGCATGAATCACCCAACGCCGCTAAGGCAAAGGGAAGAGGAAAAGTTTGGCATTTAAGCCCAAATGAAATCCTCGACAACTCACTATGCTGAGGATAATAGCATGGCTAGCCCAACTCAAACGGTAGTTGGTAAAGGCAAAATCAAACCCGTTGATAGCTGGGGGTTTGCTAAAAATCCCACGACAAATCTGTCACAACAGTATTCTTATCCGAATATAAGAATACATCACTGCCCTAAGCTGCTAAGGCAAAGGAAAGAGGAAAAGTTTGGTATTTAAACCCAAACGAAATCCTTGACAACTCACCATGCTGAGGGGAATAGCATGGCTAGCCCGACTCAAACGGTAGTTGGTAAAGGCAAATCAAACCCGTTGATAGCTGGGGGTTTGCTAAAAATCCTAATCAGATAAATCTCCTGTCACGTTAAGATTTCACCTCTGACAGCAAAACTTTTCTTGTCATTTTGCTCTAACAGAGCAAGCAACACTCCAAAATATTAGTCAAGTTAAAATCATACCTCTGACATCATAATTCAAAATCAAATGAGATAAGATCCGATTAAATCCCCTGTCACGTTAAGATTTCACCTCTGACAGAAAAGAAAATTCACACTTCATCAAGTCCAACATTATAACCTCTGATGAACGTGCTTTTGATATCGTTAAGTTAAAAATTACCTCTGACGAAAATCATCTCCCTATCAAGTTAACAGTTACCTCTGATAGTCCGATTCCAAAACTAAATACGTTAACCGTCACCTCTGTTTAGTCAGCTTGACCCTATCACGACCAGATCCTCTGAATAGGTTAAACTCCAAGACACGTTTAATGTCACCTCTGTCTTTTCCTGATTCGTCATACTAGATGTCACTGAACGGTTAGGATTAAAATAAGCACGTTAATATTATACCTCTGCTTGACCTAAAATAAGCACGTTAACATTATACCTCTGCTTGTCCTCTAATGAGTACGTTAAAATCATACATCTGCTTGTTATGGAATAAATAAATATATTAACAGTTATCTCTATCGACCAAATCTTTTAAAAGGTCTATAACCAAAATTAAAGAATCCAAAGTATTTCGAAATTCAGTACGGTTCAATATAGAACTTCGAAAACTTTGGAGGGGGTTATGTAGATACCAAAAAAAAAAAAAAAAAAAAAAAAAAATTAATTTTTGCTAAGTGGGCACACCCGCGGGTTGCACCCGCGGATTGCAACCCGCGGGAGCACCCGCGGGTTGCATCCCGCGGGAGCACCCGCGGGTTGCCACCCGCGGGAGCACCCGCGGGTTGCATCCCGCGGGATGCCACCCGCGGGAGCACCCGCGGGAACCCCCGCGGGTTGCCACCCGCGGGAAGATTCCCGCGGGTTGCAACCCGCGAGAGGATTCCCGCGGGTTGCCACCCGCGGGAGGATTCCCGCGGGTGGCAACCCGCGGGGGCGATCCCGCGGGTTGCCACCCGCGGGTTGTTTTTCGTTGTTTCCCCGTTGTTTTATTTCCTATTTTATTTTCCTGATAATCCGTGATCCGCTTTTTCAGGAGAGAATTGAGCCGGATTTCGAGCTTCTTCGGTTTAGAAAATACAAGAATTTTATGAGAGAGAGGACTTTTGACTTTTGGACTTTTGGATTGAGGGGAGATTCTTTCGGGAAGAGTCCAATTTTCCAGAGTCCAAATATCCAGAGAGGAGTTCCTCAATTCAGAGAGATCGGATCGTCAACGGAGTACAGAAACAAAGCTCCACCGCTGCCAGACCCACAAAAATAAAGGGGAATCGAAATCAATCGATCCCCATTCTTGTAATCTCGATTTTCTATTTTGTAATTTTTCTTTTATTGCTGTAATTCAAAATTAAATTGACATATAAAGGAAGATTCAATTTTTCGGGCAAACATCCTCAATGGATTGGACAATATACTGTATAATGTATATAGTTCAATTGCTACTGCTAAGGAACTTTGGGAGTCCTTAGACAAGAAATATAATACAGAAGATGCCGGCTCTAAGAAATATGTAGTCGGTAAGTTTCTGAATTATAAAATGGTTGATTCTAAAAATGTAATCAACCAAGTACAAGATCTTCAAGTGATCATTCATTAAATTCATGCTGAAGGTATGACTATTAGTGAATCTTTTCAAGTGGCTGCAATTATTGAAAAATTGCCACAATCTTGGAAAGAATTCAGATATTACCTAAAGTATAAACGAAAAGAAATGACACTTGAAGATCTGATTGTACGTTTGAGAATTGAAGAAGACAACCGTCTTTCTGAAAAGAAAATTAGAAATCCATACAATGTTTCTAAAACTAACGTTATGGAAAATTCCAATAAGTCTAATGACAGTAAGCGAAAATACAATGGTGAAAACTCTAAGAGTGGTAACTCGAAAAAATTCAATGGCAAGTGCTACAACTGCGACAAGCCTGGACATCGTGCAAAGGACTGCCGTGTGCGTAAGGCACAAGATTCTTCGAAGAAGAAGAAGAAGAAGAAGCATCCTAATGCACATTTGGCCGAAAAAGAAAATCTTTGTGCAAATGTAGATGTAAATTGTACATCTATTGTCTCAGAGGTTAATCTAGTTGGTGGCAACTCTAAAGAATGGTGGGTGGACACTGGAGCCACTCGCTACATTTGCGCCAACAAGTGGATGTTCTCCACATATGATTCTGTGGAAAGAGAACTACTCTACATGGGTAACTCTGCATCCTCCAAGGTTGAAGGACGAGGCAACATTGTACTGAAGATGACTTCGGGGAAAGAACTTACTCTTACTGATGTACTTCATGTACCAGATGTCCGCAAGAATCTGGTCTCTGGTTCAGTCTTGAGTAAGAAAGACTTTAGGCTTGTATTTGAGTCTGACAAATTTGTACTCACAAATAATGGTGTATATGTAGGCAAAGGGTATATGACCAATGGTCTGTTTAAAATAAATGTAATGACCATTGCCCCTAAGGTTATCAATAAAATTGATTCTTCTGCTTATATGACTGAGTCACCTTTTATTTGGCATGGTAAATTAGAACATGTTAATTATTATACTTTACAAAGATTAATAAATTTAAATATGTTGCCTAATTTCAATATAAACTTTGAAAATAAATGTGAAACATGTGTTGAATCAAAAATGTCTAAGCTTCCATTTCATTCTATAGAACGTAGTACTGAATCTTTAGGATTAATTCATACAGATGTATGTGATTTAAAATCTGTTCAAACTAGAGGTGGAAAGAAGCATTTTATTACGTTTATAGATGATTGTACTAGATATTGTTATCTACTTAGAACAAAAGATGAGGCAATTGAAATGTTTATACAATACAAAAATGAAGTTGAGAATCAACTTAGCAAAAAGATAAAAATGCTAAGAAGTGATAGAGGTAGTGAATATGAGTCACCATCTGCACAAATTTGTGCAGAACATGGTATTATTCATCAAACAACTGCTCCTTACACTCTACAGCAAAATAGAATTGTTGAGCGTAAGAACAGAACTTTAAAAGAAATGATGAATGCCATGTTAATAAGTTCTGGTTTACCCCAGAACATGTGGGGGGAAGCTCTGCTTTCTGCCAATTATATTCTCAACAAAATACCCCAAAAGAAACTTGATAAAACACCTTATGAATTATGGACAGGTCGAGCACCTAGTTATAAATTCTTAAGAGTGTGGGGGTGTCTAGCTAAGATTGCAATTCCTACTCCGAAAAGGACTAAAATTGGACCTAAAACTATTGATTGTATATTCATTGGACATGCGCATAATAACAGTGCTTATCGTTTCTTTGTCTTTAACTCTGATCATCCAGAGATACATAAGTACTCTATTATTGAATCTAGGAATGCTGTATTCTTTGAGAATGTATTTCCAAGTAAAGAACATGAATCAAGTTCTCCGAAAAGGACTTGTGATGAAATTCTAAGAGATACAGAATCTGATTCTGTAAATAAAACTAATGAGGATGAATGTAGACGAAGCAAAAGGGCCAGAGTTACTAAAACATTTGGTTCTGATTTTCTAACATATCTATTAGAAAAGGAACCTCAAAGTTATAAAGAGGCTATGTCTACACCTGAAACTCCTTTTTGGAAAGAAGCAATAAATAGTGAAATTGAATCAATTATTCAAAATCACACCTGCGAACTTGTGAATCTTCCTCCGGAAACTAAACCATTAGGTTATAAATGGATCTTCAAGAGAAATGTAGACACTAAAAATAATAAAAAAATAAAATAAAATAAAATTATATGGAAACCACAATGGGAGAACCCGAAAGTGCAACCCGGAAGAACTCCCGCGGGTTGCTACCCGCAGGAGGATCCCGCGGGTTGCAACCCGCGGGAGGATCCCGCGGGTTGCTTCCCGCGGGACATCCCGCGGGTTGCAACCCGCGGGACATCCCGCGGGTTGCATCCCGCGGGAACTCCCGCGGGATGCAACCCGCGGGAGCCTCCCGCGGGAGCTCCCGCGGGTTGCCACCCGCGGGAGAGATCCCGCGGGGTGCATCCCGCGGGAGCTCCCGCGGGTTGGCACCCGCGGGAGCGATCCCGCAGGTGCCAACCCGCGGGTTATTTTCCGTATTTTTGTTTTGTTTCCTTTGCTGATATTCTGTGATCCGATTTTTCAGGAGCGAATCAATCCGGATTTGAATTTCTCTCAGTCTATAAAATACAGGATTGGACTTGAGAGAAAGGGGACTTTTCTTTGGAGCCGGCAGAGCGATTCTTCACAGAAGGTTGAGAGAGATCAGAAGGAGCAGGTTTTCTTCACAGATCCCCTTCCAAGTTGGATAGTCAACGGAGGCAGCAACAAGACTCCACCGCCACCCGTACCCACTTAAAAAGGGAATCCACCAATATTCCCGTTCTTGTAATTCTTCGGAATTTTTGTAATCTAAATTCCCATTGTAATTCATCAATTTTTCAATGGAATCAAAGGTTCAATTTTCGGGCGTACAAGAACTGGCGACCACAGTGGGAGCCTCTCTGTTCACTACAGAGAACGTCGTGGCGCAGTCCGACTTGATACCCATCGGATCTGTTGTCGAAATGCTGATCGTAGAGGTTGATCAACAAAAATACGAAGAGTTTATCTCTTCCTCTGACTCGGAGCCCAGGCGTCATCGCCGAGCTATGATGAGCAAAGGTGAGGCGTCATCGCCCACCGAAAAGAAGAAGGCGTCATCGCCTATTAGAACTTATGAGGCGTCATCGCCCGCTAAAACTGACTGTTCAGAAAACTTGAGGCGTCATCGCCCACTCCTAAGTTGAATCAAACTCTCACTCGCTCTCAGAAAAGAAACTTGAGGCGCAAAATCCAACAGGCCCGCCTGAACAGCGCCTCTGGAAAATTACAGTCGGAAAATCCAGCCCAAGAATCCAAAAATGGAAATTCACAGGAAGAACTGCGGGTTGCACCGCACGGAGGCAACCACGGAGTTGCAACCGCGGGTGCAAACCCGCGGTTCCAACCGCGGGTTGCACCCCGCGGGTTGCAATCCGCGGGTTGCACTCCGCAAAAAAGATCAGGAGTTGGTTCTGGTGTCTATTCGGGCACACGCGCAATGAGCACACAGCGCACACCTAACTTTATGGTCACTCTCTAAGGTGTACCATCTCATTCCTCTTCAAACAAACATAAAGATGTGCTCATGCACTCACCTGAGAAGATGTCTGCGGAGGAACAGTCCAATGTGTGCCTGGCCCGCGCAACTGCGCAAGCCAGCACACACTCTAGACGACTCCATAGAAGAGAGTGTGTTGATACAGGGAAAGCTCTTAGCCCTGAAATATTACAAACCAACCAATATTATGAACAGAACTTGCGGCGCAAGAGGCGTCAGAATGTAAATGGAGACAAGCCCGAAGATTTGAGAGAGTATCTTACTCGAAAGAGGAGCACATCCCAACCCAATTCTCACTGCCATTGTGAACGGCTGATCTCAGCCGTCTTGTCAAACTGCAAATGCAAGTCAGGACAATCCGTTTTTGAGCGGATTACAGAGCCAAAGAGAAGGCGGATAGTAAAAAAGATGTGCCCTGGGGATGATCTGCCTGCCGTTTCATCCTATATGGTTGGTAAAGGCAAGAAAATTGCCGAAAGTGACTCCTTAGACAAAGAGTTCACTTCAAAATTAAGGGGGGCGTCTGTTGAGCCAGAGGGTGTGTTCCGACACACTCGGGCTAGGAGAGGAGTCGCCATACCATTGAACTATAAAAAGTTAGCTGCAGGATCTGACGAAGAGGAAGACAGATATTCTGTTATTGTATCTTCACCCTATTCTGATTCAAATAGAGGGTTGGAGGCTACAGTAAATATGGCCGATCTTCCAGAAGAAGTCTCTAGAAGACTTGAAAGGTAAGAACAACGCCTCAAACAGCAGGAAGAGACTATGGAGGAGATGAAACAACTCTTGACTCAGTTGCTGGCCCAAACGAAGAAAGGCCAATCTTCGTCATCCGCTAAACAACATGAAGAGGAACATGTTCGCGTAGAGGAAGACAGTGGAGATGACTACGAAGAAGTATCTTCTCAGTTAGGAGAAAAAGAAAGAGTAAAAGTGTTCATTAATCCTCAGGTGGAAAAAATGGAAAAGATGGAAAACCAGCTGCAGGCCCTTCTTCACCGAAAGAAGTTGCAGGAAGTGGGAATAGTGCGTCCCTATCCTATTGAATGGGAGACCACGCCCTACCCTGCAAATTACAAACCGTTAAACCTTCAATCGTTTGACGGGAAAGGCTCTCCACAGCAACACATCTTCTACTTCCTGTCACAGACAGGACATTTGATGGGGCATGATCCAACATTGACCAAGATATTTGCGAGTACCTTACAAGGACCCGCATTTACATGGTTTATGCAACTACCCCAAGGAACGATTAAATCATGGGCCGACGTAGAACGTGAGTTCTTGGCCCGATTTTTCGAAGACGATACTGAGGTCTCGGTACCATCCCTGCTAGCAGCAAAGCAGGGAGAGGGCGAGACAGTAAAAGCTTTTGTCAAGCGGTTCCGAGAGCTTTCCGTGCGGTGCCCGCATGGCATGACACAGGAGACCCTCGTGGAGACTTGCAGGCATAACTTATTGACTGATGTCTTAGTCAAGATGGGTTCGGTTGAATCCAGATCTTGGAGAGACTTGCTCAAGCAAGGTGAGCAGGCCGAAGACATACTCCGGCACCTTGAAGAGCAACAGCAATCTACAAGAAGAGGCACCTCGAACAAGCCAACATCTCATTTCCCCCGTTCCAGAGGGAAAGACATAATGGCGGTGGAGAATACATCCAAGCCGAAACAAAGGCCGGCTAAAAACAACACAGCGGGTTCACCCAGAATACAAAAACAGTATTCATTCAAGGATGAACATACTGTTACCATATTTAATTTGCTCACTAAGCGCAACATGCTCAAGTTGCCAGAGAGGAAAAGACCTGAAGAAGTTGGAAAGACCAATGATCCGAATTACTGCTTATACCATCGGATCGTGGGTCACCCAACTAAAAACTGTTTCATCTTGAAAGATAAGATTCAGGCACTAATTGATGCCGGAGCAGTTCAGCTCAAAGCTGAACAAAAAAGGGTGACGGCTAACTCGGCCACATTTACAGTGGGTGAGCTGGAGGTACCAGATGGGCTCACACCTATTCCAAAGGGTGAGCTCAGGGTGGTTAATTTGGACCCCCGTAATCAACAGAAGAAAGGGTTAGTCCCCTTCACGACAGAGAAGCAGGAGGTCTTTTGGGTGCATCCAGACATTCTTGAAGATGAACAATGGATAACCGTCAGGACCAGAAAGAAAACTGAAACAAGAGGAAAGAAGCGCATGTGCAATGCCGTCTCAGCAACCATTGAGAAGGATGCAGATGACACTCTGCTGTTGACAGATTCTGAATCGGAGGCGACAGCTCTGGCGGTGGAGAATGAGCCTGCACCACCTTCCGGAACCAGATCTGGAAAACACTACTTGAAGGATCTCTCAAACACAGAAGCTGGCCCCTCTAAGCCAACCAAGGAGACTAATGAAGGAACTACCAAGCAAATTCCCGACAAGGGAAAACAAAAGGAGCTCAGATACAACCAAGCACTACGAAAAGATGTCTCTGAAGAGCAAAGTTCCTCTTTTCAGTTTGATGTCATGGCACAGTTGGCGAATATACCTGCAAGAATAACTCTGTACGAGTTATTACGCCTGTCCAAGTCTACAAGAGATGCGCTAAGAGAAGCCCTAGCGGAATCTGAAGCTTTCTTAGCCCATCTCCCGGAGGAGGTTGAGGAGGCATGCCCGCACTGCAACTCAGTGTCAAGGCACGCCCCTTATATCACTTTTACACCAGAGGACATGCAGCTGAAGAATATTAAGCACAACAGGCCCCTGTACTATACCGGGTATATTGGCTCAGCGGAAATCGGTCGAATTCAGATTGATCCGGGTTCTGCCTTGAGCATTGTGCCACGGAGGCTTATGCAGTTTCTTGGGATCCCTCACTACAAACTGACTCCAACTAATACCGCCATTTTTGGCTTCAATGCCAATGGCAGTCACCCTCTGGGAAAGATCAGGCTCAGATGTCAAATCGGAGATCTTAAAAGCGAGGTGACCTGTTACGTGATCGAAGCAGACACTTCTTATAACATTCTCTTAGGACGACCATGGATTCATACTAATATGATCGTCTCATCCACCCTGCACCAATGCATGAAGTACGTGGATGAAGACGGAGAAGTGCATACTTTGATTGCTGACAAACAGCCATTCAAAGGTGTTGAAAACTACTTCGTAGACGTCCTTCTGTATGCTGAAAGTGCTGAGGTCGACCCCCCACTACACGATGAATGTGATAGTGGAAATGAAGCGGATACTGAGTCAGGAGTGTTTTTTGCCAATGAAGGCTTTGAACCTCTTGTAATTAATCTTGATGAGTTAGATGTAAATGACACCGCCAGTGATGAAGGCGAGTGGGAAATAAATGAGAATCTAAACTTTGCTTATTTGCATGGTGTTCTTACTGATTCTTTAACTTCAGCTACTAGCACGGATGCAGATAGTCTCTCAGAATTTGAGACTTTAGCAACCATGCAAATGCCTATTAGGTCATCGATGATGGTACAACCAAACATCGAAAATGCAGATGGGGCGGTGTTCGAAGTACCGGCCCATCGACCAGGTCAAAAACCTATTCTTTTTGGAAGAATTAAATCACATATAGCCTCATCCAGTGATAGTGAGAGTGAGGCTCAGGAAGCCCCTCAATTCTATCATTATGGACTAAAGTCATTCCGGATGATGGCAAAATGGGATATGATTTCATCAATAAACCCGGATTAAAATTTGGTAAGGGACGTCGGGATCCGCTTCCCTCATTCGTACCCAAAGGAAAAGAACCGGACTATTATCACAAAACTGGCAGGGGGTTGGGATACGTCACAACACTCGATCCTTCGGATATCGAAGATATGATTTGCCAGAATGTGGAAGATTCCGATTGGGATTCGGATATCAACCTGGGTATATTATTCAGAGAGATGACGGTAAACATGACATCTATCAGTCCAACCCCAGATGAAAACGATGAACTGACCCTTATAGAAGATGAAGCATTAGTAAACCATCTTGATGCCCAGTGGAACATGCGTTTTGAGCAACGTGAACCTCCTACGGAGGATAAGGTGGTCCAAATAAATATGGGAGATGAAACCAATCCTAAACCCATATTTATAAGCGAGAGTTTACCTCCTAATGAAAGAGACGACCTGGTGACTCTCGTTCGAGAATATATAGATGTCTTTGCTTGGAACTATGAAGACATGCCGGGTTTAGATCCTCAAGTTGCTGTGCATCGACTCAATATTAAGCCAGATGCGAAACCAGTAAAACAGCAACAGAGAAGATTCCGTCCAGAACTGATGGAATCAATCGAAGATGAGGTAAAGAAGCTTATACAATCTGGCTTCGTACGAGAAGAACAACATCCTGATTGGGTAGCGAACATCGTTCCGGTTCCCAAAAAGAATGGAAAAATCCGAATCTGCATCGATTTTCGAGATCTCAATGTAGCATGTCCTAAAGATGAATTTCCACTTCCAATAGCGGATGTCATAATTGACAACACCTGCGGATTTGAAAGAATGTCTTTCATGGATGGATTCTCCGGATATAATCAAATCAAAATGTGTCCGGAAGACGATAAACATACTGCATTCAGAACACCGTTAGGCGTGTACTGTTATACGGTCATGCCATTCGGTCTGAAGAATGCAGGTGCAACTTACCAGCGTGCTATGAGCACAATTTTTCACGAGCATCTCCGTAAAACGGTAGAGTGTTATGTGGATGACTTGGCTGTCAAGAGTCGTAATAAAGACGATCATCTCCGGGATCTGAAAGCAGTGTTTGATATTATGAGAAAACACCAATTAAAAATGAATCCAACTAAGTCCTTTCTCGGTGTTTCTAGTGGCAAATTCCTTAGTTTCGTTGTTACATCCAAGGGTATTTATTTAGACCCTGAAAAGGTAAAAGCAATTCAAGAGATGCAGCCATCAAGAAACCTTAAAGAACTTCGTGGATTACAAGGGAGACTAGCATATATCCGGAGATTTATCGCCAACCTTTCAGGACGGTGCCAACCTTTTACCAGGCTAACGAAGAAAGGGGTGTCGTTCGTTTGGGATGAAGCTTGTCAACAAGCCTTTGAAGATCTCAAGAAGTACCTCACAAAACCTCCGGTATTGGTAGCCCCTATATCGGGAAAACCATTCTTAATATACGTTCGGGTAATGGACCATTCACTTGGTGCCTTGTTAGCCCAAACTAATGACTCCGGCCATGAGCAAGCTGTTTACTATCTTAGTAGAACTATGGTAGGTGTCGAACATCGGTATACTCCAGTAGAGAAGGAATGCTTGGCCCTGGTATTCGCAGTTCAGAAAATGCGACATTACTTAGTAGGCCAAACAATCCATGTGATTTCTCGGGTAAATCCGCTGAGAGTGCTCATGACCAAGCCTGGGTCGCTCAATTGCAGGTTAGCAAATTGGTCAATCCTCCTATCGCAATATGACATGCGATTTATACCACAAAAGGCGATTAAGGGACAAGCAATTGCTGACTTCTTAGCAGAGCATCCTGTCCCGCAATCCTCGAAACTTTATGAGGATATTCCAGATGAGATAGTGGAAGCCAATATGGTCTCTAAAGAACCGATTTGGCAGCTGTTCTTTGATGGAGCAGCGAGAAAGAACTGTGCTGGAGTGGGGGTGGTTCTAATATCCCCGCAAAACCATGTGATCCCCCGAGGATATTCATTAACTCAACCATGTTCTAATAATGTGTCCGAGTACAATGCATTATTAACGGGATTGCGAATTGCCCAACAGCTGGGGGTCCGACGTTTAGAGGCCTATGGGGATTCCAAGCTCATAGTAAATCAAGTAAGAGGAGAATACGAGGTTAAACATGAGCATCTCGTACCCTACCACAAGGCAACAATCAAACTTGCCGACACTTTCGAAGAATTTTATATTGACTATGTGCCACGGCACGAGAATGCATATGCTGACGCCTTGGCGTCCCTCGCTGCTACATTAGCGCTCCCTGCTAAGTCAACCAAAAGTGTTGAGGTTGGAAGCCGGGAGCTCCTTTGCCCTGAGAAAATACTCGAGGCAAATGAGGTCCATGTGTCAGGGATGAACTTCGAACCCAGAGATTGGCGGTTCGTATTCGTCGATTTTGCGCTCTACGGGATGTTACCCGAAAATCCTAAAGAAGCCGCAAAAGTAAAAAAGGAAGCAAAAAAATTCTATTATAATCCTGAGCTTAATTCCTTATATCGGAAAATGCCAGGTGGAGTTTTACTTCGGTGCTTATCACAACAAGAAGCACAAGAAGTACTCAAAGAAGCACATGACGGGACCTGTGGTACTCATCAGCCGGGACCTAAATTGGGAGACCGGATAAAGAGAATGGGTTACTACTGGCCGACAATGATGTCAGATGCCATGGCATATGCGAAGAAATGCCATGCATGTCAGGTACATGCGAACTACATACACCAGGCCGCAGAGTACCTACATCCAACCACAATTACATGGCCATTCGAGACTTGGGGAATGGATATCATTGGTCACATTGCTCCTCCATCTTCTCATGGACATCAGTTTATACTGGCTATAACCGATTACTTCTCAAAATGGACAGAAGCTATCCCTTTGCGAGAAGTAAAAACGAATGATGTGGTCAGTTTCATCAAACACCACGTTATTTATCGCTTTGGTGTTCCTAGACGGATCATCAGCGACAACGGCCCTCAATTCACTAGCAGAGCCTATACTAAATTCTGTGATAAGTTCAGAATACAGAACATATTTTCGTCTCCATATAATCCGGCCGCAAATGGTCAAGCTGAAGCATTCAACAAGACCATTGTGAAGCTTTTGCAGAAATTTGTCACTTTAAGTCAGCGTGATTGGGACGAAAAATTGGGGGCTTGTCTGTGGGCTTATCGCACGACGGTTAGGACACCCACAAAGAGTACACCATTTTTTTTAGTATATGGTTGCGAAGCTATACTACCTCTAGAAATTCAGATTCCTTCTCTTCGGGTGGCGTTAGCTACAAGAATGACCGCCGAGGAAAAACATGGCCAACGACTTCGGGAATTAGAAGCATTGGATGAGAAACGCTTAAAAGCTCAACAGCAAATCGAGCTTTATCAGGCGCGAATATCTCGGGCCTTCAACAAAAAGGTGAAGGAACGAACTTTTAAAGTGGGTGACTTGGTCCTAGCAGTCAGGCGTCCTATGATTCTCACGCATAAAACTAAAGGCAAGTTTCAGCCGAAATGGGAAGGCCCATTTGTAGTGGAGACAGTCTACTCAAATGGAGCATACCGGTTGATTAATCAGCATGGAGATCGAATGATGGCGCCCATTAATGAAAAATTTCTCAAAAAATATTATTCTTAAAATAAAGGAAAAAATTTTACCCAACGCCGACAAGGCTACGGGAAGAGAATAAATTTCTCGCCAACCCTATCATACTGGGGGTAATAAGTATGAACTGCCCAACGCCGACAAGGCTACGGGAAAAGAATAAATTTCTCGCCAACCCCATCATACTGGGGGTAATAAGTATGAACTGCCCAACGCCGACAAGGCTACGGGAAGAGAATAAATTTCTCGCCAACCCCACCATGCTGGGGGTAAAAAGTATGAACCGCCCAACACCGATAAGGCTACGGGAAGAGAATAGATTTCTCGCCAATCCCACTATACTGGGGGTAAAAAGCATGAATCACCCAACGCAGCTAAGGCAAAGGAAAGAGGAAAAGTTTGGCATTTAAGCCCAAATGAAATCCTCGACAACTCACTATGCTGAGGATAATAGCATGGCTAGCCCAACTCAAACGGTAGTTGGTAAAGGCAAAATCAAACCCGTTGATAGCTGGGGGTTTGCTAAAAATCCCACGACAAATCTGTCACAACAGTATTCTTATCCGAATATAAGAATACATCACTGCCCAAAGCTGCTAAGGCAAAGGGAAGAGGAAAAGTTTGGCATTTAAGCCCAAACGAAATTCTTGACAACTCACCATGCTGAGGGGAATAGCATGGCTAGCCCAACTCAAACGGTAGTTGGTAAAGGCTAATCAAATCCGTTGATAGCTGGGGGTTTGCTAAAAACCTTACATTAGATCAATTCTTTATTAAGATAAGATTTTACCTTTGTCAAAAAAAAAATCATACTTCATCAAGTCTAAAGTTACAACGTCTGATGAACATAATCTTTTTAGGTCGTTAGGTTAAAAGTTTTCTCTGACGACAATCATCTTTCCTATCAAGTTAACAGTTACCTCTGATAGTCAGAATTTTTAAGACCGAACACGTTAACAATTACCTCTGTTTGGTCGGCTCCTTCATTCCTATCACGACTAGATCCTCTGAATAGATTGAGCCCCAAGATATGTTTAATAATACCTCTGTCTTTTTCTAACCTGTCATACTAGATGTCACTGAACGGTTAGGATACTACAAGCACGTTAATACTATACCTCTGTTTGTTATTCTATAAGCACGTCAACATTATACCTCTGCTTGTCATCCTATAAGCACGTTAACATCCTACTTCTGCTTTACATTTTGTCTTTAGGCACATTAATATTATACATCTGCCTATGTTCGTAAATCCTAATTGGTCGCACTATATGTCGCTGAACATTTAGGATTAAATTTATCTGAAAACTCTCACTATCAAGTCCTAAACCTCTGAATAGTCTGAGTTATTATCCATGAAAGTGTATAAAAAAAAAAGAAGAGATAAAAGAAAAGATAACGATAATAATAATGATAATACAGCAGCACATAGCGAAGTCTTTCTTTCTGTATTATTACAAATAAAAAATATATATATAATAATAATTATAGTAACAATTACTTTTGAGATAAAGCCTTCAAAGCATCTTCCACTTCCTGCAGCCGTCGGTGGAGACTCTCTCTCGCTGTCTCTAAAGCTCTCCTCTGCAAGTCCATTTCATCCATGAGAGGTTGTTGTGCAGCTTGAGTTTGGAGTTCTTCTAACTCCCTGATGCCGACAGCGATGTCATGTTCGGTTTGTTCCTTTTGCCGTGAGATCTCAGATGCTCTGCCAGAAATAATTTGAATTTCAAGTTCAAGATTAGTAATTGAGGCTTGAGCCTTGGCTATGATCTCCCGCTCGCGGTCTATGGAGTTACGGCGGTGTTCAATATCATTCTCCATCTGGGTCAGGTCCCAAGTCAACTTCTCTGAAGAACCTCGGAGTCCCGCTACGAGTTGGGCCTGGCGTTCTATATTCTGCTGAAATTCGGCGTGAAAAGCCAAGTTTTGGGCTCGTAAGCGAGCCACTTCTTGGTTTGCCATCTCGGCAAGATCGGCCTGGCGCAAACTGTTGAGTAATGACAATTGGACCTCCAACTCGTCCCATCGAACCCTATAAGGAGCTGCTCGCTGCGGTCCTCCAATCCTTGTGATATGGTCTAGGTGACTCACCATGAGAGGATGAACCTTCTTCAGAGAATCCTCTCCGTTGAGAATCTCCTCAATGCATCCATAAAAAAGTTCAAGAAAGAATTCGACATTGCGACTGATGATTCTTTCACTAAAGCTGGAGGCCGAATTCTGCTTCAAATCTGTTGAGGTTACAGGTAGAGGATGTATGGATGATGGAGCGACCGTAGGGAGTACTGATGATATATGAGATTCTAACAATGGAGTTGCCGCCGCATCTAATAAATTGGTCGCAACTCGCGCTGGAGTGGTCATCACCTCTGCTGTCGAGGTCGCCAATGTTAGCGGCATGGCTAATGCGCCGCACGTTGGTTCCATGGCGTCAGAATGTGATGAAACCATGCATGTCGGCAAAAGAAGGCTTTCTGTGTTCACAGATATTACTAGAGCCTCTGCAGAAGACATGGAAGGTGCGCTAGCATCACCTGCGTCTGGTAAAAATAGAACGGTCGTGTATTATCATCAAAAAGATTTGTGCAAAATAAAAAAAAGAGTATGCAAATACATGGTGGAAAGGTTGCATTGGTGGCGGCTATGGAAATAGAACCAGATCTCTCAGGTCTATCCGCCTCTGAGACCTCCAAAGGGAAGTGAGAGGCTTTGTCCATGCTGGGTTGATAGAAGTAGTCACTATCGAACTCTCCATCAGAGCCTAGACCGTCAAGGTCACAAATGTCCCCACTTACACCAGAATAGTCCACAAGATCCAAAGAGTCTGATCTGGCAGTCGGGGAGGCGTGGGTCGTTGAACCTTCACCACCTGAGATACAAGCAAATATGTGTTAAATAAAAAAAAAATGGAATGAAGTCCAAACCTTAAAGAAAAACACTCACCAGAAGAGACAAGTCTTGGTGCTGAGCTAGGCAAAGCGGCTTCACCGGGAGATGACAAGAAGACGTCTAGTGCACTATCGTCCAATGCAGTACCCGTCGGCTCCACAGCTCCCCTATCCGGGATAGTTGGATCACTCCTGCCAAGATTTGCAGCTTTAGGGATTGGATTTACGGTAGCAGGTGTCTCAAGAGTGGAGAAGGCGGCAAAACCATACATCCTGGCAGTCTCGCTAGAAGAAGTCGGTGTGGGTGTGACAGTGGAAAAGACCGGAAAAGTTGTAGTAGACAAGTGTCCTCCTGACGCAAACATCGAAGTGGTAACAGGAAAATCATTCCTAGATGAAACGATTGACGGAACTACAGATGTCGCGGTTGGTAGATCTGAATGACTCGTGGTCGATCGATCCGGATGAGTCGTGGTCGGCAGACCGAAACGACTAACGGTTCGTCCTACAACCGAATTGTCAACCCGAGCCTGAAATTTCTTCTTCTTTTGAGGAACTTTGACTCCTCTGGGATTTGAGCGCTTCGACGCGGATCTACCTCCATGAGGAGAAGCTGGGGTAGAAGTATCATCTTGTCTATCGCCATCATTGCTATCAGGACTAAGAGAGGCGCCCATGGATTGGGATTCACGCGCCAAGCCTTTTTTCGAGGATCTATGCGATGCCTCAATATGCCTTAAGAAGGAATGATTAATCTGGTAGTCGCCAGGGATAATATCTGCAAGATGATACCAATTGCAGAATCCCATTGATGCAAAAAGGGAGGGCGACTGGCCTGGAAGGGTAAAAGATGCCTTTGTACCTCCTGCCGCAAAATGGTACCATCCTCGCGCACCCTCGAGAAGATTTCCCTCACGACGGAGATAAGAGTTCGGATTGCCAACATATAGCTGATCATATCCGAACTGACGTGCGAAGCGACTGGGTGTATAGTGTACGCCCGAAAATTGCATCTTTGATTCCATTGCAAAATTTATTTGATTACAACGAAGATTTGAGATTACAAAAATTCCGAAGAATTACAAGAACGGGAATATTAGTTTATTCCCTTTTTTATGTGGGTTCGGGTGGCGGTGGAGTCTAGTTGCTGCCTCCGTTGACCGTCCGACCAGGAGAAGATGGCTCTGCTCTTTTCTTTGATCTCACGAGCTCGCCCGAAATCTTCCCAAAGTCCAAGAATCCAAAAATCCAAAATTCAAAAGTCCCCTCTCTCGTTAAATTCCTGTATTTTATAAACCGAAGAAGCTCGAAATCCGGCTCAATTCCCTCCTGAAAAAGCGGATCACGGATTATCAGGAAAATAAAATAGGAAATAAAACAACGGGGAAACAACGAAAAACAACCCGCGGGTGGCAACCCGCGGGATCGCCCCCGCGGGTTGCCACCCGCGGGAATCCTCCCGCGGGTGGCAACCCGCGGGAATCCTCCCGCGGGTTGCAACCCGCGGGAATCTTCCCGCGGGTGGCAACCCGCGGGGGTTCCCGCGGGTTGCAACCCGCGGGTGCTCCCGCTGGTGGCATCCCGCGGGATGCAACCCGCGGGTGCTCCCGCGGGTGGCAACCCGCGGGTGCTCCCGCGGGATGCAACCCGCGGGAGCACCCGCGGGTTGCAATCCGCGGGTGCAACCCGCGGGTGTGCCCACTTAGCAAAAATTATTATTATTATTTTTTTTTTTTTTTTTTTTTTTGGTATCTACATAACCCCCTCCAAAGTTTTCGAAGTTCTATATTGAACCGTACTGAATTTCGAAATACTTTGGATTCTTTAATTTTGGTTATAGACCTTTTAAAAGATTTGGTCGATAGAGATAACTGTTAATATATTTATTTATTCCATAACAAGCAGAGGTATGATTTTAACGTACTCATTAGAGGACAAGCAGAGGTATAATGTTAACGTGCTTATTTTAGGTCAAGCAGAGGTATAATATTAACGTGCTTATTTTAATCCTAACCGTTCAGTGACATCTAGTATGACGAATCAGGAAAAGACAGAGGTGACATTAAACGTGTCTTGGAGTTTAACCTATTCAGAGGATCTGGTCGTGATAGGGTCAAGCTGACTAAACAGAGGTGACGGTTAACGTATTTAGTTTTGGAATCGGACTATCAGAGGTAACTGTTAACTTGATAGGGAGATGATTTTCGTCAGAGGTAATTTTTAACTTAACGATATCAAAAGCACGTTCATCAGAGGTTATAATGTTGGACTTGATGAAGTGTGAATTTTCTTTTCTGTCAGAGGTGAAATCTTAACATGACAGGGGATTTAATCGGATCTTATCTCATTTGATTTTGAATTATGATGTCAGATGTATGATTTTAACTTGACTAATATTTTGGAGTGTTGCTTGCTCTGTTAGAGCAAAATGACAAGAAAAGTTTTGCTGTCAGAGGTGAAATCTTAACGTGACAGGAGATTTATCTGATTAGGATTTTTAGCAAACCCCCAGCTATCAACGGGTTTGATTTGCCTTTACCAACTACCGTTTGAGTCGGGCTAGCCATGCTATTCCCCTCAGCATGGTGAGTTGTCAAGGATTTCGTTTGGGTTTAAATACCAAACTTTTCCTCTTTCCTTTGCCTTAGCAGCTTAGGGCAGTGATGTATTCTTATATTCGGATAAGAATACTGTTGTGACAGATTTGTCGTGGGATTTTTAGCAAACCCCCAGCTATCAACGGGTTTGATTTTGCCTTTACCAACTACCGTTTGAGTTGGGCTAGCCATGCTATTATCCTCAGCATAGTGAGTTGTCGAGGATTTCATTTGGGCTTAAATGCCAAACTTTTCCTCTTCCCTTTGCCTTAGCGGCGTTGGGTGATTCATGCTTTTTACCCCCAGCATAGTGGGGTTGGCGAGAAATTTATTCTCTTCCCGTAGCCTAGTCGGCGTTGGGCGGTTCATACTTATTACCCCCAGTATGATGGGGTTGGCGAGAAATTTATTCTCTTCTCGTAGCCTTGTCGGCGTTGGGCAGTTCATACTTATTACCCCCAGTATGATGGGGTTTGCGAGAAATTTATTCTCTTCCCGTAGCTTTAGCGGCATTGGGCAATTCATACTTTTTACCCCCAGTATGGTGGGGTTGACGAGAAATTTATTCTCTTCCCGTAGCCTTAGCGGCGTTGGGCAATTCATACTTTTTACCCCCAGTATGGTGGGGTTGGCGAGAAATTTATTCTCTTCCCGTAGCCTTAGCGGCGTTGGGCGATTCATGCTTTTTACCCCCAGCATGGTGGGGTTGGCGAGAAATTTATTCTCTTTCCTTAGCTTTAGCGGCGTCGGGCAATTCATACTTTTTACCCCCAGTATGGTGGGGTTGGCGAGAAATTTATTCTCTTCCCGTAACCTTAGCGGCGTTGGGCGATTCATGCTTTTTACCCCCAGCATGGTGGGGTTGGCGAGAAATTTATTCTCTCCCCGTAGCCTTATCGACGTTGGGTGGTTCATATTTTTTTTTTTTTTTTTTTTTTCTTTCTTTCTTTTTTTTTGATGTTTTTTTCTTTTTTCTTCTTTATATATATATATATATATATATATATATATATATATATATATATATGGGGGTTTAAATTAACCGCCTTGAGCCCATTTTTTTTTTGGAATTGTTGTGAGCCCAAGTGGTACCTTTAGACCTCACACATTAAATGTGTCGGAGTTAGCTCTAACTCCTTTTTTGTTCAGCTTTGAGCTGAACTGCTCCAGCGTCAATCAACGCTTGAATTTTATCTTTTAAGATAAAACAATTTTTTGTGGGGTGACCTACAATCCGATGGTACAGGCAGTAGTTCGGATCGTTAGTTTTCCCTACTTCTTCAGGTCTCTTGCTCTCCGGCAATTTAAGCATCTTGCGTTTGGTGAGCAGATTGAACATAGTAGCAGTATGTTCATCCTTGAACGAATACTGCTTTTGAAGTCTGGGCGATTTTGCTGTGTTGCTTGTAGTTGGCCATAGTTTCTGCTTCAGTGTACTTTCTACCGCCATTGCCGTTATGTCTTTCCCTTTTGAACGGGAAAAATGGAATGAAGATTCGTTTGCACCGTCTCCGGTTGCAGCCTGTTGCATTTCGAGACGTCGAAGTATTTCTTCGGCCTGTTCGCCCTGCTTAAGCAGATCCTTCCATGACTTGGATTCGACCGAACCCATCTTGTCTAAAATATCGGTCAACAAGTTATGTCTGCAGGTTTCCACAAGCGTATCCTGCGTCATGCCATGTGGGCATCGAACGGAAAGTTCTCGGAACCGCTCGACATAAGTTTTGACCGTTTCGCCTTCTTCTTGCTTCGCTGCTAGCAAAGATAATATGGAGACTTCTGTATCATCTTCAAAGAATCGGGCTAGGAACTCACGTTCTACATCAGCCCAAGATTTAATTGTTCCCTGGGGAAGTTGCATAAACCAGGTAAATGCGGGCCCCCGTAAAGTGCTCGTAAATATCCTAGTCATAGTTGGATCATTCCCCATGAGATGTCCTGTCTGTGAGAGGAAATAGAAGATGTGTTGCTGCGGCGAACCTTTACCGTCGAATGATTGAAGATTCAACGGTTTATATTTTACAGGATAGGGTACGGTCTCCCATTCTACGGGATAGGGACGGACTACCCCCACCTCTTGTAGCTTTTTGCGATGAAGAAGAGCTTGTAATTGGTTCTCCATCTTCTCTATTTTCTCTGCGTGAGGATTGAGGATAACTTTCACTTCCTCTTCCTCTCTTGAATGAGGAGGCACTTCTTCATCTTCGTCTTCGCTGTCTTCATTTATTTGGACAGGCCGCTTTCCTTTCTGCCGACTAGAAATGGACGGCGATGATTGGTTCTTTTTAGTTTGAGCCAGCAACTCAATCAAAAGTTGTTTCATTTCTTCTATGGTCTCCTCGTGCTGTTCGAGACGTTTTTCTTGTCTCTCAAGCCTTTCAGAGACTTCTTCTAGAAGCGCGCCCTCTGGTTCGCTAGAAACTCCTTTTGATCCTGGAGTAATTTCTTTATCCGAAAGGTTGTTTCCGACCACCTTTTTGCCTTTATTAACCATATTTGATGAGGCAGCAGGTAGATCGGTTCCAGAGTATGCCTTTTTCACCGTCCGTATTCTTTTAGATTCGGTGATCCGCTCAAAAACGGATTGTCTCGGATGGCACTCGCAGTTTGATAGAACAGCTGAGATTAACTGTTCGCATTGGCATTGAGGAGTATTCTGTGCAGAGTTCTTCTTCCAATTGAGGTATTCTCTCAAGTCTTGAGATATCTTCTCCTCTCTATTTGCAACCTGACGCCGCTTGCGTCGCAAACTTGGTTCATAATACTTGAGAGTCTGCAATATCTCAGGGCTGAGCTCTTTTCCAGCATTAGATTGTTCTGCAACCCTTCTGCGGATTCTTCTGGAGTGTGTGCTGGCCTGCGCAGTTGTGCGGGCCTCGCACGCATCTGACTTGTTCTTCGGGATCTGGAGGATTCTATCATGAATATGTTCATCCGAAGAGAAATTTGAAGATCTATCCTCAGGTGAGTTCATGAGCACATCCTTATATTTATTTGTAGAGGAACGGGATGGTACATCTGAGAGAGTAACCAAAAAGTTAGATGTGCGCTGTGTGCTCACTGCGCGTGTGCCCGAATAGACACCAGAACCAACCCTTAATTTTTCCTGCGGAGTGCAACCCACGGGTTGCAACTTGCGGTGTGCAACCCGCGGTTGGAACCGCGGGTTTGCACCCGTGGTTGCAACCGCGGGGTTGCACCCGCGGGGTGCAACCCGCGGTTGGAACCGCGGGTTTCCACCCGCGGTTGCAACCCGCGGTTGGAACCGCGGGTTTCCACCCGCGGTTGCAACCCGCGGTTGGAACCGCGGGTTTCCACCCGCGGTTGCAACCGCGGGGTTGCACCCGCGGGGTGCAACCCGCGGTTGGAACCGCGGGTTTCCACCCGCGGTTGCAACCGCGGGGTTGTCCCCGCGGGGTGCAACCCGCGGTTGGAACCGCGGGTTTCCACCCGCGGTTGCAACCTCGGGGTTGCCCCCTTGCGGTGCAACCCGCACTTCTGCCTGCGGATTTTTATTTTTGGAATTTTTATTTTTGGAATTTTTATTTTTGGAATTTTTTCTTTCCGATGTTTCCTGATCTGGATTTTCCGAGCGCAATTTTCCAGAGGCACTGTTGAGGCGGGCCCGCTGTGCCTTACGCCTCAGGTTTCTCTTCTGAGAGCGGGTCAGGGACTGGTTTGACTTTTGGCTTGACTTTGGAACGGGCGATAGCGCCTCGTAAAATTCAACGGGCGATGACGCCTCGTAAATTTTTATAGGCGATGACGCCTTTTGATTTCCAGTGGGCGATGACGCCTCACCTTTTTTCATCGTCACCCGGCGATGACGCCTAGGCTCCGAATCAGAAGAGGAAAG
Organism: Dracaena cambodiana; assembly: GCA_036321105.1. NCBI lineage: Eukaryota > Viridiplantae > Streptophyta > Magnoliopsida > Asparagales > Asparagaceae > Dracaena > Dracaena cambodiana. Next base: position 38,309,181 of record JAYEPQ010000014.1, on the reverse strand, counting down.
AAATTCCTCATATTTTTGCTGGTCAACTTCTATGACCAGCATCTCAACCATTGAGCCAATCGGCACCCGGTCGGACTGCGCCACCAAATTCTCTGTGGTAAACAGAGGAGCTCCCACTGTGGTCGCCAGTTCTTGTACGCCCGAAAATTGCATCTTTGATTCCATTGCAAAATTTATTTGATTACAACGAAGATTTGAGATTACAAAAATTCCGAAGAATTACAAGAACGGGAATATTAGTTTATTCCCTTTTTTATGTGGGTTCGGGTGGCGGTGGAGTCTCGTTGCTGCCTCCGTTGACCGTCCGACCAGGAGAAGATGGCTCTGCTCTTTTCTTTGATCTCACGAGCTCGCCCGAAATCTTCCCAAAGTCCAAGAATCCAAAAATCCAAAATTCAAAAGTCCCCTCTCTCGTTAAATTCTTGTATTTTATAAACCGAAGAAGCTCGAAATCCGGCTCAATTCCCTCCTGAAAAAGCGGATCACGGATTATCAGGAAAATAAAATAGGAAATAAAACAACGGGGAAACAACGAAAAACAACCCGCGGGTGGCAACCCGCGGGATCGCCCCCGCGGGTTGCCACCCGCGGGAATCCTCCCGCGGGTGGCAACCCGCGGGAATCCTCCCGCGGGTTGCAACCCGCGGGAATCTTCCCGCGGGTGGCAACCCGCGGGGGTTCCCGCGGGTTGCAACCCGCGGGTGCTCCCGCTGGTGGCATCCCGCGGGATGCAACCCGCGGGTGCTCCCGCGGGTGGCAACCCGCGGGTGCTCCCGCGGGATGCAACCCGCGGGAGCACCCGCGGGTTGCAATCCGCGGGTGCAACCCGCGGGTGTGCCCACTTAGCAAAAATTATTATTATTATTTTTTTTTTTTTTTTTTTTTTTGGTATCTACATATAGGACTCCATAAGGCAAATTCGACCCTGTCGAAAAACCAGATGACTTGGCCGGATGCTAATAAGCCACCATAAGCAACCCGATGGCAAGGATGTATAGCCATCATTTCCAGAACTATCTTCAAATTGGCTACTATAACTTCCTCCGAGAAATTTTGGGAAACAACGGTAAATATGGTAATTTTGATGTCGCCCAAGGATTTGCCGAATCTTAGCCATGTACCTCCCATTCCATGAGCAATTTTCGAAACGCTGTACATGAGGAATGGCATGATCAATAAGTCCTGAAGGAGAAGTCATCAATTCTGGACAGTGCAATACGAACCAAGCCATTAGATAAGTGAATGGCAGGTCGATGCGTGGATTAGGCGTTTTGAAGATAGTGTTACCACCCTTATCTTCCGCCTGTTGAACTTTGCAAAATTGGGCAATTATGTCTCTCAAGCCACGTTGCAAACTGCAAACCAAAGCTGGTAATAACCCCAGAGGCTGGCCAAACGCTAACAGGACTTCAGGGTAAATAACATCAACAGTAACAGTTTCGCGGCACGAAGTAGGCACTACACAGCGCTTCAACCACAACATGAGATATCCGGCAAAAATAGCATTGTCTGATATGGGGGAAGCTGCTTGGTAGTGGTAACTTTCGAAAACAGTCTGAGCTTTGAACTCGTCTTCATCAGATTCTGCAGTGTATGTAGTTGCGAAGCAGGTGCCAATCCTCTTATTGACAGTATCCATATCGCAAGCAGCCCGTACTTGGATACTGCGCTCATATCTTTCCAGATTCTGGAATAGATATTCTGCCCATACCTTATGGCGCACCCCTTGATTTCGGGCCTGGCGTGCCCCTTGATTTCGTGGCCTGGAGATATCAGCACAAATATTGTAATGACACATCAACTCCCAGTAAGTTGAGTATGCATTAGGAACGGCCTTAAGGCGGAGCAGTTCCTTTGTATTCGGAATATACTCCTCGTAAGGGGTTTCGCCTATGGATAACGCTGAAATCTCATGCATCTCGTGAAGGGCAAATCCCAATTCTCCAACAGGGGTGAAGAAGGTATTAGTCTCCGGATTATACATCTCCAGTATGCAGAAAAAGTGAGGAGAACTATGTGGAATTCCAAATTGCACGTTGCGCTCCGCACGATAGAGGCCAAGCTTCTCTAAACGTGTCTTGAAATTTTCTAGAATGAAATGGGTCATCCGAGACCACCATGATCGCAAAGTGGAGTGAATCCATCCAGGAGTGCGGAAATCATGAGCTGGGAATTGACCATGGGCATCCGAAAATTGATTCATAAAGGTGTCTGCTCGTTTCGGGTGCTCTCCAACAGGTAAGTCTTTGCCGAATCTACTGGGCAACAGACCTGTAACATACTTTGCCGGGCTATCGACAAATGGACCGTTTCTGTTAAATCTCCCGGTCGCAACGCCATGACTGCTACGGGTAATTGGCCAAGACATCATGCGGGGATATGAAATTCGCTGCAGATAAGATAAAGAATAGCTGCGCTCCAGATCCGGGATAAACATATGGCGACCTCCAACATTGCTCAACCACTTGGTGTTGTCCCATAAATCTTCGTCTCGTTGGTTGACAGCATCCCCAAAAAGAAATTGCGGTTTCTTCAAAATCTGTCTATTGGCGCCTTCGAAGACGGAATCCGTGATTAATTCACGAGCTGTGAGTGGGTTGCAGCTAATAATTTTCTGTTGTCGTTCTGCACTACTTCGCTCCTCAACCAAAGGGATGTGACCGTCGAATCCAAAGTGAGATTGATTATTCGGACTGCTCGAAAATCCAAAATAATTATTCTTGGACAAAGGATCCGTCGAGTACTGAACTGTAAAAAAAAAAAAAATGAACAGGGTAGGCACCCACGGGTGCCACCCGCGGGTGAGCACCCGCGGGTGAGCACCCGCGGGCGGCCACCCGCGGAGTGCCACCCGCGGGGGGGCACCCGCGGGGGGGCACCCGCGGGGTGCCACCCGCCCGTGAGCACCCGCGGGCGGGCGCCCGCGCCGCGGGATGCCATTCCCCGGTGGACACCCGTGGGATACCACTCCTCGGTGGACACCCTAGTGTCAGATTTGTGAGATTTGTGATCAATCCTGTGGTCATCACTGTGTAGTCGTGCACCGCAAAAGCGATTTTAAAGTAAACGGATGACCGTTTGTTTACCTGATATCAGGGAAGAGAGATCAACAGCGACGGTGACGCCTGCGTGTCGATCCTCATCGGCGATAACGCCCACTGATCGATCTTCAGCATTTAAATCATGTGGTTGCGAAGTGCCTGCGGAAGCCATGAGAAAGGAGAAAGTAATCGTACAAAATAAAAGAACGAGAGATTTTCTGATTATGAGAAAAAAAGTTGGAGATCTATGGGTATTTATAGTGAATTAGCAGGAGTTCAAATAGGGAAAGGAATCAAAGTTCTGACCAAAATCAGAGTTTGATTAGAGTCCAAACAGGACTTGGATATTTATTTAAAATCCTTTTCCTATTCTAATGCTAATTCCTACCCAAATTAAGATCCAAATAACAAACAATCCCACTTAAAAAGAAAAAATCCAAAGTATTTTGAAATTCATTACAAATAAATTAAAGAATTCCAAAAACTTTGGAGAGGGTTATGTAGACACTAAAAATAATAAAAAAATAAAATAAAATAAAATTATATGGAAACCATAATGGGAGAACCCGAAAGTGCAACCCGGGAGAACTCCCGCGGGTTGCTACCCGCAGGAGAATCCCGCGGGTTGCAACCCGCGGGAGGATCCCGCGGGATGCAACCCCCGCGGGATGCAACCCGCGGGAGCCCCCGCGGGAAGCAACCCGCGGGAGCTCCCGCGGGTTGCCACCCGCAGGAGAGATCCCGCGGGGTGCATCCCGCGGGAGCTCCCGCGGGTTGCCACCCGCGGGAGCGATCCCGCAGGTGCCAACCCGCGGGTTATTTTTCGTATTTTTGTTTTGTTTCCTTTGCTGATATTCCGTGATCCGATTTTTCAGGAGCGAATCAATCCGGATTTGAAGTTCTCTCAGTCTATAAAATACAGGATTGGACTTGAGAGAAAGGGGACTTTTCTTTGGAGCCGGCAGAGCGATTCTTCACAGAAGGTTGAGAGAGATCAGAAAGAGCAGGTTTTCTTCACAGATCCCCTTCCAAGTTGGATAGTCAACGGAGGCAGCAACAAGACTCCACCGCCACCCGTACCCACTTAAAAAAGGGAATCCACCAATATTCCCGTTCTTGTAATTCTTCGGAATTTTTGTAATCTAAATTCCCATTGTAATTCATCAATTTTTCAATGGAATCAAAGGTTCAATTTTCGGGCGTACAAGAAAGATAAAACCTGATGGGTCTATAGATAAATACAAAGCTAGACTTGTGGTAAAAGGCTATAGACAAAAGGAAGATTTAGATTATTTTGATACATATTCACCTGTAACAAGAATAACATCCATAAGATTAATAATTGCTTTTGCAGCATTATATAATCTTGAGATTCATCAAATGGATGTAAAAATAACATTTTTAAACGGTGAATTAGATGAAGAAATTTACATGGAACAACCTGAAGGGTTTGTAGTTCCAGGTAAAGAGAGGAAGGTGTGCAGACTTGTTAAGTCACTTTATGGACTTAAACAAGCACCTAAATAATGGCATGAGAAATTTGACCAAGTTATGTTCTCAAATAGATTTCGCTATAATGAATGCGATAAATGTGTATATGTAAAAGGGGATATGCACAACTATGTCATTGTATGTTTATATGTGGATGACATGATTATCACCGGTAGCACGGTGACTCTAATTAAAGAGGTAAAAATTATGTTAACACGGAAATTTGATATGAAAGACTTAGGCATTGCAGATATTATTCTTGGTATTAAAATTTCCAAGATATCTGATGGATATACCTTATCACAATTGTACGCCCGAAAATTGCATCTTTGATTCCATTGCAAAAATTATTTGATTACAACGAAGATTTGAGATTACAAAAATTCCGAAGAATTACAAGAACGGGAATATTAGTTTATTCCCTTTTTTATGTGGGTTCGGGTGGCGGTGGAGTCTCGTTGCTGCCTCCGTTGACCGTCCGACCAGGAGAAGATGGCTCTGCTCTTTTCTTTGATCTCACGAGCTCGCCCGAAATCTTCCCAAAGTCCAAGAATCCAAAAATCAAAAGTCCCCCCCAAATCCAAAAGTTCCTTTCTCTCGTTAAATTCCTGTATTTTATAAACCGAAGAAGCTCGAAATCCGGCTCAATTCTCTCCTGAAAAAGCGGATCACGGATTATCAGGAAAATAAAATAGGAAATAAAACAACGGGAAAACAACGAAAAACAACCCGCGGGTGGCAACCCGCGGGATCGCCCCCGCGGGTTGCCACCCGCGGGAATCCTCCCGCGGGTGGCAACCCGCGGGGGCTCCCGCGGGTTGCAACCCGCGGGAGACTTCCCGCGGGTGGCAACCCGCGGGGGCTCCCGCGGGTTGCAACCCGCGGGAGAACTCCCGCGGGTTGCTTCCCGCGGGGGCTCCCGCGGGTTGCAACCCGCGGGTGCTCCCGCGGGTTGCTTCCCGCGGGGGCTCCCGCGGGTTGCAACCCGCGGGTGCTCCCGCGGGTTGCTTCCCGCGGGTGCCCCCGCGGGTTGCAACCCGCGGGTGCACCCGCGGGTTGCATCCCGCGGGTGCTCCCGCGGGATGCTTCCCGCGGGTGCCCCCGCGGGTTGCAACCCGCGGGTGTTCCCGCGGGTTGCATCCCGCGGGTGCACCCGCGGGTGTGCCCACTTAGAATTTTTTTTTTTTTTTTTTTTTTTTAATTTAATTATTTTTAGTGTCTACATAACCCCCTCCAAAGTTTTTGAAGTTCTGTATTGAACCGTACTGAATTTCGAAATACTTTGGATTTTTTTAATTTTGGTTATGGACCTTTTAAAAGATTTGGTCGATAGAGATAACTGTTAATATATTTATTTATTCCATAACAAGCAGAGGTATGATTTTAACGTACTCATTAGAGGACAAGCAGAGGTATAATGTTAACGTGCTTATTTTAGGTCAAGCAGAGGTATAATATTAACGTGCTTATTTTAATCCTAACCGTTCAGTGACATCTAGTATGACGAATCAGGAAAAGACAGAGGTGACATTAAACGTGTCTTGGAGCTTAACCTATTCAGAGGATCTGGTCATGATAGGGACAAGCTGACTAAACAGAGGTGACGGTTAACGTATTTAGTTTTGGAATCGGACTATCAGAGGTAACTGTTAACTTGATAGGGAGATAATTTTCGTCAGAGGTGATTTTCAACTTAACGATATCAAAAGCACGTTCATCAGAGGTTGTAATGTTGGACTTGATGAAGTGTGAATTTTCTTTTCTGTCAGAGGTGAAATCTTAACGTGACAGGAGATTTATCTGATTAGGATTTTTAGCAAACCCCCAGCTATCAACGGGTTTGATTTGCCTTTACCAACTACCGTTTAAGTCGGGCTAGCCATGCTATTCCCCTCAGCATAGTGAGTTGTCAAGAATTTCGTTTGGGCTTAAATGCCAAACTTTTCCTCTTCCCTTTGCCTTAGCAGCTTAGGGCAGTGATGTATTCTTATATTCGGATAAGAATACTGTTGTGACAGATTTGTCGTGGGATTTTTAGCAAACCCCCAGCTATCAACGGGTTTGATTTTGCCTTTACCAACTACCGTTTGAGTTGGGCTAGCCATGCTATTATCCTCAGCACAGTGAGTTGTCGAGGGTTTCGTTTGGGTTTAAATACCAAACTTTTCCTCTTCCCTTTGCCTTAGCGGCGTTAGGCAATTCATACTTTTACCCCCAGTATGGTGGGGTTGACGAGAAATTTATTCTCTTCCCGTAGCTTTAGCGGCGTTGGGAAATTCATACTTATTACCCCCAGTATGGTGGGGTTGACGAGAAATTTATTCTCTTCCCGTAGCTTTAGCGGCGTCGGGCAATTCATACTTTTTACCCCCAGTATGGTGGGGTTGGCGAGAAATTTATTCTCTTCCCGTAGCTTTAGCGGCGTCGGGCAATTCATACTTTTTACCCCCAGTATGATGGGGTTGGCGAGAAATTTATTCTCTCCCCGTAGCCTTGTCGGCGTTGGGTAATTCATACTTATTACCCTCAGTATGATGGGGTTGACGAGAAATTTATTCTCTCCCCGTAGCCTTGTCGGCGTTGGGTAATTCATACTTTTTACCCCCAGTATGGTGGGGTTGGCGAGAAATTTATTCTCTTCCCGTAGTCTTAGCGGCGTCGGGCAATTCATACTTTTTACCCCCAGTATGATGGGGTTGGCGAGAAATTTATTCTCTTCCCGTAGCTTTAGCGGCGTTGGGCAATTCATACTTTTTACCCCCAGCATGATGGGGTTGGCGAGAAATTTATTCTCTTCCCGTAGCTTTAGCGGCATTGGGCAATTCATACTTTTTACCCCCAGTATGGTGGGGTTGGCGAGAAATTTATTCTCTCCCCGTAGCCTTGTCGGCGTTGGGTGATTCATACTTTTTACCCCTAGTATGATGGGGTTGGCGAGAAATTTATTCTCTTCCCGTAGCCTTGTCGGCGTTGGGTGTTTTTTTTTTTTTTTTTTTTTTTTTAATTGGGGGTTTAAATTAACCGCCCTGAGCCCATTTTTTGGGAATTGTTGTGAGCCCAAGTGGTACCTTTAGACCTCACGCATTAAATGTGTCGGAGTTAGCTCTAACTCCTTTTTTGTTCAGCTTTGAGCTGAACTGCTCCAGCGTCAATCAACGCTTGAATTTTATCTTTTAAGATAAAACAATTTTTTGTGGGGTGACCTACAATCCGATGGTACAGGCAGTAATTCGGATCGTTAGTTTTCCCTACTTCTTCAGGTCTCTTGCTCTCCGGCAATTTAAGCATCTTGCGTTTGGTGAGCAGATTGAACATAGTAGCAGTATGTTCATCCTTGAACGAATACTGCTTTTGAAGTCTGGGCGACTTTGCTGTGTTGCTTGTAGTTGGCCATAGTTTCTGCTTCAGTGTACTTTCTACCGCCATTGCCGTTATGTCTTTCCCTTTTGAACGGGAAAAATGGAATGAAGATTCGTTTGCACCGTCTCCGGTTGCAGCCTGTTGCATTTCGAGACGTCGAAGTATTTCTTCGGCCTGTTCGCCCTGCTTAAGCAGATCCTTCCATGACTTGGATTCGACCGAACCCATCTTGTCTAAAATATCGGTCAACAAGTTATGTCTGCAGGTTTCCACAAGCGTATCCTGCGTCATGCCATGTGGGCATCGAACGGAAAGTTCTCGGAACCGCTCGACATAAGTTTTGACCGTTTCGCCTTCTTCTTGCTTCGCGGCTAGCAAAGATAATATGGAGACTTCTGTATCATCTTCAAAGAATCGGGATAGGAACTCACGTTCTACATCAGCCCAAGATTTAATTGATCCCTGGGGTAGCTGCATGAACCAGGTAAATGCGGGCCCCCGTAAAGTGCTCGCAAATATCCTAGTCATAGTTGGATCATTCCCCATGAGATGTCCTGTCTGTGAGAGGAAATAGAAGATGTGTTGCTGCGGCGAACTTTTACCGTCGAATGATTGAAGATTCAACGGTTTATATTTTGCAGGATAGGGTACGGTCTCCCATTCTATGGGATATGGACGGACTACCCCCACCTCTTGTAGCTTTTTGCGATGAAGAAGAGCTTGTAATTGGTTCTCCATCTTCTCTATTTTCTCTGCGTGAGGATTGAGGATAACTTTCACTTCCTCTTCCTCTCTTGAATGAGGAGGCACTTCTTCATCTTCGTCTTCGCTGTCTTCATTTATTTGGACAGGCCGTTTTCCTTTCTGCCGACTAGAAATGGACGGCGATGATTGGTTCTTTCTAGTTTGAGCCAGCAACTCAATCAAAAGTTGTTTCATTTCTTCTATGGTCTCCTCGTGCTGTTCGAGACGTTTTTCTTGTCTCTCAAGCCTTTCAGAGACTTCTTCTAGAAGCGCGCCCTCTGGTTCGATAAAAACTCCTTTTGATCCTGGAGTAATTTCCTTATCCGAAAGGTTATTTCCGACCACCTTTTTGCCTTTATTAACCATATTTGATGAGGTGGCAGGTAGATCGGTTCCAGAGCACACCCTCTTTATTGTCCGTATTCCTTTGGATTCGGTGATCCGCTCAAAAACGGACCGTCTCGGATGGCACTCGCAGTTTGATAGAACAGTTGAGATTAACTGTTCGCATTGGCATTGAGGAGTATTCTGTGCAGAGTTCTTCTTCCAATTGAGGTATTCTCTCAAGTCTTGAGATATCTTCTCCTCTCCATTTGCAACCTGACGCCGCTTGCGTCGCAAACTTGGTTCATAATACTTGAGAGTCTGCAATATCTCAGGGCTGAGCTCTTTTCCAGCATCAGATTGTTCCCCAACTCTCCTGCGGATTCTTCTGGAGTGCACGTTGTCCTGAGTAGTTGTATGGGCCCCAGATGCCTCTGATAGAGAGATTAAAATTTTTGGTGCATGTTGCGTGCTCGCCATAGACGTGCTCGAGGAGACATGAGAGTTGTGTTCATTGAACGTAACCCGTCGGTGACATCTGCGGGATGCAACCCGCGATTGAAATTGCAGATTTGTACCCAGATTTGTACCCGTGGTTGCAACCTGGAGGTTAACACCCGCGGTTGGAAGCGGCGGGTTGGCACCCGCGGTTGGCAACCGCGGGATGCCACCCGCGGTTGGCAACCGCGGGTTGCTACCCGCGGTTGGGAACCGCGGGTTCCCACCCGCGGTTGGCAACCGCGGGTTGCCACCCGCGGTTGGGAACCGCGGGTTCCCACCCGCGGTTGGCAAGAGCGGGATGCCACCCGCGGTTGGGAACAGCGGGTTCCCACCCGCGGTTGCAACCCGCGGGTTGCCACCCGCGGTTGCAACCCGCGGGTTGCCACCCGCGGTTGCAACCCGCGGGTTTGCGCTCATGGAATTATTTCCGGATTTTTTTACTGTCTTGGAGTTTCCTGCAATTTTTTCTGTATGATTTAGGCGTGCTCGTTGAGTTTTACGCCTTAAATTTCTATTTTGGGAGCGGGTCAGGGACTGGTTTGACTTTTGGCTTGACTTTGGAACGGGCGATAACGCCTCGTAAGTTTCAACGGGCGATGACGCCTCGTAAATTTTCATAGGCGATGACGCCTTTTGATTTCCAGTGGGCGATGACGCCTCACCTTTTTTCATCGTCACCCGGCGATGACGCCTAGGCTCCGAATCAGAGGAGGAAAGAAATTCCTCATATTTTTGCTGGTCAACTTCTATGACCAGCATCTCAACCATTGAGCCAATCGGCACCCGGTCGGACTGCGCCACCAAATTCTCTGTGGTAAACAGAGGAGCTCCCACTGTGGTCGCCAGTTCTTGTACGCCCGAAAATTGCATCTTTGATTCCATTGCAAAAATTATTTGATTACAACGAAGATTTGAGATTACAAAAATTCCGAAGAATTACAAGAACGGGAATATTAGTTTATTCCCTTTTTTATGTGGGTTCGGGTGGCGGTGGAGTCTCGTTGCTGCCTCCGTTGACCGTCCGACCAGGAGAAGATGGCTCTGCTCTTTTCTTTGATCTCACGAGCTCGCCCGAAATCTTTCCAAAGTCCAAGAATCCAAAAATCAAAAGTCCCCCCCAAATCCAAAAGTTCCTTTCTCTCGTTAAATTCCTGTATTTTATAAACCGAAGAAGCTCGAAATCCGGCTCAATTCTCTCCTGAAAAAGCGGATCACGGATTATCAGGAAAATAAAATAGGAAATAAAACAACGGGAAAACAACGAAAAACAACCCGCGGGTGGCAACCCGCGGGATCGCCCCCGCGGGTTGCCACCCGCGGGAATCCTCCCGCGGGTGGCAACCCGCGGGGGCTCCCGCGGGTTGCAACCCGCGGGAGACTTCCCGCGGGTGGCAACCCGCCCCCGCGGGTTGCAACCCGCGGGAGAACTCCCGCGGGTTGCTTCCCGCGGGGGTTCCCGCGGGTTGCAACCCGCGGGTGCTCCCGCGGGTTGCTTCCCGCGGGGGCTCCCGCGGGTTGCAACCCGCGGGTGCTCCCGCGGGTTGCTTCCCGCGGGTGCCCCCGCGGGTTGCATCCCGCGGGTGCTCCCGCGGGATGCTTCCCGCGGGTGCCCCCGCGGGTTGCAACCCGCGGGTGTTCCCGCGGGTTGCATCCCGCGGGTGCACCCGCGGGTGTGCCCACTTAGAATTTTTTTTTTTTTTTTTTTTTTTAATTTAATTATTTTTAGTGTCTACAACAATCACATTATGTCGAGAAAATACTCGAAAAATTTGATAAGGAAAATACTGATATAGCTAAGACACCTGTAGATATAAGTTTACATCTTACAAAGAATATAGGTGCTAGTATATCACAGTTAGAATATTTTCAGATCATTGACAGTCTTATGTATTTAATGAACTGCACAAGACCTGATATAGCATACTCAGTAAGCAAACTGAGTAGATTTACAAGTAATCCAGGGGAGAACCACTGGAAAGCGATAGTTAGAGTACTCAAATATCTGAGATACACTACTAACTATGGGTTGCACTATACAAGATATCCAGCAGTGATTGAAAGATACACTGATGCTAACTGGATAACGGATTCTAAAGACATCAAATCCACAAGTGGATATGTATTTACTATTGGAGGTGCAGCCATCTCTTAGATATCTTCTAAACAAACATGTATAGCCAGATCCACTATGGAATCTGAGTTTATAACTTTAGATAAAGCTGGAGAAGAAGCAGAATGGCTTCGAAACTTTTTAGAAGATATTCCAATGTGGCCTAAACCTGTGTCAGCAATCTGCATCCATTGCGATAATCAATCAGCAATTGAAAGGGCACAGAATGTATTGTATAATGGAAAGTCACGACATATACGTCGTAGACATGACACTGTAAGACAGCTGCTTACAAACGGAATAATATCTCTTGATTATATAAAATCAAAAGATAATATTGCAGATCCATTAACAAAAGGCTTGACTAGAGATCAAGTATATAAGTTATCGAGGGGAATGGGATTACAGCCTACTAAAGAGTAACTCCATAATGGCAACCCAACCTAGCTGACTGGAAATCCCAAGATCTAGGTTCAAAGGGACAACCGAATTGTGGGGGAACTCGAAAGAATTACTGAGGAAAATATTTCCTATCTCATTTCTATGGCAAAATAGTGATTACCTGCAATGTATTAGGATAAGCTAAGTTTTTAATGATCCTTATATCTTAGAAATCTAAGTGGAGTATGGCAGGATACTCTTGATAAGAGATCACCTATGTGAGTGAGAAGGGGCCGCTTCTATGAGAATGATAAAGGCTAAGTTCTCTAAGAGCACTCACAGAATTACCAGGTTGTCCAAGGCCAAAATAGACACAACATAGAATCTGATAAAATTGAAAGAAGTCGTGTGAATATTATTGTCTAAGTTTACATCAAAAGCTGAACAGTTCAAAAACATCGTGTTCACTGATTAGCAAGTAAACTCGATAATATTTCACTAGAGAAGGTTCAAAGCCAAAAGTCACCTCTCCCGATGCGGCAACTTTCTATTGCACTCTCTGGTTATTTGCATTAGAGTCTAAGCCATTTCATTCATGTGGGGGATTGTTGAATTCATTCACTAATTTGAACATTAAATTGAGTCAATTCACTAGTTCAAATTAAATGAATTAAGTGAATTGAAATTGGCTTCAAAAGTTGAGTACATAGCAAAGGAACAAAAGGGAAGATGAAAAGATAGTCCCACATTGGATAGAGGATTGTAAGGATGTGGGTTTATATATGGTAACTTGTTCCATTACTTTGTTTATGTAACAAGAGGAAAACCTTGAGCACCACGGGTGGTGCTACGCACCGCCCGCACGCGCACGATCATGCGCGTGTGCGAGGGCGAATGGGCGTTTAGGGCGCATTGGGCGCTTTAGAGGCGCACTTTGCTTCCTTCCCTCTGCAGACCGATCGTTGTATCCTGGGAGATCGACGTCCAAGAAATCCAGAAGCAAACTGTGGTGGACGAATCGATTTTAAGGAGATAGTGTTCAACACTAGCCTCGATCATCATCCTCTCATCTTCCTGTCGTCTTCCTGTCTTCTTTCAAGTATCTGAAATAGGTTTTTCATAATCCAGTATTTTCTTTTTCTATTTAGGTTAGTAAACTAGTTAAAAGAAGATCAGTTTAATAGTTTTCTGTTTTCTGTAAACAGTAATAGCAGTCTTCTTCTAATTTAAAGCAGAAAGATATAGACTGAATAATTTCGTAATTCTCATTCTCCAACTTTATTTCTAATAGAAATATATAACACTTAAACCTGTAACAATCTTGTGAATGATTACAGTAGTAATTTTGTGTAAGATATTCTGTTAACTAAACAAACCTGTCCATATTAATCTAAAGCATTATCAAAGAATACTTAAACAGAAACTTCATTCTTATTCGTATTCTATCTGTTGTCTTGCATGTAGTTGTCCTTATTTTCGGAAATACACACTCGCTCCCTGTCGGATAGCTGATCGGTCCAAAGTGATATATCAAAATAAGTTTTAATAATACAACAATCAATATCATGTGAAGTGTTATTGAAAATTCTATCATTTCGCTCTTTCTAAATATTCCAGCATCTTCAGAAAGTCTTAAACTAGTTCATACATTCTTTCATCATGCTTATTCTAACAAACTTCAAGAAATATGAAAATTGGCCGAATCACTAAAACCGTTAGAAGAAATATCTCTGATATATCCAATTCTGAATAGTTCCAATGCCATTTACTACTAAAGGAGTATAACAACTTATAAACAGACGATATATTATCGTCTTAATAACTTAGAAAGACATTTTAAGATAAACATACACTTATGCATCGAATGCTCAGTCATAACCCATTAGATTTCTACTATAGATTTTCTCATATAATAATATCTTACATTTAAACACATGTATGAAAATTTATAAGTAAGGATTATTTCAATTACACACCTTGACCCAAAAAAACTTTGACATTTTTACTTAGTAGCATGATTCGACTCATGTAATCAAATATATTTCGATCATAAATTTGGAGACTCATTTTAACATTTTATATAAACAATATTAAAATATAAAATAATTTCTTTCAATACGCTACACAACTTTGAAATTTTAGTACAGTGGAAAGAACTTCAACATGGTATTAAAACAAAATAGATTCAATTTCTGTCTTTTAAAAAATACCGCTGTGTAAAGTTCAGAAAATCCTAATTTCAGATGAGCATTTAATTGTAAATTTTAAAAAAAAAATTCCATTGCAACGTTGGGTAACCCTCACAATAAATTTAGAATTTTGATGTAATGGAAAGGACCTAAATAAATTTTAGAGTTTTTATGCGAATGGAAATCAATAAACAACTTAGTTGAAATCTATAATGATTATAATGGTAGTTGAATCTACAAATTCCGAAGACCATAAAAAATATAAAAAATAAAGAGATTTTTACATATCGGTCCCTTAATCTTTAAAATTTTAATTTTAATTTCTAAAATCTTCATATTTTGAGTTTAGTCTCTCAAATTCTTTAATTTACTTCACTTTAGTCATCCTATGTAACTTCCGTTCGGCCAGTTAAATTTTTGGCCCGGATTTTTCGTTATACCTCTGGAAATTCATTGGGTTTCCTCTCCATTATTTTTCTCCCCTCTCCACACTTCACAAGATGAGGAATATATGGTTAGGGAAAGAAAAGAAAGAAGAAACAGAGATTAACTGGGAGCGAAGAGAGATAGGAGAAGAATAGAGTGGGGAACCAAATAAAAAGAGAAAGAGAGGAGAAAGTGGGAAGGGATTTTCAGTGTTATAATAGAAAATTCGGACCAAAAATTTAACTTGCCTAACAGAAGTTATCAGGTAGACTAAAATGAAATAACTTAAAGTATTTGGGACTAAAATAAAAAATATGAAGATTTCAAGAAATAAAATCAAAATTTTAAAGTTTGAGAAACCAATACATAAAAACTCCAAAAATAAAAAGAAAAATAAAAAACTATAATGGGATCTCTGTTTTCATAATGGGTTTGGGCTCCAACTTCCAAACGACTCCTACTAATTTTGGGAGTTTCGAAACGCGCGCACCATTATTCCTAGTGAGCCCATTTCTCAGTGTTTAAAGTGGGCTCACTGGGAAAATTGGTGTGCCCCTTTGGAAACTCGCCTAATTTCTAGTGGGATTGTACCTCCATTGCCCTCACGAGTAATGAGCAGTGTGGGTTGGTTTGTGTATGTCTTTAGTGGTGTCAGGGTACGGAGGGGGTCCAAAATTTGGGTTAGCTTGGGTCCGTACTGTTCGCACACTGACATTGAGCTAACGTGATTGCGGTTAGGTTAGCCCATTTTAAGGACTTGTCTCTGATTTGATGGATTATTTGAATAGTATGACTTTAGTACCAAAATAAGGATGGGATCATGGGAGCATGGGGCAATGCATGTTGGTATTCTATCAAGAAAATGAACGCGTCAACTCAACTGCCCGAGTCTACAGTAGATCTACTGTGTGTAATTAGCAAGGCTCTGGCTCTAGTCTAGGCTTTGTATAGAGACCCAAGGATGGGACGTGTGTTCGTTGAAATGCAGTACTTCAACAGTTTAGTTGTTTAATTTGGTTGATTTACATGCATAATAGAGGTTCTATTTTCAACTTGGTAGTTGGAACCAAGTCACCTCAGCATGTAGCGTCAACACGGTTCCATTAAAATCGAAATAATATATCGAAATCAGTCCGAATAATTCAAATTAAACCGAAATAAATCAATTCGGTCTGTTTCTTATTTTAAATTTTGAAATCCGACTAATTCAAACCGATCAAACTATTTAAGAATTATATATATATATATATATATATATATATATATATATATATATATATATATATATATAATTCTTAAATTTACCAATGGCGAAATTAGTTCCTTCATCATCGAACTTCATCATCGTTTAATTGACCAAATACAATTATTATACTTGGCATCATTTAAAATAACAAATAAAAAAACTCTCTTAACCACTTTTTAAGTGGCGCCATATGTAATAATTGTATTAGTTCACCTAAGTGACGATGAAGAAATTCCCTTCACAATCGATAAATTTTCTATTTAATATATATATATATATAATAAATTTAATACAAATGAATAATATGCTTGTTGACCGTGAAAATTTCTAAATTAAAAGGATTTTCCACAACAGAACGCGGAGCTAATTCAATAGCCCCGCGTTTGGTTACATTAACCCTGCGTTTGAATAAAACGCGGAGATGTCTAATAGCTCCGCGTTGATTCCGCAGTTTGGCTTGTATTAGCCTCGCGTTTGAGTAAAACGCGGAGATGATCAATAGCTCCGCGTTAGCTCCGCGTTTTGGTTATTTAGCGCCGCGTTTTGATGCGATTAAAACTCCGCGTAAGCAGATAACCAGAATTTCAAATTGATTGAGATTATGATTCTGGACTTATCCAAATACCCGAATCAAGTCTAATCAGAATTCCATCAAAACTAATATATTTGATTGGAATCCTTGATGAATGCGAGTTCTATTTAGATAGAAACTCTTGCATTAACCTGGAGCTATAAATACCTTCCTGGTGAAACCCTAGGGGTCTTCTTTTTGGCATCGGAAGTTTCCTATCGATCCTTTAGCAATTCAAGTACGCGAGAGAGTCTTGAAGCCTTTGTTGATCGTCTTCTTTCCGGCAATTGAGATATTTTTCTGAAATCTTGGAGAATTCGAGTTACGCACAGAGCCTTGAGTTCGTGAAGATCAGAGAAAGTCACCATCTTCTTTCTGGAGTTCTTGAGAAGTTCGAGTTACGCGAGAGAGCCTTGAACAAATCAAAACCAGAGAAGATCGTCTATATTCGGCTGATATCTTTAAAAGAGAAGATTTCAACGTACCGATCGTCCAAAGGAACTACTATAGATCCCATCGCCACAGATCCCACAATATTGTAAAAGAGAGAGATTGAACTATAAAATCCTCTCGTTTGTTCTCTTTATATATCTTGTTCACTTCTATTGTAATCTAAGATGTATTCAATGGAAGGAAGCGAAGGAACTTTTGCGACGAACAATGCTTATAAAATGACTAAAATTATAATTTTTAAAATAAATTTTATTCCAAAGATTAAAATGGAAAAACTTAACCAAACCGAATCGAATTAGTTTGCTTTGATATTGATTTCTATTTCTAATCGATTCGGTTCATAGTTCGTAGTAAAAATTAATGGAAACTAATTGATAGTCACGACTGCTTAACATTCTATGCCTATAAGATGATTTTTTTGAATTCAATTCCCAACAATGCCGATTAAATGTTTTAATTTAAATAATGAGTTAATTACAGTTAGACCCCCTGTAGTATTAAGGGTGTGTAACTTAACACTCCTGAAGTTTGAAACTCTAAAAAAAAACCCCTAAACTTAGTTATTTTCACTTTCTTTTTTTATTAAAGTATACTCTTGTCTCTCAAATTCATATTCTACTATTATCCCTTCTTTTAACCAGCACACACACACACACACTCTCTCTCTCTCTCTCTCTCCCTCTCTATCACTCTCTCTCTATCCCCCTCTCTCTCTCTCTCTCTCTCTCTATCCCTCTCTCTCTATCACTCTCTCTCCATCCCTCTCTCTCAGTCACTCACGCTCCCTCTCTAACTGAGAGAGAGGGATGGAGAGAGAGTGACTGAGAGAGAGGGATAGAGAGGGAGAGAGAGAGGGAGAAGAGATAGAGAGGAATTGTGCTGCTTAAAGGGAATGACGAGGGTAGAATAGAAATTTGAGGGAAAATAGTGCATTTTAGTAAAAAAGGAAAGTGAAAACAATTAATTCAAGGGATTTTTTTTAGAGTTTCAAATTTCATGAGTATTAAGTTACATACTCCTAATACTATAGGGGATATAACTGTAATTAATCCTTAAATAATTGATTATGACAACATGACACATGAATTAATGAGGACAAGTCTAGTGAGTTAAAAGAAAAAAAGAAAATTATTTATGATGGGCGCGAACATTCAAATCTGTTGGAAAAAAAAATTAGATGCTAGCTTGATCATTATCATAATCAACTTAGCTCTCACCCAATCATACCTAGTCTCAAGTCTTTACTTTAGATAAATAGATATATATTTCTTTTGAAAAATAATTTAATAAATGGTTTAATAAACATAGAAATTCATTTAGAAAAGTCTACTAATCTAATAAAAAGTTGAGATATATTATTTAGGGTGTGGTAAAACTTCCAGTACTTCAAGTATTTGTTTGGTCAAGAAGAAAATTGGAAGTTACTTCTTAATCGATGAGATGACGCCTATGTGTCACTTCACTTCCAAAACTTTCATACTCACACTTTTAGATTAGAAGTGAGCTAGCAAGTAAAAAAAGAAGAAAAAGATAATTTTTTTATCTGCATATCAATATTATCATTCAAAAGTTATACCTTTATTACTAATAAATAAATTAAATAATAGAAACTATGTTTTATTTAATTAATTAAATAATACTCCTTCGCTTCTTACTACACTTTCTTCTTCCAGTATATTAGCAAACAAATACAAGAAGACTACTCTTCTTTTACTTTAATTAATTTCTTCTTTATTTCCGCTACTTTCAATGTGCCAAACACACCCGATGTGAATTTCCATTTTTTTCCTTTCCCTCATTTTTTGCAGGGGAGTATTGTTAAATCTCAAGGAATTATTTAAAATATAATTTTTTTAGTAATTTTTTATTATTATTTTTTAATTCAACTCAAGTAACAAAGAGATTAATATTATTATTTTTTTTTACTATAAAATATTTTTTTTCATATTCCGTTTCATATTTCAAAGAGTGACCGTAACTGCGATTTTAAAAATTGCTTCTATTTTTCTGTCTTACTCTCACCTCTCCATGCAGCAGCCAAATTGGGCCACAAATTTTGGAAGAAATTAGCGGCCATCGAGTCATAGTGGGCCCCATGAATGTCTTACGAGTCAAAACATATTCCCCGTCGGGTCCCACGTTTGTCCCCCCTCGGGTTCTGGTTGCATCCGAGCATTCAAAATTTTGAACAGTGAAAGCTCCCAAAGTGACCCAACAAGCAAAAAGCTGTTGACATTGAGTCTCAGTGGGCACAGTTAGCTTTGCTCAAGACAACCGTACTTTTAATAATACCCTTTATTTTATCTTTTATCTTTATTATTTGAAGCTCCTTTTTCTTTTTATATGAGTATTAATTAATTTATTAGCCAGAACAAAGTGAGCTTTTAGATAACAATAGGCTTTTGGCTTTGGATATCTATGATCGCGTTTAAGATTCACTATCAGTTTTAACTTCTTTATGCAGCCTTAACTTAATTTGTTACTTCTATTGGCGCGCAACACGTAACTTCACTTGGGACTACTGGTTCCCTGATCCGTGCTTTTGTACAAGTGAGGTTCAATGATATACTGATCGATTTTGTGCATGATTGATTCATGACTTTGGATATGGAATCGATTCGCAAGACGGAGAGATAAAGATTTGTATTTTTTAATAATATTTGAGAGAAATCGATCCAATGAGCCTTATCTCTCTCGGTTATTACCCTCTCTAACAAGTTTCGAGTTTAATTTCGGATGAAAACGCTAATTCGGATAATATAAAAAATATATATATACTTGTGAGTTTAATTTTTTTTTAAAAATCCATCCTTTTTTTCTTTATTCCTTTCCCATGAAAAAAAAAATTACTCTCTTTATCATCAAATTCTTACATATTTTCATAAAGAGGTTTTTACATATCTGTCCCTTACTTTAAAAATTAGAATTTAGTCCTCCATATCTTCATATTTATAATTTAGTCCCAAAATCCTTTAACTTACCACAATTTAGTCTCCAACCATATTTTTGATCCGAATTTCCCGTTATACTCCTGAGTTATTTCACTTTAGTTCTCCATTTTCTCTTCCTCTTTTTATTGTGTTCCCTTCTTCATTATTCTCCTATCTCTCTAATCCCTTTAAGTTAATCTCTAAAGTGAAGTAATTTAGAGGAACCCAATAAGAAGAGGAAAGATAGAGAGAGAGGAGAAGAATGAAGAGGGAAACCCAATAAGAAAAAGAAAGTGATGAGGAAGAGTAAAGGGGTAACTAAAGTGAAGTAACTAAGAGGTATAACGAAAAATTCGAGTAAAAAATATTGCTGGATGACTAAATTGTTGTAACTTAAAAGATTTTAAAGACTAAATCATAAATATAAATATTTGGGGAGCACACTACTTTTCCTAGTGAGCGCACTTGATAGCTATTTTTTTGCTCGGACTTTTAGTTGAAAAGTGGACTCACTTGGAAAATGGTGTGCTCCTTTGGAAACTCCCCACCAATGGATAAGTAAAAGTAAAATTTGGTGGTACAAGCTTTTTTTCAAATCCATAAACCAATCAATCCTGAAAGAGTTCATGCATGCTAAATGGTTAGATGGAAGTGACAACTCAGAGAACCACTTTGCATGCAAATGGTCAGGTAGCATTCAAGACAAAGCTTGCATTGTATCACCACTCATAGTGTGCAATTATGTTTAGCTGGTTGATTGTTAAAACCTGCAGGTGATTGAATATAAAGAGCTGTACTTTTTCTGTATATATACCATCTTTTATCTTTGCAAATAGGATTAATTACAGTTAGACCCTATGTAGTATTGGGAATGTATCACTTAACACTGCTGAAGTTTGAAACTCTCAAGAAACTCCCTGAACTTAGTTATTTTCACTTTCTTTTTTTACTAAAGTGCACTCTTGTTTCTCAAATTCCTATTATACTCTCGTCCCTCCTTTTAACCAGCACACTTATTAAAGGGAGAGATAATGGTATAATAGGAGCTTGAGGGATAAAAGTGCACTTTAATAAAAAAGAAGAGTGAAAATAACTAAATTCAGGGGTTTTTTGAGAGTTTCAAACTTCAGGGGTGTTAAGTGACACATTCTCAATACTACAGGGGGTCTACCTGTAATTAACCCTTGTAAATAACAACACATGTGAGTCCATATGCGATTCCATTCAGAAAGACATCCAGGAATATTGCCTATAATCAGTATGTTAAGAATTCATATATAAGTGTAGTCTCACATCGAATAGAATAAGAAAAATTTATATATTTAAATACAAAATTATAACCTCTATCTGTTAGAACATAAGTTGTGACATGAGGGGAGAAACTGAGTTTAATAGGAAACTTAATTTTATAAAACAACCCGCACCAAATACATAACCGAAATATTTACAAGTAACATTCTTCTAGTTTAATAGTTTTCTTTTTGTTAAAATCTTATCCGAGGAGCCTTGCGCCAGTGATGGCCAAACCTTTTAAGGCCACGTATTTTAGGTCTTGATTAAGTTTTTATTATTACTCTTTTTAAAATATGATTCTCGATTTAGTGTTGACAATTAATTTTTATTTTCACATTTATTGTGCATATGAAATTAAACTAATTATTGATTATCTCAATTTCTCATGCATACCCATAACAAATCTAGAGAAAAAAGAATTGTCCACCTCTCTCTCTCTCTATATATATATATGTGTGTGAGCCAGCTCAGGAAAAGTTACGTGAGTTAGCGGCAAAGTTATAATGAACCAATGATTTTTCTTCAATTTTTTTTAACAACTACTATCTCTATCTTCTTAATTTCTTTCGGATTAAATTTCATAAATTTTGGAGTTCATTTAACCTTTCATCAAGTACATACAAAAAATTCTATTAACTGAAAACTGTTAATTTTGTGTTAACTTGATGGGGGGACCAAATCAAAACTAAAACCCAAGAAATTGGATATGAGTGAATCCTAGAGAGTCGAGATCATAATCCAAAAGAAATTTTTTAAAAAACATTATTGAAGAGAGTGAAAATGAACTGTAACTCAGGTAATTTGCGTGAGCTGTCAGCTCAATTCCATTTTTCTCATATACACACACCTAAAGTCCTAAGATTCATGAGTAAATCTCTTTTTTGGCCTTCTGATGTTGTATTTTTCTAATTCTCTCTCTATAAATTCTTTTCATAAGCTAGTCGGTAGAATTTAAATCCTCATCACGACTATTTACTGGCTTACAAAATTATGTTTTTATCGTGAAGTTCGTATTGCTATAATACAGAAAAGAGTTGGGGCTGCGCCCTTATATTCCCGACAGGAGCACTTAATCGTCTGCACTCATGATTAGTTGTCCGGATAACTTGGCCTCTAAATAATTTTTTCCCCGGGATTCGAATGTTTGGGGCCCTCTCTCCTGTATTAACTGAATTTGAAGAATATATCTGACCTCGAAAGAAAGAAAGAAAGAAAGAAAGAAAGAGGACTGACTTTTTGCGCCCATGCCGGAATCAATGGGGAACAGAAACAAACCTAGACCAATACAAACTCAAAAAGATAAAGGAGACCAGCTCGGTGTGGACAGTACCGGACCCAAACTGATCCAAACTGGTCCCGGCTCAGTCTGGACGGTGCCGGACCCAAACTGATCCATACTCATGCCTTCTGCAGGCATGTTGTGGAGTTATCGATGTCACAGACCAACCGTATGAAGTTTGATCCTTAATTTGTCTTGAAATTTATGGAGCCTTGCATGCTATTAATTTACTTTTGCTTGAATTGTTCAATATAAGGTAATAGAAAATTTACATCAAATTTTGAGTTAGAAGAGTAGTTAACTAGTATAGATCCTCTATATAATCCGTTAATGCTTGCAAATTGCAACAGTACTGCGGTCGGTCGGAATCTTCTATTATCGGATTGGATGAGAAAACTTTGATTTCCGACCGATCAATCAATTGAACGTCCAAATACGAACTCCACCGTCGACTCCAACCAAAATCGGTCAGAAAAATTTTTAGGTAGCAGTCATAATTTTCTATCCTTGAATCCGATCAGAGAACTCCGATCTCCGACCAATCAGCCAGCTGAACATTTTTAGTTGTGTGTAAGAGAATAAAATGTGTAAGAGAATAGAATGATATAGAAATAGAAATTGAAACGTAAGGAAAGAGATAACTCACCCAAAGAGTATTTTAAGAAAAATTTTATTTAAGCATGTGATAGAGATTTAATTATGATTTGATTAGAATTTGGTTAGATTGATATTATCTAGTTGCATTAGCATTTGATTAGATTTGGTTAGAGATTTGGATAGATTTGATATTTTTGTTACTTTAGAATTCTCTATATATATGGCTTGTAAAACCCTAATTTGGAATATAGAGTGAAATATTATTTCTTTTGAGAGCATGTGATTTGCATTTTTTTCAAATCTTTTCTCGAGTGATTTGTGAGAGAGTGGGCGTGTGTGGACGTGAGGTCCAAAACCCTAATTTATTCTCCAAAACCCTAAGTTCTTCCCAAATCCCCTACCACAAACCCTAAATCGCTTCCGTCCGCCGTCAGCATGCCACTCTACTTACTATGCCTCCACCTCCTAAAATGGTAAAAAATTGCACGTTTACCGTTACTTTTCAAACCATATTTTTTTTTTTGTATTGTACGGGAATTAATTCCTGACCGATCCATTCTAAAACTAATCCTTAAATGGTGTGAAATTAAACTGTTCGGGCACTAATTTAGAAATATAAGCCTCTTAAGCAAAGTAGCTTGCCTAAATAGAATTTTCCTAGTATTTTACATAGCAATCATTTTCTAAGGTTTTCTTCTCAAACTTTTTCTTTTATATAGAACAATGAAAAACATGTAAACGTATATTCTATTTTTTCTCAATAGAAAGTTTTGGAAAGTTAAATTGGCAACCAAATGCCGTGAAGAAAACTATTAAATTATAGATATTATGACCGTTCTCACTTCAGTAGGAATGGTAATGGACGAGTCAACAGACTAAATTTTTATCCGTCATATACAAAAAAAAAAAAAATTCAAACTTACCCACAGTGATAATTATGAAATTCTATTCACAAGATCAAATGTGAGTATAATTTCATATCAGATATAACTAAAAGAGCTCATAAGTTTAAATTTAAAGTTGAGATTTTTACCTATCAACTTAAATTTTTAAATTATATTGATTTGCATTTTTATATATATTTATTTATTTTCATGAATGCCATTAATATAAATTATTCAATCCATAATTTTTAAAATTAATAAGATCGTACAATTATTTTTAATAAAACATTATAATACCATAATACTAAAACCTCTTTAATTTTTGTATGAGGCCTGGTGTTTGGTCAAAGATCTAATGCAATAAGATTTACAGCTAGATAGACCATTGATGATACTTCTAGAGATCTGGACATTAACTCTTAGCAATCCATATTTTTTTAAAACCAAGAAGTCGTATAATTGTTTTTTAATAAAACATCATTGTAATATAATACAAAAACCTCTTCAATTTTTTTTTTTTTATGAGGACTAGTATCCGTTCTAAGATCTAATACAAAAAAAAAGAGAGGGTTTTTACATATTTATCCCTTAAATCTTTAAAAATTAGAATTTAATCCCTTAAATCCTTTAAGTTATTACTATTTAGTCCCAGCCATATTTTTGGCCCGAATTTCCTGTTATATCTCTAAATTACTTCACTTTATTCCTCCCTTTCCTCTTGCTCCTCTCTTCTTCTTCTTATTGGGTTCCCCTTTTCATTCTTCTCCTCTTTCTTTTCCCTCTCAGTTAATCTCTAAAATGAAGCAACTCAGGGAAATCCAATAAGAAGAGAGAAGAGAGAGAGAGGAAAAGAATGGAGAGGAGAACCCAATAAGAAGAGAAAGAAATGACTAAAGTGAAGTAACTCAGAGATATAACGGAAAATTCAGGCCAAAAATAAGATTGGAGGAGTAAATTGTCGTAACTTAAAGAATTTGGGGAATAAATTATAAATATGGAGATTTAGGGGACTAAATTCTAATTTTTAAAGATGTAAGGGACAGATATGTAAAAATCCCAAAAAAAATATAAAATAAAAAAATAGGGCTAAACAGATTATTGATGATACTTCCAAATCTGGACCACATATCACTCCACTCACATTAACTGAATCATTTCCTAAATAAGACCTAAAAATTTTTTTTTTTTTTTCTTATTATGGAGAAAATAATTTTGGTTGGATTTTTGAAATCATGTGGGTCTACCGTATGCATTCATGCATCTGCTTTTGGGGTTTGATGAGATGCAAAAGTCAACCTTTTTATGACAAAATTTCTGTTTATGGAGTAAAAATTGAAGCACAAAAAAACAAGGGATTGAATGATCTTTTGCTTTTTATTTTTTTATTTTTGTTTTTTCCCCCTTCTTGTTTTTTGGGCTTCTATATTAGTTTTTGAAGTTAAATTTTAGGGTATTTACTGGTTTGTCCCTCAAATCTTTAAATATTATGATTTTACCCTCCAAATCTTCATATTTAGGATTTTGCCCTTCAAATCTCATAAGTTACAACAATTTGATCCCTCTCTCTAACACAGTTAAATATTTGACTATTTTACCCCTCATTTCCTCTTCTATTTTCCTCCTCTCTTCTTCTTCTCTCCTCCTCCTCTCTTCTCATTTTCTTCATTATTTCTCCTCTTTTCTTTCTCTTCTTTTCTTTCAGTATTTAACTGTGTTAGGGAAGAGAGGAGAAGAGAAAAGGAAGAGAGGAGAAAGAAGAGAGGAGAAATAATGAAGAAAATGAGAAAAGAGGAGGAAGAGAGAAGAAGAAGAGAGGAGGAAAATAGAAGAGGAAAAGAGGGGTAAAATGGTCAAATATTTAACTGTGTTAGAGAGGGAGACTAAATTGTTGTAACTTATGAGATTTGGAAGGCAAAATCCTAAATATGAAGATTTGAAAGGCAAAATCATAATATATAAAGATTTGAGGGATAAATCAGTAAATACTCCTAAATTTTATTTGTAGTGAAATTCGCCCTACTAGATAGTTCGAGTAGAATTAAACAAATACTTAATAGTAAAGAAGAAAGGTAGAAAGAGAAAGAATATGAGGATGTAATAAGGCTCAGTAGAGAAATTTTTCAACTTACGTCCTCGACGGAAGTAACTGTTCAACGAGTATTATATTGATAGAAATGACGCTACAATCACTCGATTTGACTATCTTGACTTAACTGTCCCTATCATAGTTCTCGGAAGTCCTTCCTCACGTGAGTGGATAGTAAATCGACCTTTTCCAATATTTTCCTTCGTAATGGATCTGGACCTGTCACCAGTGGGTTTTTGCTGTGGGTCTTTCAAATGGGCCTGAAGGGCATGAATTTACATGTGAACAACTTTATTTTTATATCTATTTTTTATTTTTCGTAAATGTTTTAAGGGATATTTATTGGTTTGTCCCTCAAATCTTTATATATTATGATTTTGCCCCCCAAATATTCATATTTAGGATTTTGCCCCCCAAATTAGTCCCCCTCTCTAACACAGTTAAATATTTGACCATTTTACTCCTCTTTTCCTCTTCTCTCTTCCTCCTCTCTTCTTCTTCTCTCTTCCTCCTCTCTTCCTCCTCTTTTCTCCTTTTCTTCATTATTTCTCTTCTCTTCCTCCTCTCTTCTCCTTCTCTTTTCCTCCTCTCTTCTCATTTTGTAACTTAAGAGAGGAGAAATAATGAAGAAAAGGAGAAGAGATGAAGAAGAGAGAAGAAAAAGAGAGGAGGAAAATAAAAGAGGAAAAGAGGGGTAAAATGGTCAAATATTTAACTGTGTTAGAGAAGAAGACTAAATTGTTGTAACTTATGAGATTTGGAGGGCAAAATCCTAAATATGAAGATTTGGGGGGCAAAATCATAATATATAAAGATGTGAGGGACAAACCAGTAAATACCCCATGTTTTAATCATTAAGTCAATATAACTAAACTCATTTTTTGATCTAAGCTGTATTGAAACACTTTTAAAATCCCTTCCACTGTATCAAAAGCGGTATTCTTTTTTTTAAAAAATCCACAATTAAATGTATGGATAGTTATGATACAATTTTAAAGTTTTTAACATTATTACATCAAAACTCCGAAATTTATAGTGAGCATTGAGAAAAATTATTTTGTATTTTAATAAATATGAAGATAAAGCTTAGTGGCGGCAATAAGTTTTGGTTTGAATCGGATACTAATAATATTCATACTCATATTCCTATTTATTCTCAATAAATTTTAAAGTATCCGTATTTGATTCAAATTAATAAAATAATTTGAATTTCTTAATCCAATTCGGCAGCAAACTAGTCACGAGTCATGCACACTTTTCAGCAAAACAGTGGTGAAAGTATACAACTTTTAGTGGACCTTCTGGGCTTAATGTCCAATAGAGCCCAGCCCAAAATTCTTGGGTTCTGAATGCCCAGCAAAAGTATAGGCGGTGCATCGATGATGTGGGGTTGGGCGAGAGAGAGATAATATTGGAGATGGGAGCGAGTGTAGTCAAGAAATTTGGAAGAGTAATATTGGAATAATTGTGGGAGTAAACTTTATAAATTAGCGGAAAGTGTATTTTGGCAGGTGGGTGGGCTTAAATCCAAAGGGAATGTAAATAGCAATTTAAACTGTCGGGCCTAGACGGCCCATTAGCCTTAACGATGCGGTAACCACCGCAGACCTTACCCAGTTTCAGATTCGGTCACCTACGGAGCGGTGACGTGACCCAACCCATATAAAAAGACTTGGAAACAGTCTTAAGAGGTCGAGCGGTCATCAATTTAAAAAATATTTAATTACACTCAGACTTCTGTAGTATGAACAGGAAATATAGACAGAAGCGAAATTAGGGTTAGGATTTGAAAATTAAGATTTTTTTAGAGGAATTTGGAAGAACAGATAGATTGGGGAAGAAATCCATATAGGCGAATCCACGTCCTCTCTCTACGAATTCACAAAGGAAAGATCAAGCGAAATCCACGCTAGAAATTTCTCAAAATTCGCTAGAAATTTCTCAAAATTTTCAAATATTATTTATTTTTTCTTTTGATACTTCATACAAAATTCATATATATATAGGAAAATCCTAACAAATAAAATCCTAATATAATCCAAAATTCTAATAAAATCATAATTGTAATTAAAATCAGAATCCAATCAAATATTCTAAAATCTTAACAAAACCTAAATCTAATCAGATATAATCTCTATCAAATCAAATCTGATCTCCATCAATTATAATTCCTAAATTTTAAAACTCTCATTTAGACTTTTGGATCGCAAAAAAAAAATATTTTTTTTTTCGCAGTCCAGAGGGTCTAAATGAGGGTTTAAAAATTTCGCAGCTCAGACAAAAATATTTTTTCTGCAGTTTAGAGAGTCCAAAAGAGAGTTTAAAATTTTAAGAATAATAAATTATACATCTCCGTACTAAGTCTAAGTGTAATTAATCCTCCTTTCTTCTCTCGGCCTTGAACCCTAATCTCTCGTTCGTCAATCGCATTAACTTTTCTCACTCTTTCTTCTCCAATCATCAGATATTATCCTTTTCTTTTATCAGTTTTAATGATTTCTTTGTTTGTGCTTGTAAGTATGCTCCCCATTTCTAGGGCTCTTGCATCATATTCTCGCAATCTAATGGTCATTGAGATTCACACGTATCGTTGAGATTTGCAATAGATTTTGTTAGTATGTCGTTGTTCTTGTGGAGTTTTGTTTAGATGATGTATAATTCGATTCTTGATTCTTGACTTTAAGGCTTATAGTTCTGAATTGTAATTAAATTGTCGTGTAGTTAGTGAATTTATTCCAATTTGATAGAAAGATTACCGTTTAATCCCCCCTTGTTTTTTCTTTGGAATTTTAGAGTTATTGAAATCTGCCGTGAATTTTATTGGGTAATATTGGTAGTATTGTAGATATTGGTTTTGTATTGTGGGGTGGTGGGTTGGGGTTGTTTGGGGGAAGCCGTGATCGTCAGAGTAGGTTGGACTCCATCTGACGAGGTGATTTCCATTCTAGTACGATCCGTGTCTCTCTCTCTTTCTCCTGATCCTCCTACTTGGTTGCTTCCCTTCTCTCCCTCCCCTTCTCTCTCTCTCTCTCTCTCTCTCTCTCTCTCTCTCTCGTGAGGTATCTGGTGGTGGGGTGTGTGTGGGGTATGGGTGGGTGGCGTGGAGGTGTGGTGGTGTTGGGGAGGGGGGGTGGTTGCATGAGAATGAAAGATCGTCGGAGTCGGTCGAACTCTGATCATCTGGCGAGGTGATTTCCATTCCAATACGATCTGCTCTCTCTCTCTCCCCCCTCTCTTGCTCCTCCTGCTTGACTACTTCCTCTCTCTCTCTCCTCCCTCAACTCTCCCATCTCTTCCTCTCTCTCCCCTGCTCCCCCCTCTCCCCCCTCTCTCTCTCTCTCTCTCTCTCTCTCTCTCTCTCCCTCCCGGGCCTCTTCCTCTCTCTCTCTCTCCCCCAACCTCCCTCCCTACTGACCTGCCCTCCCTCTCTCTCTCTCTCTCTCTCTCCTCTCTACCTTCTACCTCTCTTTCTCCTCTGTCTTTCCCTAAAACATCGGATCGATTCCGTCGGATTCCAACTGTATCCGATCGATCCATATGAATTCCGATGAGCAAGACGATTGGAGCTTCGCCTTCTAATTTCTACCTCTCTTTTTTGTTTCTACATTCTATTTGTCTCTTTGAAAATAAGAGCAACAAAGTTTCTTGCCGGTTGCCAATGTATGCTAAAAGAGCGAATGTGCAGTCAAATCAAAGTTGCAACACATCATATTACCAAGTATTGAAGCCTTCTTTGGGAGAATACAAATTGCGCATTGTCAATGTAATCACTATGAAATCTGAACGTCACCATACATCTAAATCAATACACCTCTTTGGCTCTTTCTTACATTGTCTTGTCTTGATATGATATCTTAGGACAACATCATAGATTGTCTTGATATGATATCTTACTGCAACATCTAAAAAGAGAAAAAAAATTATTTTGTATTTTTATACGTTTGTTAAGTAGTGGTATAATTCTTTTAAAAAAACAGAAATTGAATCTGAATTGCTCTGATACCATGTTGAAAGACCCTTCCACTATATCAAAACTCCAAAATTATGGTGAGAATTGACGAAAATTATTTTGTATTTTAACAAATGTACATTCATAGTTACAATATATCATATTATCAAGTATAAAAGCCTTCTTTCAGATTATATATATATATATATATATATATATATATATATATATATATATATATATATATATATATATATATATATATATATATATGCACTTATGAAGTCTGAATGTTACTACATAATAATACATCATATGCTTCTTTGGAAAAAATATAGTCTCCTAGTGATCTTGCATTGCAAGGAGATTTAAGATTGCGGAGATTTTTTGTTCTTTTTTAAAGATGCATAAAAATCTGACCATATCAAAATTTCATTTTGATACTAAATTCAAAATAGAAAAGCTTTGGCAAAATGGGCATGGGCACTAACTAGCGGGAGTTTCTAAAGGGGCACACCATTTTACTTAGTGAGCCCACTTAGTAAAACCAAAAAACTAAGGGCTCCCCTTTAGAAACTTCCCTAACTAGCAGGGGTCTCAGTTTTTGTCTATGTTTTTAAGCTTGTAAGATAGCTCCAAATTTATGCAGTACTTGTCCATACATTTATATTCTATAAATGTATGTATTGTTTCCTTAGTCGTTCATACGAAAATAAAAACATAATGCTCGAGAAGACAGCTTACTTACTCTCTTCTAACCGAAAAAAATTAGTTGGTATATAATTAAAATACGAATATCTCAAATGGGTACTAGAGATTAAGTACCACAATTGTAATGAAAAAAAAATCAAATAGAGCATACAATCAAGAAAAAAATATACGAATTACAAATATACGGAATTACAAACATATAATCACACCTCTCCTCAAAGCAGTCGAAGTGGATGTATCAATGAGAAAAAAACTAAATGGACGTAGTTTGTAATGGTTATTCTCTTTCATGAATGAACTTTTATTTTGTAAGACTAACTTATTTTTATCCTGTAACCTTAAACTATGTATTATGTAATTCGTTCTATTAAATCTCTTTAACGGAATACGGGTGGAACTATCCACCGTTTTGATCCAAAAAAAAAAAAAAATACGGAAACATTTTACTTCATAATTTTGTTTATTTTCCCGCTAACAATGTGGAAGATCAATGGGAGGTGGTTCTAAAGACTGAAACACTCCTACTCCGTTCTCCACCAAGAACACCATTGCCAGCCCCCAAGTGATGTGAACATCCAAATGACAGTGCATGATCCACGCCCCCGGATTGTTTGCCAGAAAACGGATCACCGCCCACCCGTTCACTGGCACCCCGACGGTGTTCCTCAACGGCGGGTCTACCAAATTAAACTTTGCTGCATCTCTGTCAGCATTGAAGTTTCCGAACCCAGTAGCCAGGACATAGAAATCGTATCCATGGAGGTGGACAGGATGGTTTTCGCCAGCGACAATATTGGTTCCCTGCAGTACCAGCTGCACAACTGCACCGAACTCGAGTGGGTACACCTTGGTTGCCTGCACTGGCTGCCACAAGTCCCGGCTGATGTTGCTGGCAGTGTAGTCGAATGCAACCGGTGGCTGTGCAGGGAAGTCGGTGGTGTACACCCCCTGCACGCCGAGCTGCTGAGCCTGGAGGATGGAGGTGGTGGATGGGAAGAGGAAAGAGATGTTGTTCATGCTGGCAGCGAATCGGGTTCCATTAGGACCCTGGCAAGTCCTGCCGGAGGGGCAGCTGAGCAGGCCGATGCCTACGGTGAAAAAGAGGCTCTCGTCGACAGGGCCAGGGAGCTGGACAGGCGTTGCACTCTTGTACGCAGCGACGACTGAAGTGGCCGTAGCAGTGTCATTGTAGTCCGGGAGGGGCGGCATCAGGGGAGGCAGGGGTCCGCACCCAGCTCCCTTGTACTGGAGGATGGCCGTGGTAGTGGTGTTGTCGAAGGCGACGCCTTGGGCGCTGGCATAGGCCCGGGCAGCGATGTAGTACTTGCCTGGTGGTGCAATTGTCGTCACGAGCACGTCGGTGGTCTGGCCAGGGCCGAGCATGAGCACCGGGGTATCGAATGGCTGGTTGTAAGAGGCGTCAGCTCCAACCACAGTCATTGTGTGGCCAGCTATGGATATAAAGAGTTCGGCGTTGAGTGCAGCATTGATGAAGCGGAGGAGGCTTGTTTCACCAAAGGCCGCAGGAATTATCGTCGTGCCTGCAAATATAATTAAGATGTAAAGTGAACGGTTCGAGCTTTATGTATGCAGGAAAATGGTTGAGATCAAGTGACCCAGAATCGATGTGCAGACCTCTGCTGGAACAGTTGTAGAAATCCCCAGGCTGGCCGTTGATGGTGTATGCATCGGAGACGTCTGGAGCAGCTCCAGTCATTGTTGCCCGTCTCACAACCTGGACTGGATCCTCATTCCACCACTCACCTGTTTGTTTGTACCAAAACCACCATTATATATCATTCATTATTTGAATGTAGATGATTGTTGTTGATGCTGTCTGATCGGTCAAAAGTTATTATACGGCAAAAAAGTCCCAAAAGAGGGATGGTTATGAACCGTACTACATAATTTTTTTAATTAAAAATAAAAATTTTATATTTCTAATTCAAAATTTTGCACTAAGAAAATGCGTTCATTACCGTTCCTCTAAATCATCCTGGAATAAGTTGAGATGCCAGCGAGGGTCATGACGAATCTATGGAGGAGTGCAAGGAAAGTTTTATGATGGAATGACAGTCCCACAGGAGCCCAAGCACACAACCACGGAGGAGTGCACTGATGGGTATTTAAGTGGATGGTTTCAAGGGCCAGCAATGCAGTGCTCACAGGGGAGTAGAGACGTTCGTTCTGATTGAAACAACAAAACAACATGGCTACTGCAAGAGAACTATTTGCAGATGGCTGTCTCTAGTATTTGTATTTTGTTTTATATTATCTAGTCCACTCTATAGTGAGGAATATTTTTATGTACTACTTGCATATATACTCTATATTCTCTGAAACTTCAAATTGTTTTTGTTGTTTAAGAAAATTATTGGGAAGTTTATCATCAAAGTAAATATGATATATTTTATTTCATTTGTGAATCACACCAAGTATGACGCTGGCAACTTTGGATTATTCGTCCATAGCAACATATAGTCCTCAACAGCATAGTTTATCACGAAACTATTAGATCAGAAGCGATCTGCTCGTGTCAAAACAAACTATGAGTTGAACAAAAAACAGAAAATCCAACAGTTTGGGCATAACATTATCTTTGAACTTCCTTTTCCATAATTGACTGAAATTTCCTTTGTATAACTGTCATCACATCATGCAAGACTTTGGTAACCAAAACACTAACAAGAGAGAGTTGGATGTAAATTTCTTACCAAGGATGATAGGGGCATCTCTATGGGGCTTGGGGAAAGGGTAGGAGCCTTTGGGGTAGATGATGAGTGCTCCATAAACAGTGGCTCTAAGCCAAGAACTGTGTGCATGCCACCAAAGTGTGCCTTCTTGCCCCCTGATCGTGAACCGATAAGTGTAGCTCCCCCCTGGCCTGATCGGACATTGGGTTATGAACTCTGGACCGTCGGCCCATGCGGTCCTTATCTGCCTCACTCCATGCCTGACCATAAACAACCGTAACACATTATGCGTACGTGCATGCAGAGCTTAATGTGCACAAACTCCTGCATGTGTATATATATATATATATGTATGTATATGTGTATGTACCAGTGAATTGTGACATTGTATTTGGCACGGTTCACGACATTGACCACAAGGCTATCGCCATTCTTGACCTTGAGGGTCGGCCCGGGGAACATCCCATTTACCGTGATGATATTGTGGGTGTTGCACAGCCTCTTCACCGGGGTTTCTTGGACCTAAACCAAACAAAACCCAAACAAATGTCATGAACATAAGAAAGAAGCATAGAGTTGGAAATGGCAGTAAAAAATCGAGAGCATACGACAAAGTCATGGTAGTGAACTTCAGCATTGATGCACTTCAAGAGGAGAGGGAGCCATAGCAACAAACACAAGCACCAGTGAGCCTCCATTCTTAGCACTAGTTGGCTGTTTGGGAGATTTGAAGCAATACAAGGACTGCGATATCACACTTATATTAATCAAAGGACAACGTAGGGGTGATATGGTTGTTAGAGTTTGATAGATTAGGTTTAGATTTATGGAAGGAGAGTTTTTGTTTTAATTTCTCATGTGGGAGTCAAGCTTCTAGTGCCAATTTGATCAACACTCTACGAGTGGTTACAACCACTTAGCCTATATCACACTGTTGGACTGTAAATCTTGCAATATCCTTTTCCCACAAGAAATAATCACTCCCCTATATCATCAGATTAGCAAAGAAGTGTATAGTTTCGTATACTGACCTGTTCAGATTGGTTAATTATCAAAGAAACGTGTGTTTCGTGCGAGCTTCTCAGTCAAAATAATTTATTTGAGTTATTAAAATTTACATATGGATCTAGAGAAAATCGACATCAATTGTCAAACGTGCACTTCTATATACTTGCTTGAGCCTCCAAGATGTAATTGGGTACAACATATGCTGATGATGTTCACCCAAAAGAAAATATTGTCTTTATATAATTTTGTATATTGATCTGTTCAGATTGGTTGAATATCAACGAAACATATTAATAGAGCTTCTGATTGACTTGGAATTGTTTTTAAACGTGATTGCCAAGAAAATTATCTTCAAACCCACCCTTGATGCGTGCATCTAGTTTTAAATTTTTCATATGAGACTATAGAAAATCAACATCAATTGCCACATGTGCGCTTGATACTCTAAAATGTAATTGGGCGAGATACGCTGATGATGGTGATCCAAAGAAAATATTGTCTCTAGTTTGGCTACCAAAGAGTGTGAAAGAGTAAGGTAACCATTTTGTGTGACATCAATTGCCTCATATTTTGTCCCAATTGTGAAAGTGAACGAGTGGGAAGACCTCACTCTCTCTTTCCATAGAACTATACATAGAAAGATCGGCCAATATTTTTAATGCTTAGTTTTATGAATATCTGCATGTAGTAATTAGGGTTTGACGATGGTGGTTGTAGGAGGTGAGCATCTTATCCCTCAGTAAATGTTATTTGATGACTTCTTGCTATGCAGAAACCAATAAGGTGCCACACTTTGATATAACTTTGATAATGATATCCATTAATAATTAATAGACTCCTACTTTCTATTTTAACTCCTAGAGATCTACCCTTACCTAGTAGACCCTAACTGAATCCACTCCCAGAAACTATATGCATGAAATTGTATCCTATCTTAGGGGGCACCTCCTAAGATACTGGTGTTTTTATGGCTGGTTTTTGGTTTTACGTAGTGTCATATTAACTACATTGTAAGAGAAGGTGGAAGGGACCAAATATTTGTCTCATGTGCAAAAAAGAGGAGGAGACGGTCGATAGCATATATTTGTAAAATGTCCATTTACAGTCAAAATATGGGAGTTTGTAAATAGTCAGGGAGGTAATAGCAAATGGACATAAAAAAAATCACATATTTCTGGAAAGATCTCAAAAAAGAAAAAAAATAATAACAATAGTGCGTATAATCTAAATTACAAATTTAGAAGGAGAGTGGACTCGTGTATATGGAAAATTTGACTAGAGAGAAATAATAAAATTTTTAATGATAAAAAAAAAAAAATTCAGTCTATGCAGACATATTACACTAATATGCTATTAGCTACATGTATGGAAGTACATATCACACGAACCACATAAACTATGGAGAGACATGCACAGGCATCTAGACATGCAATCAGGACATGAGAACAATGAAGAGAGTCAAATATAGACATAGATGGTCAATGGATGACATCAAGCACATAGGCGTGGAGTTCGTAAAATCAATTTGTAAAATCAATCTCACGGTAACTAATATAATTCAATATCGAACACCCAATAGTAATAGCACCTCTCCAGTATGAGGATTTATATGTAATATGTAGTATGAGAATTTATATATAATATGTAGTATGTACTCTTAGTTTTATTATATTAATAAACACATGGGCCTAAAACCCATCGATATCCTTAAAAAATAACTTTTCCTCGGAATCAAGGAAAAGTAATTCAAAATCAGATCTCCAAGCTGTAGGTTGTAAACTCTCTTTAGCTTGAAAGGGTCTGGTTTTTAGGTTTAACCAAAAGATACGGAAATTTCTAGAGGGGCACACCAGTTTTCCTAGTGAGCCCACTTTTTCTAGTGAGCATACCCTCTCTTTTGAAAAGATAGGATTTTTCCTAGTGAGCACAGTAACAATCCCTAAAATAGCCTCATCACTTCCTCTCTCCCAAGTTCTACCGTTCCATCTATTCCTCTCTCTTTCTCTCGGTCAAAATCCTCAAAAACCGATTCACTCTTCCTCTCTCTCTCTCCCTCCCAAGCCCTCTCTCCCACCACCGGCCCGCTAGATCTTTGTCGCCCAGCTGTCGCCGCTACTCCCTAGGCCATCATCACTCGGTTCCTGGCTGTCGCCACCGCCGATCATCACCCAGATTCATTATGAGAGGGAAGAGAAGAAAGGACTAATTTTTACGATTTAGAATGAGAGGGAAGAGAGGAAAGGACTAATCTTTACAATTTTTTTATTTTCATTTCTTTTTTGGTTCTTTTTGGTTTAGGAGTTTGTTATGCATTGAGTTTGTTTGGACACCAAGGAAAAAGCTTTGTTTTTGTTGATCAAAATGGGTTCATTTTTAGTAGTTTGTGCCGTATGATTCACTTTGATCCGGGCTTACAGTCCCGGATCCATTATAACAAATCCGAGCTAGACAGCCTGTATAAAGAAGAGACATGTCTATCTCCTTGTAGCCCGGATTTTCTAAAGCTGAACCGAGCTTACAGTCACGAATCCAATTTAGCAGATCCGAACTGTCTAGCTTGAATCAAGGAGATCAACCAACAAATAAAATAACTCTTTTTTTAAGGTTTCTGTCAAAAAAATAGATGATTTAAGCCAATTTTCGAGATGATTTACTGAAAAGGAGTAAGCAAGCAAGAAGAGATTGAATGAGAGGTTGAAGGAAAGGAGGTTGAAAATTTTTTCCCTTGTTGGCGGAGTAAACAGAGAAGATAACGAGAATATGAAGAAGATGACAATTTTGAAATAAAATCTAAATGGTAATCTGATAAATATAATGAAATATTTAAGTGGGCTCACTAGGAAAAAAGTTGTGCCCCTCTAGAAATTCCCAAAAGATACTGTTAACCCGAATTGGACAACCACTTGAGGGGAGATTCTAAATGTGCACGACATGTTACTTAGTGAGCACCATTTTCCCCTATGTGGTAGATCACTTTACTATAGCATGTGGTGCTCACAAAGTAAAATGTGGTGTGCATTTAGAATTTCGCTCACTTGAGGGACAGTGATAATAGCACGTTTGGAACCTATTTTTCCATTGAATTGAAATTAAGATAATTCGGAGATGTTCAAATGAGCATATTTTCTGGATTTTAGGACAGGAAATTGAAATTTTCTTGATGAGAAATGAAACACAACTGCCAAGTGAAATTTTTAGGAAGTGAATACACTATTAGAGCACCGGAAAAAAAAAGTACGACCAGTACCTTTACTGCCAACCAGAGTACTTACAAATTTTAGTTTGTGTTTGTTATTTCAGCTGCACACATGAATGCTAGTGTTAGCGAATCGTTGAACTCTGTATCCATAGGCCAACCTGCTGTTGCTGAAGTAGAACTAGCATTCAGTTTGCATCCCTGTAAACTAAGAAATAATATATAATTAAAAAATTACACTTGATTTGTGATTGATCATGATGTCACATGGTAAATATCTAATAAAAAGTTACATAAATGCCTAATATCAAGAAACAGGATGCATTTGCGACTAAATAAGAATACAAGAGTGCAGCAGTCTAACCCCAGCAAAGATTACCTTGACAGCTGCAAAATGAAATTGCCCTTGGACATGCAAAAGAGTAAACCAAATATTGCACCTGATAATCTCTATAAAACCACGTTCACGACAGTATCTGTGTAGGCTTTCCTTTACACTAAACAATATAAATAAATAAACAAATAAAATTTACCCCATATTGGCAGTTTAAGAAAAAATTTGATTTTCTTTGAACGTAAATAAGACATCACTGTGTACATCAGAAAATTGTACAAAAAGTAACACATGCCTGTGGTTTCTTATATTTGAAGCATGGTTAAGTGCTTATTTGACACTCAATTTTTACACTCAATGACTGAATACGAAGTATTCTTATAGTGTGTATGAGCGTGCATGTATGGTGGGTGGGTGGAGGGATTATCTTCGAGATACAAGGCATGAAGATCCACACCTCAGCAATTTTAACAAGGAGTTCTCCCTCAAAACAACAACACAACAACAGAAGTCAATGTCTGCTAGGGATAGTACTAAACGCATTCATGCATCAATTTTTAGCCCGTCCTATACAAAATTTTGAATTAAAAATAAAAATTTTATTTTTCTAATTCAAAATTTTGTATAGCAAAGGCCAAAATTTAACCCGCAGACACGTCTATTACCATCCCTAATATTATCTGCAAAAACCTTGTAAAGCATCCTGTACCACCAGCCTAAAGCAACTGCTTCAATGTCTGCAGCAACTTCAATTTTGAATTGCAAAAAAAGGTAAAACTGGAAAGCAATGAACTCTGTGCCCAGGCAACTTATCTGACTACATCGGTTGCTGAACGCCAGGACTGCACAGCTCCAGATATCCTTTGACCCAGTTCAGAACTGTTTGCAAATGCATTAATTTCTAGAATCTGTAACCTGGGCCATCGTCGTGCTCCCTTTTCTGTACATGGCATAGTAAAATATCCAAGTTCTGGTCCTCAGGTTTGTCGACTTAAATTTTTCCGCCACGTGCAAACTTCTTGTGTTGCATTGTTTTTTCTTTTCTTTTTTCCTGAGATAATCTTCTATTGCATTGTTGAGACACTCTATTGAAGCAGGGGTTGTGTGCACCTGTGGGAACTGTGACTGATCCCTAGCACTGTTTTTCTTTTTCCTTTTCCCTTGTGGAAGCATTGATCTCACAGGGAGGACTGGCTTACCAGTATGTGCCAAGAAAAGTATTCTGTCACTAGCTGCACCAAAACCAGAAGATTGTTTCCTGGGTTTGTTACCACTCACTGTGCACAAATCAACTGTTCAGTGACACAAGTCTTGACCAAGCTCTCTACTATGTGCCATGAGCTTGGATCACATCCATCTCCATTAGGCAGAGTTGAGCATTAGGAGTGTGAATTCCATGCGTTCACAAAAATGGCAAAATTCACAAAATCGACTACATAACCAAATCCTGCCATGCATTATAAATGACTCAAACAAACAACAGATGATGGTGCACCAAGACAATAACCATTTATTAAGAAATTGAAGCTTCAGTTGGTTTGCAAATTCATTTCTTGAACGTTTGGAACTCAAAGTGCAGCAGGCAACTATTAGATCTAATCAAAAACGAACACGAGGGGCCAACTTCACAACCTGTACGGTTCAAAATGGCTGCAAGTTTCAGACTAGTCCTAAATCAACGGGAAAAGAAAATTATTAGGAGCGATATAAAGATTGACAAGAGTATTTTTAAAAACCTAGCTAAACAATACACCTCTCTAAAACTATAAGCACACAGAAAACACGGAGTAAAATAAGAAAATAACATATGACATCAAGAAAATATGTAAATTAGTCATACCTTGGAAGACTGAAGACTTCTGGCCCTTTGCAATCTCAAGAATAATGTCTTGGCATCTTAAATGTAAATCCTATATTTTTAGCATATCTTTCTAGCAGACGTTAAGTTCCTGACTGCTATTGGTATCAGGTGTAGAAACATTACCAACAATTACTTCATTCAATGAACATGAAGCAGTCTGAGCCTACAAAACACGAACATACCACTTGGAATGTCGTGTATGTGTCAGACACTTACCGATGCAGATATACTATAGACACGTCAAAAACCGTATCGAACACGCCACTTGGTGTGTCCAATAAAATAAAGGAAAAAATATCATGTTCGAGCTTCTTGTAGGTTGTGCCTTCGCCCTATCTTAACTTTTTGTAGGTTGTGTCTAAGAAAAGGAGTTAAATGGCCTGGAAAAATTGAAAATAAACATTACTAAACGGGCAACATTTATCTATACATAGTTTGCTTTACGAATTTATATTTTAATATTATCTTGATATATGATTCTTTCATGGTTTTATGTTTGAAGAAATGGTTTTTTATATTCACATTTTGTGCTAATCTATAACTTGCTATTATCACCACATTTTTTTTATCTCTTTACCTATAGAAGATAAGAGAGAGATAGATGCATGGTTAATGACAAGACTAGCCCTTCAAGAAATGAAGAGACACAAAACCATACATTGCAATACTTTTTTTTTGGTTATTTTGGTAAAATTATTATGTTAATAATAAGAGACTATATACTTTTTTTTGCCCTGTCCTTGCCATGTCTGTGTCCTCATTTTTTCACAAATGCCGTGCCTCGTGTCGTATCCGAATCCGTGTTCGAATATGTGCTTGTGTCCGTGCTTTCTAGGTCTGAGTCGACTGATAGACAAGCCCAGGCAAAAGAGACTTTCTCTCTATTAATTTCTTCGCAGGGCCTTCTTTCTAGGCCATTTCAGACGGCCATTTAAGAGACTATAGAAAGATATCAATAACCTAGTTAGAAGAGTAAATCTTAATCAGAAAAAATATTCATTATATACTGAACACAAAACTAGTTTCATGAAATCCAATTCAGTTCACAAGCATGACAAACTATTTAAATGATAAAAACGATCAAGGATGCGCATGCAAAATTGAAGACCTTAGAACTTGCAGCGTTTGATTGTTATGCATATCAACTTAGTTTATCTACCATTTCTTCTACTTTCAGTTCACACGAGGATATGACATACAACAGGTATTACGTCAACTCTCATGTCACTTGCTTGACCATTTCCTCCTATAGGTACATACATGCATTCACACTAATATGTAATCTCATA
This sequence comes from Dracaena cambodiana, assembly GCA_036321105.1. Classification (NCBI taxonomy): domain Eukaryota; kingdom Viridiplantae; phylum Streptophyta; class Magnoliopsida; order Asparagales; family Asparagaceae; genus Dracaena; species Dracaena cambodiana. Next base: position 38,268,234 of record JAYEPQ010000014.1, on the reverse strand, counting down.
CAACGAACGTTTAAAAAAAAAAAAAAAAAAAAACTGTTAGCTTAATGCTGCATTTCTCTCTTGTTCTTCTAAATCAAGCAGCGTAATTTTTTTTTTAATTAAGAAAAGGCAGGAGACGGACATGGGCGTAATACCAACTTCCAGGCTAAGCAATGAGCGAGCACTAGACTTTTGCGGAACACGTCCCCAGACTTGATATCTTTTAAATTATATCTTATCATGCTCTTGTGCATTTTCAACTATAATCACTGAATCCTAAGGACACCTCTTCTTTTCCCTCTTTACAAAAAGAGCAGAGGATAACATGTAATAAGACTAGAAAATCATCAAACAAAAATGCTATCCAAGCTATAATTATGAAGTAACAGTTATAACATAACCATTATAAACTAGAACACAGAAAATCTATAAGGATAACCATGACCCCCTTTCTCGAGTTTTGGAGTTTGCTGTACCTGACACCTCATGTCCGTGCCCATACCCTTGCTATGGAATCCAGATAATACCAATTTACACTCCAAAGACGAATAAAAATTACTAACATTATAACAGCAATTGGTAAACTTGAGATCATAAAATCCCAATAAATTTAATTTCCTAGACAGAAAAGATAAAATGAAACCAACAGGGTTTTTCTATTTCTGAAAAACTGGCAACAGTTATATGACAATAAAGTTTTACACAATTAACACACCATGACTGTAGGACTTTCTGAAAAATATCAGAAGCTGCTGAATAGTCACATGCACAAGCAAGAAGCCTTCCCTGCCAACTTAAAGTCAAACAAGGATGTAAGGAAAGAAGATAACTCAAAATAGTCAAAGAAACTTCCACCAATTGAATAGACAGCTTGCATATGAAGCTGTTGTTTGATGATTCTATCATGCAACACCAAAAAAAAAAAAGTATAAATTTGGTTAGACAGTTAGTTTTACCCTTTTTCTGTTGGAACGGGTTGGGATCTAGATTTAGATCATATACACAATGAATACACGGAAGCTTTCTCAGTAACAATGGTGCAAAGAAGTTGAAGGATGAAGCACAAAAATACTTGAACAAATTATAAGAAAGGGCACTTAAGACCTGTACTTTCTCATTCCACCTTCTCCACCCTGGAAATAGCAAAGAACACTAAACAAACAAAGGACTCTACTTTGTTTATTTTTTTATTTATTTTCATTGCAAAACAGGAAAAAATTTCATGCTCTAATAAGCAATATAAAATGCCTAACCACAATAATATGTACGCTTTCTTGACTGCATGACAAAGCTAGAGAATTAGCTAAGAAAATAAGCGTCCATGAAACATTACAAAATTTTAAATCAACTAGCAATTATGTTAGTTACTCAAGATTTTTTAAAGAAAATTTATAAGTATCGGAAGAAGAAAAAATTCAAATGGCAGAGGCAAATGAAATTTGAAACCTACCTGCATTCATAGTTTGTCTGCTTCTATTCCTATTAAGTCCACCCAAACCACCAGAAAGTAATTCTAAGGCATCCCTATACTTAGCTTGGTTCCAAAACTGAGATATATATTATAAGAGCTGCAACCAATTTTAACCACTAGTTTCAAAAGAAATAGCATATAAAATAAACCTCTGTTAAGCCTTTGATTAGAAAAGAATTAGAGAATGAAAAGATCCACCTTTTGGCTTATGCAGACTGTGTGAAGTAATATGCTTTTTAAGTAAAGCCTCCGCTAATGACAATAATTTCCCACCCCTATTGCCGCAAAATACCTGCCACAACATTGAGCTGAATAAACTCTATCTCCAGGAAGGTGCAAATTTCTTGAAACAACTTGAGGAATAAGATTTAACTTGGATCATCATTTTCTAACAAATTAAATGCAACAAAAAACTTCTATAAGACATGCCTTAAGGGCTATCTAATTACAATCTATTTACTTCATATATCAAGTTAAACATTAGAACATAGAAAGTGAAAGAAAAACATACAAAGTTCAGGTTAGACTCCAGCATCTTAACTTCATCATTGATTTCTTGATTGTATATACTACAAGTTCATGAACTTTTGTACAGGCTGTGCTTAGTTGTGATAGCATACTTCGTGTTTTAATTTTGTTAGCAGAAGTCAAAACTCCAGTTGCACAAAGAATGTGCATTTTACTACTTTGAAGAAATTATTAGGGCCTTCTATGGCCAAAGCAGAGGTCATCCTAGCCTCCTAGCATGGGGTAGGAATTTCTTCATATCACATGTATATGTCTCTTGCTGTGCATGCCAAGAAATGTAATTATGGCAGCTGGTTACCAAGTAATATAATCAATATCAATAGGGTCGAAATGTTCAGCCATAGGAAATAGAGAAAGACTTGTTACTTCAAAGTTCGCCATGACCAGATATATAAAGTATTTTGGGTTGTTAATCACATGTAAATAAAAAGAATTAATAGATTCTTTTTTTTGCAAAAAGAATTACTAGATGTTATACGCTGTATGTGTGCCTCATAAGGTCGTGCCTACTTAAAATAACATCGGTTAGACTCCGCGAAACCGTCTTATTATTAGATAATGAAAAGCTACGCCTCTAATTCCTAAGAGAAGAACTGTCTTATTATTAGATAATCAAAAGCTAGGCTTATAATTCCTAAGAGCAGATGGTACCCAGAACATATCAATGAGGTAAAAGGTCACGAGTATTTTACATTAATCTATGATCAAAACCAACAATTTTTTTTTTTTTTTGTGGGTATGAACCATTAATATGTTGAAGAAAATTATAGACTTAAATATACTGAATGTTACAAAAATAAGAAGAATCAATTAAAAGTTTAGAAAATAACTTCTTTACTGTATAATGCATCTTTCTTAAAATGGATCTAGCAAAAGACAATAAATTGAATCAATCACCATAATCAACATAATTATAGATATTACAAGGTTTCTCTTAAAACTGTACTTGGGATAAATTGTTGGCATGTAATAACTTATTGTGCAAACAAACCTTCAAGGCTCTTATTCCCGGTATAATGCAAAGAAAAGTGACCTACATGCACCTGTAGTAGTTGTTACAATGTTTTAGCATGAAAACTTGTTCTCTTCCCAAAATGTCAACATTTTCTATAAGACATGAGCCCCACATCTAAAACCACTATGGCCTTATATATACATCCGAGGCAAAGTATAGTTATGATATATGAACTAAACTAGATATCAGTGTGTATGCAATAGAAGCAGCCACCACAAATCAGAGAAATTACTATTGTAGAGTATTTAGACTAATTGATTGCATCTCATGTAATTTATATAATTTTCCAACTATATAATAACATTATAGCAACCCTAGATGAGAATAACGTCTTAATGCTTCTGAAACCTAGGATGGTTCCAGAAAATCCTTGAAAAAAAAAAAAAAATCTAACCCTAACTATCCATTGTAGACATCAACTTTTACGACTTCTCAGGTCTAACCATGATTCTATCTGCCTCTGATCTAGTTGCTAGCGCAATAATCAACATGAGATCTTATCATCCTCCTCTTAATAGTCCTCCAGATGTAGTCAAGTATCATCCCCTCACTTCGGAGCCTCAAAATTTTAAATCTACATTCAATTCACCTTCAACTTGTGGTTTTCAACTAGATCAAAGCCTTCTTTTTTTTCCTCTATTTTTCTCATACTCTAAGTCTTGTTCTCTTTCTTTTTCAAATCCTAGCATCTTCCCCCTCTTTAGGCCACAACACTAAAAGTTTGCTTGTTTTGTCCTATTCTTTAAGTGTTATCTCGTTTTGGCAACAAGAACGTGCCCTAAAATCCATGTTGCATCAGCCATATCAGACATGCGTGACGGAAACATATCACATGTATTTTCTAGAATTTGCAGTATGCATGTGTTTTCATTTGTAGAGTAAGGCTGCGTACAAAAAACCTAAATGGTCCGACTCTTCCCCGGACCCTGCGCATAGCGGGAGTTTTGTAGCACCGGGCTGCCCTTTATGTGTTTCCATTTGTATGCAACATAGGTTTAGATAACAAAAAACCCAGGTACCTTGATAGTTATGCTAATTAAAAGAACTTAGATAAAGCTTAAAGGTGAATTTAGTTTTTTTTATAATCAATGACGGTAAATGTAGATTTAGAAAAGTATAATTCCATTATTAACAAGAAGAAAAGGGTAATGGCTGGTCAACTATCATTAGCAAGACCATATCTGAAATTATTTGTTTCAGTTGGTTGCCTCTCTACAACTGTTCGACCTAGAGATATTAAATAACTAATGTAGTTAGCTGAATTTATTTCTAAAGAAAATCTCTAGAAATAACATATCTCCTATTCTTAATGTGGCTCTATTATCACATGTCAGATGTTGAGCACTAAGCTATAATAAGTATATCATTTATAGTATTTGATAGCCAACATCTAAAACATGCAAAATTTGGTACAATATGTCAGGCAACATGCTATCATTTTGTTCACGCACGCATGAATCACAAATTTCCGACGTTCAATTATTAATTAAATCTACTGATTTAATCTAATTAAATACAACTTCCTTGCATTTAAATTGGTAATGAATTTGTAGCTTTTTTATATAATTAATTTCTATTAGATAGCATTAGGACATGTGCTTTAGGTAAAATTATCAATGTTGACAGGGGCAGAGCTGATGGGCATCCAGGGAGCATGCCACACCCATGCCCCCCTCTCACACACAAAAAGATTTGGAAGTATGCTAGCCGTCGGCCCACAATGATATTTTCAAAACATATTTGGAAGTAACCCTATATCATTATATAGATACTACCTATATAATTACACATTTGCAATAAACTTTTCTAGCATAGAAATATATGTCTCTAGAGAACTAAATTTCCTTTTCAATTATTCCTATAATTCTCAACCACTTACTCTCTCAATTTGTTTATTCTAAAACCTAGAGTCCAATACAAATATTCTGGTTCAGATCTTTGCCCAATATTTTTCCTCTTAAACATAGAGTCCCATTTTTTATGCACACTCTCCATGTGATTCTATCCATCCAGAGCATGAGACTAGAAGGCAATCATTTATTACATAAGATTATATAAATTACAAATAAAATTAAGTAGCTGATAATTGTTTTGGCATGCCATTATGAATTGCAATTTGAGTTTGACTCATGTATATGCTCATAAGGTAAATGTACATTCGCGATACCAAACCATGTTTTCATAGGCACGCCTATGTGTGTGCACATAATTATATTTCTTGGAATAGAAGCTTATGGGATGAATTTAAACCTTTCTTTTCCCTTACATTTAGCATTGCAATTTTGAAACAACCTATTTATTGGAATATTTAGTTAAATATTAACTGAAATTGCAATAGTAAAAAATTAATGTCTGCTTAGAAAATAAAGCTAAACACATACTACTAATATTATTAATTAGGGGTTTTTTCATATCGATCCCTTAAATTTCCATATTTAAATATTGATCCCTTAATTATTTTATTTTTGATATTAGTCCCTCAAAACTAGTAAGTTACTCCAAGTTAGACCCTCAATTAGTTATCCCATCCATTAACCACAACGAATCCAAATTAGAAACTAATTAGGCATGGCCAATGACCATAATATCCTTCTTATTGAATTATGTAAATAAATTACCTATTCATTGCCCTCATTTTTTGCGCAGAAATAAGAAATTGCAGTAGCGAAAAGTGAGAAAGGGGGGAGATAGAAAAGGAGAAATAGAGATTAGGGTTTACTGTGATCATCGAAAGCACAAGCTGCATCCGCATAATCAAAGCATCAATATCGATGCCAAAAGCGAGTTTGAGCGAGGGCGGAAAGCTTACTTCCACAGAAATAGACAAGCTCTTAAGAGACCATTTAAAAAAAATACAAAGAAAGAGAAAACTGACTTGGTCATTCTATCTCAATCTGTTGAGGCTCTTCATCCTCCTCTCCTCCCTTCCCGGACCCCTGTGCTACGCCAGCTCCTCCAGCAAGATCCTAGACACTTCAACGATCTTAGTAATCCACTCCTTGAGTGGATCCTTGTTCAAATCAAGCCTCAACAGCCTAGCAAACACTCCACCCTTGAAAGCTACAAGCTCCTGGATGGCCAATTGGGTCATTCTTTTTAACTTATGGGCAAATCAAGAATCACAAGAAAAAGATGAAGGGCATGTTATTACTATCTTGAGAGCATCTTTGAGAATTGGTTGGTGCTCGAAGGGATTGAAGCAAGCCCGAACCACCATGACGCTGGTTCTTGAAGTTGTGGCCTTCATATTGGAAGAAGAGGGGAAGAGAAGGGAAGGTGAGGACCATTTTGTTATTAATAACTAGAGAATTAGAGAGAGAAGATGAGATAATTGAGACTAACTAAAGAAATGGAGAAAGAAAATTTACTTTTCATTTACAGTGAGAGAGACAAGGAGAGTTATTACACTGGAGAAAAGAGGAGGGTAGTTGAATTAATCTGTTAGGTCTAATAATGAAGGTGAGGGTATAACTAAAAAAAAGATGTCTAAATGTTAA